>OX393550.1:114558531-114657129 GCA_947650365.1 Chamaelirium japonicum
TCATCGTTGGTAGGTCCAGATGATATGCCTATCGGCACTCGGACGGCTAGTTTCGATGGCCAAAAACTTTCTTCAGAGGTGCCGACATTCGATGGAGAAGTCAAAATTCGTTCATGATAGTGTAATATGTGTATGCTCTCCACGTAACGTGGCAAAACGCGATAGTAATATGGAGAAAAAAACTGTCACAATGAAAAAAAAAGGAAGATGATATTGTATCGCATCTCTCTCTCTCTCTCTCTCTCCCCCCCCCCCCCCCCCCCCCACTCTCTCTCTTCTCTCCCCTTGCTAACGTGAAAAAAAAACCATGAAAAAAGGAAACCAATGACCAAGTAAAAAAATTTGAATGACTTTAAATAGGTACCCAAAACCCCTGCCAACCAACGACACCTGTCCCCGCATGTTAGATCACTCGACCTAGGGTTCGCTCGATGGCCTGTAGATATTAACAATCTGAAACCATCCAAACGGGCGGAAATAATAGGTATCGATGGTCAGACCCCAAACCACAACGATACCGTGATTCAAGATGACTAAGTAAAGGACTTTAAAAAAAAATTTGATGTTACTTTATTTTCCTCTTTACTTTATTTAATATTTTTTAAAATGTAAAACTCGATGAACCCATAATTTTATTATTATTCTAAGAGAGAAGAGGGCAGAGAAGGGAAACCGTACGATGCGCGCCACTTGTCTCCAATGGCATTGCAGCTGTGGTGGCTAAGTGCGATTCACTATGGGACCTGATGGTAGGCATACACGACAGGTGAATCGCACTCAGTCTGATAGCTAAGATGCCATTAGTGCCATGTGTCGCACACGACCGACTACCACTACCAGTAGGTTGCTGGAACTGCAGAAGATTCGAACTATGTTGTAATCAATTGAGTATTGGCCTCTGTTTTGTATCAGAGAGAAGAACAATACTTGACTCTAATAGCTGATGTGGCAATTATTGTGGAAACACATATTAATGGTCCTGTCAAATCCTGAGCTAATACATACTACCAAGGCTCTATGTTATTTAGTTCAGCAACGGCCGTATCGGGCCCAACATGCCAAAGGAGACAATCCCGGACCCCCAGAGCCGCCTCTCTGGGCGTCCGCCTCTAACTATTTGATCACTTCATCAAATATACAGTTTCCTTTCAAAAGACTGCCTTTGATCTCCATTTACAGCAAATTATGCCCTGGAACAAAATAGAACCTTCTAATTATATCAACAGATTCAGTAATTAATTTTAATCAAAAGAACAAAATACAACTTCATCATCATATAGACCGGTTAGCTGGTAAAGAAATATACAGCTACATCGAGCCCAACACATCGAAGGAGACAATCCTACAACCAAAAGTATAAAGTTAAGATAGAGAAAGAAGCAACAAAGAAAATGGAACCCATTCTACATTCTTTTTGTTAAGCAAAACTTAGGGTCGTGCTCACTTTCACAGATATACCGATGATAAATATATGCATACATCATTCACAGAATCACAAAAGATCACTCATCATAAAACTTAGGGTGTGGTGCTGCATTTACCGCATGCCGCATTATAGCATGCCCCTATATATATATATATATATATATATATATATATATATATATATATAGAGAGAGAGAGAGAGAGAGAGAGAGAGAGAGAAATGCTAGAATGCGGCATGCGGTAAGTGCGGCACCTACCGCATGCCGTCTGATGCACCGCTGCGTGCATGCGATGCACGCAGCGCATGCATCAGACGACTGCGGTGCTGTGCAGCACGTACCGCATGCCGCAGCATAGCATGCCCCTATATATATATATATATATATATATATATATATATATATATATATATATATATATATATATATATATATATGGGTCAGGATCGGATGACCCAGCAAATAAACCAGCACCCTTTGATGCACCTAGAGGTTTTAGAATGAGCTGATTTTTTGTAGACATGTTGTCTATGGTATGTTGATCATCCTCACAAAAAACTAGCCCATTCTAAAATCTCTTGGTGTATCAAATGCGCTTTTCAAATCAATGGTTAAAATTGACTATCGAAAACCGTTGATTTGAAGAGTGCATTTGATGCAACTAGAGGTTTTAGAATGGGCTGAGTTTTTGTGAGGATGATCAACATACTATACACAACATGTCTACAAAAAATTAGCCCATTTTAAAACCTCTAGATGCATCAAAGGGTGCTGGGTCAGCCGATCCCGACCCTATATATATATATATATATATATATATATATATATATATATATATATATATATATATATATATATATATATATATATATATATATATATATATACCAAAAGGATTATGTTGGGAAAATCAACATAAATCCATTGATTTGAAGAGAAGTATTATAATGGTCTTCTAGCAACACATTTGCCACTTAATACAAAGAGATTTGTACAGTGAAAAGTTGATTGAAGAGCATACATATATATACTTGCTATTCCTTCGCTTTCGTAGTTGCATCCATATAAGTAGTGGGACCACTTTGAACCACATAGAACCTGCTCTGAGCTAATGTCTTCATTCTGGAATTAAATAAAAAATTATATATTAATTTTAAATCATTCTTCTTCCGATATATACCAACACCATCAACTGTATGATTCATTCATCTTATATAGCCATCTAGAAGGAGGTATTGGGTATCATAAAGGCACCATCGAGAAGGAGGTATTGGGTATTTTATATCAAGGTACAAAGGTTTCTTAAGATACCTTGGTGATTGTATTATATTCCTAATCCAAAACCATTTGTGAGATGAGAACTCTCTCTTTGGCTCCCTCCCAAGACATTGATCCGCTGGACCCGTTCCTGCTTCAGAAACTTGACAGGCGAGATGGTACCACGTGGATCTCGGACAGGCGAGATATATGGAAGAGGGAGGAAGGAAGGGGGAAGCTAGTCCTACCTGGATCTCGGACAGGCGAGATGGTACCACGTGGCGCCACGTACCTTTATGTTTCAAACTTGACGTGCCACTTGATCATTGAAGTCCTATGTGCAACGGACGACTATGATCGTGCTACTCCAAGTTGACAGAAGTTGGCTATGGAGCAAAAAGTGACTGGGCGATCGATTTTTTATTTTTTTTTAAATCGGGGCAAGCATGCATCATTGAATTTCTCTAAAAAATCATGCAAAATTATATAACCAAAAGCTGACCAACACAAAATCAGAGGAATATAACCCAAACCAAAACACAAACTGCATGAGAAAGTTTGTAACAAAATAAGAATGGAAAGGTAGTACGATCCGTAATTTCGAATGGGTAAGAACTATGCATCAGATATTACGCCGTGATCAAATGGTTAATGACGACTTGTGCTGCACCAAACAAAAAAACCATTCGATAAACTAATGATTAGGGTATGCAGCTCGGTGGGGATTAATGCAAAAGATGAAACCAGTGCAAGAGACCTTAGCATGAAACCGATTCATTCAAAATCCAATCATAACCTCATACGAACATCACACTTCAAACAACTTGTAAACAGAATAGAGGCCTGCCTGATTACTCCATTATGAATTCTATATATTGGTTTGCCTATTTTTCAGTTGATTCTTAGCAATGATAAAGTTTGTACCAAGTTAAGAGATGAACCTTCAAAAAATAAAATCAAAAAACAATAAAAACGATGATCAATAAAAATGAGATCATACCATAAATTTCTTTCCACGAAGAAAACTGATTATCAATGTCCCACAAATGTATAAAAAAGAAGCGACTGAAAGAAAGAACATAATCTTCCAACACCATCGTATCTATGGCCCGCAGTTGATCATCTCCGATGATTATCTTCCTCAATTGCAACTTTGAAAAGAAAAGATTGGTCTACAAGCCATTGCAGCACCGAGAGACCAAGCAGACCCCTTCAAATAGAAAAGAAATAGTTCAAAATGTGATCAAGTTTTAAAACTATCCAAATCGATTAACCACACGATCTATGGAAGGAAATACAAAAAATTCCAAGTATTTGAAGTAATAACCGTCATCCAGTCGCAATCAGGCTAAGCTGCAGTTGCTCCGGAGCCTGTATGTCCCGGTAGCAAAAGCCCCCGTTAGGAGAATCGCACCAAGCCCCGACGGAGCTTACCTTCGAGGGACAACATTCTTTATAAAAAACTAAAAAAAAGGGGGTAAATTACAATCATCTGAGCAAAAAAGAAAATCAGATCTGAGTCCTTTAAAAAAAAAACGGATTCAAAAAATAAATGTTAGAGAAAGAGAGCGAGAAAGAAAATATGACCCCTTTCTTCAGCTCTCAATCAGGATCGGGATGCAGATCTGAGTATTCCTAAAAAAAACCTGAAACAAAGTCCATCTTCAAACAAAAAAAGAATGTAAGAGAGCAATTTGTTAGAAAGAGAGATCTAACCCGGGAAAGCTCTCAATCGAAAAAAGCTTCCTAAAAATAACTGAAACAAATCCATCTCCAAACAAAAAATTATGTTAGAGAAAAAAAAATGAGAGAGAAAGAGAGAGAGTGAGTGATTAGACCCATGGAAAATCTCAATCGTAAAAAAAACTTCAATCCTCTAGCTTCCTTCGATTGGGGAGCTCTCAATTGAGATCGAGATGCAGATTAGGCTTGGGATGAAAAGGAGGAACAAAGGAAAAGAATAATAAGGAATAATTAGAAAGAGAGATCTGACCAGGGAAAGCTTTCCATCGGAAAAAGATTCCTAAAAAAACCCAGAAACAAATCCAAACCCAGAAACAAATCCATCTTCAAACAAAAAGTTATATTAGAGAAAAAAAAATCTGAGAGAGAGAGAGAGAGAGAGAGAGAGAGAGAGAGAGAGAGAGAGAGAGAGATCTGACCAGGGATCGCTTTCCTCCTTGATCGATCATCCCATTCTTCCCCCACACCCAAGCTCTGACTCTGAGCCCAGATTTGAGATCCCGAGGGCCCCGATCCAAGCCCTAGCAACCGGGTGAGGGGGCTGAGCTTCCACACCAAGTGGCCGTGGATCCTCGCCAGCCTCCACAGCGGTAAACAGAGAGAGAGAGAGAGAGAGAGAGAGAGAGAGAGAGAGAGAGAGAGAGAGAGAGAGAGAGAGAGAGAGAGAGAGAGAGAGAGAGAGAGAGAGAGAAGAGAAAGGGATCGTGGGAACTGACGGAGAGAGAGAGAAACATCGGGGAAGAGAGAGAGCGGGGGAAGAGAGAGAGCGGGGGTTTCCATCTGGGTGGTGGGTTTCTATGTGGGTCACGGGTTTAAAGAGATTGTGTGGCAGAGAGGAGCATCACGGTCTTAAATCATGACCATTCTATATAATCACAGCCGACCGTTGCATCCAACCCTTAAACCAATTTGCTTTTACAACCCGATCACAACTTGAAGTTTAGGAGATAATTCGGGGAGAGAGTTGAAGGGGGGAGATGGAAGGGTATGCATGATCACAGTCGGTCGTTACATCTAGATCATAAGCCATTTTCCTTTTACAACCCAATCTAAAAGCAATGAACGGCTGTGTTTGTCTCTTGAGTGTTTATCCCCCCCCCCCCCCCCCCCCCCCCCCCCACAAAACCCTAAAATATTATATACACACACACACACACACATACACGCACACACACTAGTAATGCCCGTGCCTGTCGGCACGCAAAAGATTTCGAGGGCGAGGACAACATTTCGAGGAAAGTAACAATACTTAAAAGGTGGCCAAAATATTTTGAAGGAGGTGATAATATTTCAAGGGTAGAAACAAAATATTTCGAGTGTGGCAATAGATTTCGAAGCAAAAAATTTTGAGTTCACGCAAAAGATTTTAAGGGCATTGCAAAAAATTTATAGAGTAGTGACAATATATTGACGACGGTGATAATATTTAATTGATAATGTTGTAAAATTCAATTACTTTTAGTGATTTAAAATTGCTTTATCATGGGATAACCTCGCACACTCTTTCCCTCCTCTACTGAGTCTGCTCCCCTCCCTCCTTTGGTCTGCAAAAAATGAACCTGACGTCGATCTGCTCCATCGATTCCGGCTGTGAGATCATCGGCACTCAGATGGCTACTTTCAGCGGCCAAAAACTTTCTTCAGGGGCGCAAACATTCGATGGAGAAGTCAAAATTCATTTGTCGACCCCCACTTTTGACAGAGGCGCCCACATTCGGTGAGGGCATCAAAAATCATTTGCCGGACCCCACATTCGGTGAGGGGCCCCACAAAGGAAATTATTTTGGAGGCCACATCATCTCTAAAATGGAGATAATGTTGATTTAGGGACACAAATATCAAAGGGGAATAAGACAAAATGGAGGTTGAAATGGAGGACGGTTGGAGGGGCATCCACCTCCATTTTGGAGTTATGGAGGACGATTGGCGATGCTCAAAGCAAGTGTAGCAAATCAATTGGCTAACAAAAATATTGTTTTTGCTTACGGCTCAATCGTAGTACACCATGACTATAACTTAAAATTATTTAAATCAAAATTTAAAGCAAGTTAATGTATTCATGTAAATTATCATGATCAAAACTTAACATATATATTAAAGTAATCATGTAAATTATCAAATTAAATTGTTTAACTCAAAATTTATAGCTCTCCACGTAATATGGAAAAACGTGATATAGTAATATGGGTATGCTCTCCATGTAACGTGACAAAACGTGATAGTAATATGGAGAAAAAAACTGTCACAATGATATCTACATGTTGGTACTCATATGTTGTTATGATATTAGATATTATTATATTAGATGTATCTCAGGAGTAATTCAGAATTGTGTATTATATTTATATTTTTGGAACCTATTTAGATTCGATCTGGACAATCCAAATATTAATTTTGGGTATTCGAATCGCCCCAGACACAATGGTAGCATCTGTTTTTGCTATTTCTAATACCATTCATATATGATATTTATTTGTTATTTGATAAACCTTTTAAGAAGCTTAGTAAGGTGTATGAGAGTTCCATAGAACCCGCTATGCCTTAAGAAGGAATCTCAAAAGAATTCTATTAATCTTAATAGTCTAGGTTTACATAAGATTTCATATCTGATTTTGATCATATCTGCCATGCCTATCTATACCATAGTATTCACTTTATTGATCAGATGTCGAGTTTATCCAAATTAGAATTTGGGGCACTGACATATGTGGCAAGAACTACCTAACCTGGCAGACTATATGCCACTTTTCATCAATCTCCGGTCAATGAAATTAGGCAGCGTAATCAAAGAGGAGAATAAGCTTGCTCTTGAAGAGAAAGCGAATGTAACAATATTGTTGCGTCATCATCTTCATCCCGACCTCAAGAATGAATACCTGATCGAGATATATTCACTAGGCTTGTGGAAGTCCCTGATGGATAGGTATGACCACCAGAAGATGGTCATACTTTTCGAATGCCATAAATGATTTTATGAACGTATAATACCAGGATTACAAATCCCTCTCTGCTTATAACTCGACAATGTTCAGCATCACCTTACGAATGAAGTTGTGCAGTGAACCAGTCGACAACAATAAGATGATTGACAAAACGTTGTCGACTTTAATTCCACAAACGTGCTCCTGTAGCAGCATTATCATAAGCAAAATTTCATGATTGCTGACTTTATCTCTGTTCTCTTAGTTGTAGAGGAGAATAATAAGGTGTTGATGCAGAATCACAAATCAAGGCCCATGGAAGCCTTGGCATTGCCTGAAGGAAATGCAAATAAAGGGTATCACAGCAATCGAGACAGAGGTCGTGGTAGATGAGGCCATCAGAACCACTCTGAAAGAGGTGGTGGACGTAGGAGAGGCAGCCATCCTAGAAGATGTGGCTAGAACAAATATGGAAACCACTCTAGAAGAAGTGGGTACAAACCACGAAAGACTACAAGCTTCTAGCAGAATAGCCTGACGAAACGCGCTCCCGATCCCAACGAAGAAACCTCTGCCTACAAACACACAGCAAGAGCCTTGCTATAGGTATGGAGTTATAGGTCACTGGTCTTTCACCTATCGTGCACCGAGGGGAGAGGTCGAGTGTACCAGAATTCCCAAAAAACCTTGAAGGCTAATATGGCGAAATTTTTTTATGACATGGATGATCTTAACATCACCCCAGATTGCACCCAGCTGAAGTCCTCAAATTTCTAAAAATATAACGATGATGAGCCTGGCCATGAGATAATGGAGGCTTAGTTTATGGAGTTTTTTTTTTTTTTTTTGCTATTATGTTTGTCATATATGTTAGATAATTATGTTTCCTTTATGTTTTTCCTTTTTAGCTACTGTTTTATCTTGACATTATTATTATGAAATAAATGTTGCATGTCTATTATGTTTTTGGTGAATCATATTGGTAATGATATTGGTAAATGTTTATTTCTTAGGCAATGGACTTTGAGAAGAATATGGATGATATATGCTTTGTAAATAGTGCAACTATTCATACAATATTTAAGAACCATAAGTTCTTCTCAAACATAGAATTCAATCCTCAAAATGTTTTTACCACAGCTAGACCCACACAAATAATAAAGGGCTATGGCAGAGCTCATCTCGTGTTGCCAAATAGTACCAAATTAAATATGCAGCATGTTATGTAATTAGGAGCCAAAAACTTATTGCCAATGAGAAGTATTTGGTAAGCCAGAAGCTTAAAGATCATGAAGCCATGAACCTTTGGCATGACCGACCTGGTCATCTTGGATCCTCTATGTTTAAGAAGGCCATAGAAAACTCTACTGGCCATCCTTTAGTGAACCATATTATCCTTAAAAGCCTTAGTTGTCTACCTTGCTCACAAGGCAAGTTTATCACTAGGCCCTCCTTTCTTAAGGTAGCATGTGAGTCACCACATTTTCTTCATATGATACAATGTGACATTTGTGGACCTATACACCCTTCTAGTGGATACTTTAGATATTACATGGTTATATTAGATGCTTCTACTAGATAGTCACATGTTTGTTTGTTATCCACCAGGAACTTGACATTTGATATGCTATGTGCCCAGATAATCAAGTTTAGAACCCACTTCCCAAACCTACCCATTAGGTCCATTAGATTGGACAACGTAGCTAAATTTTTCTCCCAAGTGTTGATGATTTTTGTTCATCAATGAGAATAGAAATAGAGCACCATGTCCCGCATGTTCATACCCAGAATGGTTTAGCGGAGTCTTTGATTAAGCGCCTTCAGCTAGTAGCTAAGCCACTTCTTATGCAATCAAGACTCGCTTTTAGCGCTTGGGGATATGCTATATTGCATGCCGCAATACTTATTTTTTTGAGAACCCCTCCTAACGGAGGGAGGGTTTGGCGGACCCTAACCAGAAACCATTAATCACTCAAGATAAAAGTCTGTTACAAAAAATGTCAGCCTCCGCCCCAAGCTTATCCCTCCAAGGCGCTATCCAAGCGCGGAAGAAAGAGATCACCGAAATCCGCAGCTTATCCTGCCCTGCCGACTTACCAGAGAAAATTCTGCTATTCCGCTCGAGCCAAATAACCCAGATTATCGCCATGGCCAAAACGTCCCATGGCTTCCGAATCGCCACCGGAATTCTCCTCCTCCTCCAAGAAGTCCAGAGCCCTCTAAGGGACCGGGGATGCGAAGAAAGTCCTGCCATGCTCTCGAAATGATCCCACAGAACCCTCGCGAAAGGGCACCCAAGCAGCAGGTGCGATGTAGTCTCCTCCTCCGAGGCGCAGAATGTGCAAGAAGCATCTGTTGTCTGTGGGTGGTGACGCCTAATCAGGTTGGCCTTCGTCAGAATCTTATTCCTCGAAGCCAACAAGGAAAAAATCTGAACCTTTGAGGGAGCCTTGGACTTCCATATAGCCTTAGACGGGCCGTGCCTCTGCACCCGTGGAAGGAGATGATCGTAGAAGGATCTGACCGAGAAAAGTCCTGAGGAATTGCCACTCCAACGAACCTCATCCTTGACCGGTCGGAACGAGGCCGCTTGGAGAATCAGATGGAGGTCCCGAAGCTCACGCTGACCGTCATGGTCTAAGGGAGAAGCGAACCTCAAGTGCCATTCAATAGACCCTCGCCTCCTACTAGCCTGGGACCGGACTGAAGCTCCTTTGTTCCGGACCATCGCGAAAAGAGCTGGGAAGAGATGCTCCAGAGGTCTGTCCCCCAGCCAAGTATCCCTCCAGAATCTGATATCTCTCCCATCACCTAGCACCAGAGTAGTGGCCTCCCTGTACAGATCCTTGACCTTGAGAATGCCCCGCCAGAAATGGGATATCCGGCCTGATAGTCGACCCCGTGCCTGCAGAGGGGAGAACCGCCTAAAGTATTTAGCCAAGATGACATCTCTCCAGGAACCCCCAGTTCCCTGCTGCAATCTCCACCACCATTTTCCCAGCATGGAAATATTAAATCTACGAAGATCCAGAACTCCCAGACCACCCATCTTCTTTGGGAGGCAAACCTGATCCCACCTCATGAGGTTGTAGCCTCCTGCAGCATCGACCCCATGCCAAAGGAAGGATCTCCGAATCCTGTCAATCCGGTCAATTACCCACGAAGGCAGGTAGTAGAAAGAAAGATAATAGCAGGGGATAGAAGAAAGGACTGAGTTCACTAGCACCAGCTTGCCACCCGAAGAAAGAAATCTTCCTTTCCAGCCCTCAAGCCTCCTCTCTATCCTGAGAATTAGCTGCTCCCAATCCTCCCTCCTCAGAGCTCTGTCGCTGATAGGTAGACCTAGATATTTCATAGGTAGGGAGGCTACCTTACAGTTGAGAAGTCTAGCAAGCCCACCACCTGCATCTCCTGAGCCAATATAGTAAAGACTACTCTTCTGGAAGTTGATCTTCAGGCCTGAGGTCAACTCCAGACAGTAAAGAAGAATTTTGAGGGAGACCATCTGGAAGGGGCACGCCACTGTGAATAAGAGGGAGTCATCAGCATAGTGAAGATTAGACGTAGTCCAACCATGACCGCCCACCCCCCTAACCAGGCCCTCGGCGTTCGCCTTCCGGACTGCGGCATCAAAGGCGTCCACAACCAAAATGAACAGATAGGGGGATAGCGGGCATCCCTGCTTCAACCCCTTGTACACCTTGAAGTCCCTGCCTTGCTCCCCATTTATCAAACAAGATAATTTCGAGGAACTCAAAATCTCTCTAATCCAGCTCAGCCACCCACTAGAGAATCCTTTAGCCCTCATAAGGTCAAGCAGGAAGTCCCATCTGACTTGATCAAAAGCCCTCTCGAAATCGATCTTCAGCAAAACTCCTTCCTCTCCAGATTCGCGAAGGTGAAAAATCGCCTCATGCGCCGCTGCTACACTGTCCAATATAAGACGCCCCTTGATGAAAGCGGTCTGGGAGGGGGAGACAAGCAGGGATATGTTGTCTGCCAGCCTATTGGCGAGGACCTTCGAAATAATCTTGTACAGACAATTTGAGAGGGAGATCGGTCTATAATCCCGAATAAATTCTGCAGAAGATTTCTTAGGAAGAAGAATTATCCACGAGTGGTTCAGACAATGGAGACGCACCTTCCCGGAGAAGAAGTCCCGCAGTAGCCGGCAGAGATCGCTGGCCAGCATGTCCCAGTACTCCTGATAGAAGGACATAGGGAATCCATCCGGCCCCGGGGCTCCATCTCCCTTGGACTGAAATACCGCCCTCCGAAATTCGTCGTCAGAAAAATCTGCATCGATGCTGGAGCCGGACGGCAGCCTCGGGAAATCCACACCTTCCCAGTCGAAAGAAATACCCGTGGGAGCATCCGACTCCAAGAAAGAAGACTTGAAGTAGGAGGTTGAAGCCTCTAAGATGGCCGCCGTGGTCGAAAGCTCTCTATCCTCGTGCCTCAGAGAGGTCAGAAAATTCTTCCTCCTCCTGGCGTTGGCGACTCTGTGGAAGTAGGATGTGTTAGCATCCCCCGACTTCACCCATTGCTCCTTCGAGCGCTGCCGCCACATCTCCTCTTCCTTCCTCAAAGCCAACACAAGGCTCTCGTTGAGTTCCTTCAGCCTGACCGACTCCGGAGGTGAAAGGGTGGCCGACTCCCCCTTCACCTCTAGAGCCTGAATCTCCGCCAAGATGGAAGCCTTCTGCCTAAGAACATTCCCGAAATGGCTCTTGCTCCAGTATTGCAACTTCTTCTTAACGTACCTGAGTTTCCTCACCATGTTCAAGGCCGAATTTTCCGTTTGGCCTGCTTCAGACCACCAGTCCGCCAGCATGCTTTTGAATCCGTCCTCCATCGACCAAATTGACTCGAACCTGAATGGAGGCCGAACCGGATCTATCGAGTCGGTCGCCAGGAGGATTGGAGCGTGATCGGAGACGCAGGATGCCAGACCAGTCTGAATCGAACCTGGAAACTGCACATCCCACTCCGACGAGATCAAAAATCTATCCAACCTAGCCAAGATGGGATCCTCCCGCTTGTTGCTCCATGTGAAGGTTCGCCCGGTCAGCGGCAAGTCTACCAGCTCCTGGTGCCGCAATACTTATTCAGCGGCGTATCACCAAACTTCACCCTTCTAGTTGGTTTCGAGAAACCAACCCAATATTTGGTATTTTCGAAAATTTGTTTGTGCCGTGCACGTTCAGATCCCACCACCTAAGAGAACCAAGATAGTATATTGGAAGCCTATACTAAAGGAAATAATTAAGATCACATATCAACATCTTCAGAGTTCAAAGAGGAAGCAATGCAACTAACATCGATAAAACGATTAATACCCGATTTGATGCCATAGAAGGTAAAAAAATTTCGGATTCTGATACAATCTCCACCGATATTAAGATCTTTATCCAGTTGATTTTGATCATCGACTTTCATGGACATATGCTGGTGTCGAACACTCGAACAAGTAATGTATAAAAGCATCTCCAACGAGCCTTTCGTCCCCCATCCACATCAATTTTTGGAGGGAGAACTCCAAAAAACCACCTCCAACAAAGCCCCCATCCTATACCTAGGGCTGACAATTCTGGACACGACATGGCAGACCCGACTCGAAGTTAGCGGGTCTGGATCTGGGTTAAACTGGTTCGGGTCGTAAATGGGTTGACACGGTAGACCCGTTTAATAAACGGGTTGGGTCCGGGTTTAGCGTCTGGACACGATAGACCCAGGAAGACCCGTTTAAAATTCAACGGGTCGTGTCTGGTCAGGTCTAACCCGCAATCCGATACAATAGTATGTAGTACCAGCAGGTCTTATCAGGTCAGGTCGGGTCGAGTCGGATTGGGCCAACTGAATAGATCCATGTGGTAAACAGGTCTTATTGGGTCTACCCGTTTATAAACGGATCGGGTACGGGTTTAGTAGTTAAACGGGTCTGGTCCGGGTCTAGGGACATGACCCGAAACTAGACACGACACGAACCCGACCGACACGACCCATTGCTACCCCTACCTAACCCCACCCCTACCCCGGGGAGGGCTCGGTCTCCCCGACTTTATCCCACCCACAGCAATCACAACCGTACGTCACCTTCACATCTCTCTCTCTCTCTCTCTCTCTCTCTCTCTCTCTCTCTCTCTCTTCACGTCCACCACACCCAACTTTCCCTCAACCCATCCCAGCCATCTGTGAACCCATCCGTCCAGCCCAATTTGGTCTTCAAGTTCCTTCACGTCAAGGTATGTTAACGGATAGTCCCAGATCGGTGAGAGAGGCATCCATCACCTGCTTAATATACCCGTTGTGGACCTCCCCTTCAGAACCGGGTTTTGGGGCATGAGGGTATCTAACATGGTATCAGAGCTGACCCGTCTCCTACTCCCGATCCGGGTGCTCCCACCGATCGTGCCTTGCCACGCGTGCTCCACGTGAGAGGATCATTGCCACACATGCTCCGCGTGAGGGGGAGTGTGAACAGATAGTCCCACATCGGTGAGGGAGGCACCCATCACCCGCTTAATATACCTGCTGTGGACTTCCGCTTAAGACCCGGGTTTTGATGCATGAGGGCATCTAACAAGGTACAAGACCCATAAGTACCCTTCGGACCAGAGAATATTCCTCTTCAATTATTCCGGCTGGGCCGGATTGGGCTCAGGTTAAAACAAATATTTTTTTAATATAAAATTATATACATGCTGAAATGAAGCGCCGACACTCTTTTGGAATCGCACCATGGTTGACCAGGAGTCACCCAAGACGTGCTAGGCCAACTAGGGGATTTGGTTAAGACTATCATGCACAGGGTGCACTTAATCAGATTCGAAACCAAAATGCACCGAGTCCAAAAACGATCAAGATATGAAAACTCAGAAGCTCGCTCGACATAAAAGTTATTAAAATAAGCTCTAAAACTCATAAATAAGAAATATTCGAAATAGAAAATCACCGATGAAAACGCATTATCTAGAAAACCGATACCTCAATCACTAAGCAGAGAACAGAGAGTCCTAACTATCCAAAAGTAATAAGTAGGAGATACACATTGAGCAAAGGTGAACCGAAAATCCGATTTTCAACTGAAACTGTGTCGCACTGAAAATGTTGTTATGGATGATGAACAGTCCGCCATCGTCGTTGCCCACCCATCACCAATCTCCACCATCATACTTAATCTCATAGGAGCACAACCCTGAAGCACATGTTTTTTTTCTCGACCATGTCATCACTTAGGGCCTCTTTGGATTTGATTATGCACCGACCAGACTCTTGCAGAATCTAGAAGCAGAAGATGGAAGCTGCTCCCAGGTGCTTCTGCTAGAATCTGATTTTTCTATACAAAACCAATTATAGATTCAGCGGGGATCAGCTCCTGGCACTGCAACCAAACAAGCTTTTACGGGAAGCAGATTCCAGCGGAATCAGCAATCTGAAGCTGGGGGCTGAAAATCCAATCCGCGGGTACTTATCAATTGGACAAAGAGGAAAATGCATTCTATTTGGTTTCATTAGCCTTGGTTGAAATGACGTGAGTTCCGGAAACCAATTTACGATGCAAAAAATCAAACAAATACTCAAACCATTTCTGATACAATGTCTGCACTACAGGAAAATTAAACATCTCGACAAAAGCACCAATGCACCATGAGCTCCCAAAAACTGTACTACCTTCTGATGCATCCCATGTAAAAAAGAACAATGGCATCCGGAGTTTTACTTACAAACTGAGCACAAAAAGACATTTTAAGTGACAAAGTATTCAAAAAAAAAACTTTTGGAGCCCCCCAAACCCCTCCTCTCCAATAAGTTACTAATTTTTTGATGATATCTTTTATGGAACGGCTTCGTCTCAAACCCGAAAGATGTGAACTGTGAAGATGATCCCTTTATGCCCCTTGGCTACCTGGAAGAGGCAGACATCCCCTTCTTTCAGATTATTGTCGAGGGCAAAACTTTTCCATCCTGCCGAGAAAAATGATTTTGTGTTGTAAAAGAGATAATTGACAGCCCAGTTCTCTTTCCGCCCTGGAGTTTGGAGAAGTATGGACTGAGATTTAGGTGGAAGATGTGTTATTGCAAAGTCACGACAGACAGTCTGCAAATAAAGCAATCAATGACATATAATGCCATTAATGGAGAGCAAGAAATTTTCTTTAAAGAAAGAGGCTAACGAAATAAATAAAACAAATAAGATCTAATAATCCAAATTTGGAATCAACTTAAATACTAAGGAAATAGCATTCATATTCACATTGATAGAATGCGGTGTTGCAGTTATAATACAGTTCTTTCTTAGTTAAATTCGGTAATCATAATAAACGAGCCTGATGAATTATCGAGTATCAATGTATTAGAGTTAGAATCCCAGGATTCAACCTTGGATCAGAGCCTCAGAGGTCTAATGAAAGTTGTACGCCGCATGTTCACGCATAGCATCATGGTCCATTATTCGTTCCTATTAATATATTGAAAAACTATACCAGAGGAAATAATTAGATAAAATATCAACATCTTCAGAGGCCAAAGAGGAAGCAATGTAACTAAAATCGATAAAAAGATAAGCAAACATGTCTATCACTTGATGGAATAAATTATTTGAAAATTGTATATGAAATAAAAATAGTACCATAATCAAACATTGGCTGAAGTGAGACAGCACCTCAAGAGCAAAGATCGTTGCATAATCAAATGTGTATGCATGGCTCTAACTTGCAAGCTTGCACTGATTATACGCTACTTTCCACAAGTAAACTAATTAATACCCAATTTGATGCCACATAAGGTCACAATCTCCACCAATTATTACAATCTTTATCCGGTTGATTTTAATCATTGATTTTTTTGATTAAATGCCCTTAAGAGTCGGACTTCTTATTGTCGCCGATTCCTTCACTGAGGATGGCGCAACAGAAAAACTTCAAGGTGTGAAGAATTCAACTGGTAAACGAAGAACCACCACCAACAAGAAGAACGGAAAAAGCACCAGGCACAAAGAACAAACAAACACACGATGATAACTGGCAATCGACGATCAATGAATTCACTAGAGAACAGGAAACAAAAAGTACACGTATGTTTGTTTTCTCACCAATCCCTCTTCCACCCACAAAGAGTTATCCCTCTTCCCCCCCCCCCCCCCCCCCCCAAAAAGAGAGGAGATCCCGCAGGCCGCAGCCCTCTAACCCGAAGAACAAGAAGAAACCCTCCACCCAAACCCTAGATTGTTTAGATGAGATCCCCTCCTCTCTCCCTTGTGATGGCTACCCTCACAAAACCCTAGAAAGAGCCTTCGATCCTCTTGATGCCTCTAGGTTTAACCATAAAAGGCCTTTAAAAAAGTTCGAGCACAAATTTTGGGAGAAAAATCCCCAAAAAATCCAGTGCAAAAACCGCCTCAAAACCAACCTCACCCGTGCCTGCCAGCCCGATTTCGCCCAAGCGCCAAACTAGGGCGCCCAGGCAAAATTCCTAAGCATCTTTTGCTCTATCGACGCTCCTCCGCCGCTACGTCTTCCGCCAATCCTTCGTGCACGAACCTTGGACCTGTTGAGAGCTTGTTTCTAGCCAATATCCTTAACAGTACTTCCTTTCCATCTTCAAGTTGTCTAGTGCTACTGTGTTGGTGCCGAACATGTATTGTATAACCCACTCATCAATAGTGATGGTATGAAGCTTCGTGAACTAGACTTGATCACCCGAGTGTCGAACAAGTAATTTATAACCCCCCATAGACAGGGAACCCAATTGATTTTCACTTCTGAGTAGCATGCAACACAAGAAACATTTTGGAGGATGAGAAATAAGTAAAAGAAGAGGAAAATAGTATAAAGGAAAAAAGACATCAAAGAATCTTGATGGATTTGGTCCCGATGGATGTAGCATAGAGTTCCTAGACTACAAGTGGCTTTGAAATTGGGTGATCAAAGGTTTCTGAGAAGTGATCTCAAAGATTCCTGAGAACTGAGTAAAGTACATATCAGACGGTACAGATGCACCTGGAGCATCCCTGCGGGAGCAAATATCTTCCTGGAGCGTCCCTCGCGAGAGCATAAATTAGGGAGACTTAACTCTAAATGCAAACATTAAGGAGGGGATTAACGCTAAAATGTAAACATTAGGGAGGGGCTTAACGCTACATGCAACAATAGTTGCCCTTAACGCTAAACAAGAAATGTTTAGGGACTGGCACCAATTTCTACATGCTTTTTTGGCAATGAAAACACAAGAATTTAGCATTAGAACTTGATGCAGAAAGTAAGATAACTAAAGAATGAAGACCTTAAAGTTACTATGCTGAATTCTAAGTCATACCAGTTAAAGAAATCTGGAAATCAACAAATCAAGTTAATAAACAAGGTTACATTTGCAATAATTTAGGAAAATAAGCAAAAAGGAAATGAAGTCTAGCAAAATAACATGGCTAAGAGATGAAAAGGCTTACATAAAACAAGTGGATAGTATCAAATATCAACAGAATTGAGGCCTAATATCAGCAAAACAACACCTATATTGATTCAAGATATCACATTGCATGGAATATGGATAGCAATAAAACATGAGATTAAAATAGATAGTGAATAGAGGGGAAGGAAAGAACTTACAAGTCACAAACCCCCCAAATTTTATTTCATTGGTCTTCAATGATCTTTTTGATATATACATTATAACCCTCAACCACCACCCTTCTAGTATGCGTACTCAAATACATGGGATCTCAATAGACCAATAGCTCCTTTGCCTATTTTGTAAGTGGTCAGCTCCTCCTTTAGTTAGGAATGACTAGGTCCTTTACTTAATTAGTGTAAAATATAGGTTTATATGGTGACTAGCTTAAGTTATTTAGATTTTGACCACATGGATGATATAATACTATTTGGACCTCCACTTAAATTAGATTATGTGGACTCGAAATAAAGGAAAAACTAAGTAAAAGCCAACGATAAGACATCTAATGCTTGATTTAATGTCATACAAGGTCCAATCTTTTGTGACCACCACCATTTTTCCTGATCTCCATAAGGTCGGTCTCGATCATCAATTTTAATGATTTGACGCCCTCAATTGCATTAGTTAGCCCCAATTTGAGGATAATTCCCTCCTAGCAAGAGCATTAGTGACATCTACTCCACAACCTGATCCAATGGTTGGTGAATACTTCAATCAATAGGCCAATTTGGTAATCCAACGATCTTAATTCTAGAAAAAAATTTCACTTTCTCGCAAATTACTTTTACAAGCCTTTTTCATAGAGTTCATCAAGACTGCACAACCTAGTTTCAAAGTTACAAGTGTCTTTTACAAGTTCAAAGATTTTTCTAGCAAACATAAATAGTAATACTCATTTTGAAAATATATGAATGCTCAAACTTAGACTTCACAATTATTGTTGGTGCCAGGAGCGTCAACCGCTTAACCTACACAAGATAGCTCGGTGGGCCCCTTGGGGGCAACTACCGAAGGTGGCACCGGTCTCGAAAAGCTCGCATAGATGGGACGGTGACCCGAAGTGCCGTGGGACGCCCACGGAGGTTGTCGACTTGTCGCCCTAGCCACCCCCCGACATTTTGCAATGCAACTCCAGTTTATGGTACCTCAACGGACAATGACACGCCCAACGCCGGAGACCGAACGAGAAGTCGTCATGACCCTTTGCCAAAGTGATAAAAAGAAGGTTTGGAAGGTTTCTGGAAAGATTGGCAGGAAGCTCGTATAGGGCGGCATCAGCATAACGCCAGCAGGGAACTCAGAGGTCTTTCTGCCAAACCTCAAACTCATGGTTGACCCTACAGCACCGCCCGAAGATCGTTGAAACTTCCAGACCACCTCTGTCGAACACTAACGCTTATGTGGACACTTCAAGCCCCACTCTCGCCGTCCCACCTAGCAGGAAGCTTGCCCAACCACCTTGGCCGAGTACCTCTCGTCTGACGTGACATCAGTAAAAGCTCACCTGATGTGGAAACAGCCCAAAGTCAACGGGGAGCTCGTCTAAGGTGACGACAGCAGAAAACTCGCTTGATGTAGTGACAGTCCGACATCCACAAGGAGCTCGTCTACGATGTCATCAGCAATGCCAGCAGATAGCTCGCATTATGTAGCAACAATCTGACATCCACAGGGAGCTCGTCTGAGGTGATGGCAGCACGACGCCAGTAAAGAGCTTGTCTAAGGTGGCAACAACCCGACATCCATAGGGAGCTCATCTGAAGTGACCTCGGTATGATGTTAACAGAGAGCTCACATGCGGTGATGACAGCCTGACATCCACGGGGAGCTCGTTTGGAGTGACGTCACCACGATTTCAGTAGAGAGCTCATTTGAGAAGGCATCAGTTTGCCGCCAATGAGGATCTCGCATGTCAACTTTTCATGGTCAAGTATCTGATAAACGATAGCGCCAAGAGCCATAATGAGTCCACCCGAGTGACGAGGAGCTCACGTCTGCCACCTCAGGAAAGCTACCCCTTTATGGAACTATGGAAGATAGGTATATTAGGTTGCAAGTAGTGTACCTGGTGGCGAGCCGCTTACCAGATGTCAGAAGGCGACACCTACTTGACTTGTTAGCACCAACCCAACAATGACGTGTGAAAAGTGATAAGTGGACCCCCATCGTTGCGACGTGTATGACACTCAACAATCTCCTAATCAGAGAGGATGTGATTGTTCACTCCACAACACAGTGCTGCCACCTCACGACTACGCAGACAAGCACGCTTTGCTCCAACCCAACGTTGTCACGTGAAGATCACGTTGGCAAGCACGCTCTGCTTCAATCCGACACTACCACCTAGCAACCAAGTGGGTGAGCACACTCTGATCCAGCCCATAGTTGCCACGTGGTGATCACGTGAGTGAGCACGCTCTGCTCCAACCCGATGTCGCTGTCTCGTGAACACATGGGCGAGCACGTGTTGACCTCTCCTCCCCCTTCGAATCCTATAAACGCACCCCCCGGAGTCCCACGGAAAAGGATGGATCCCTGTGAGTAATAACAAAACCCTCAACTACCTGCCCCTTGCTTTCCCCTCATCTTCTTCCTTCCCTTGTTCAGGCCATCACTGACTTGAGTGTCATATGGTCCTACCCAGTAGTGGTTCCCCTCCGGCATGACCCTCACCTAAAGAGTGATTGTCGATGGACTCACAAACAAATATCATCAATCTCAAGTTTCAATCCTACCTACACATATTCAGATACAATCAGTATTAAAGGAATACCATCAATCTCAAGTTTTCAATCCTTACCAAATGAATACCATTAACATGCCTCAAATTAAGCCATGTAAAAGAATCAATCTGAATCATATGTTGTACTAAACTATCCAATAGTGATACTAATCGCTAGATATCTATGATAATCAGAGACTATCAAGGACGTGAGTGTGACTTCATGTTACTGATAAACTATACCGGATTTTCAAGACCTTAGGTACTAAGGCTAAGGTATGCACTGAACACCATTTGTTATTGAGGAACAGAATGTATCCCTGCCTATGTCTAGAAAGGAAATATGTTTTCCCCACTCAACAAGAGCTTCAAAACTGCAGCTTGCCCCATTCCACTAAACCTCCAAAGAAAATGAAAAAAAAACACATTAATGATTAACCATGGCTCGACTCTTGTAAAATAGAAGGAATAAAAATAACAAATTACCAGTACCACAAGGCTTGTAATCATGTAACTGAACATGTTTATGAAGTCTTGAGTTGATTAGAGGGGTTCGATCATCTGATTAAGTTAGTAACCAATATAATGAGTGTTAGTCTTCTTTTATTTTTGGGTAAATTACACATACACCCCCTGTAGTTTGACAAATCATCACTTACACCCCCTCACGTTTAAAACCTTACAAATACCCCCCTATAGTTTGAAAAACACATCACTTGCACATAGGCCCCCTGTAGTATGACAGATTACACATAGACCCCCTGTAGTTTGACAGGTTATCACTTACACCCTCTCACGTTTAAAACCTTACAAATACCCCCCTATAGTTTGAAAAACACATCACTTGCACCTCCTCCAAAGGGCCTCCAGAGGGGGTCTATGTGTATGGTTTTGCAAACTATTGGGGGCATTTGTAGGGTTTTATACATGAGGGGGTGCAAGTGATAATCGGTCAAACTACAGGGGATTTATGTGTAATTTATCCTTTATTATTTTACACAAATAGTTCTCGGTTGCATGAATCAATTTTTACCTGCCGCAGTTTTTTATGGTCTCAAATTTCCACAAGTTTCTTACCTTTTGTTCTGTACGCATGCTAGTGTAACTCAGCTTACAAGGCATGTGACATCTGCTATTTCCATGAATTTGATATTATGCAAAGTTTAATGCTCTTAATAAAAAAGGTGGCATGTCGGTTTCTGAAGCTCACAACCTTCTGATGTGTATTTGTAATGTTAAGATGTATTCATGTTATACATCCACTCAATGTATAGATGACTCACATGTATTCACCTTATATTGATCTATTGGCCTAATGAGAAATTCATTCCATTCTCTCCCCAAACCCTAGCTCTTTCTCTCTCTTCTCTCTCTTCCTCTAGGGTTTGTCACATGGTATCAGAGCTTTGAGAAGTACTGGATGAAAAGGGAAGGGCAACAGCTTTTGCGAGCTTGCAGCCAGTACAAGTAGACAAAGAAGAAAAAGGACCATGACCTAGAGCTCCATAATGGAGTAATCTTTTAAGTCGCAGTTCCGACACATGACCTAGTCTCCTATGCCACAGGTCGGCATTAGGAGAAACAACTCCACAAACCCAGATGATGACGAATCCAAAGAGTGAAGAAACTCCATCTGGTAGAGTCCGCCTGCCCTACGACCTGCTCCAATCGGTCGGCCAGTACGTAGATCCTGCACAGAACAAGAGGAAGAGGTAAATGTCACAGAGCAGCCAGAATCACACAAAGCACTAACAGAAATCAGGTGCATGTGGAGTGTGGGAGCATGAAGCACAGAGAATAAGGAGAGATGGCAAGCAGGGGCGGAGGCTGAAGTAATGGATCCAGACTGTGAGATGTCTAAGCGAGAACCATCTACAGTGTGGATCGGTGGCAGGTGCGTCACAGGCTGACAAGTAGTGAGCAGGGAGACATTCGGAGTCATGTGGTGTGAGGCGCCCGAATCCAGTATCCAAACAATGGGACTACCAGAAGAGGCTGAGAAGGCTGAGGCACTGGAAGATCCAGGAATAGCGACAGACTGCTGAGAGAGTCTAAGCTGAGCTAGTTCCTCACGAATAGACTGTAGCTCGCCAGCTGAGACGGAAGAGGCAGCAGCAGCAGTAGGAACTGGGCGACCACGACCTCGACCTCGTCCTCGACCTCGATCTCTGTAGGTAGGACGCTTCTCTGGATGAAGTGCGAAGCAAGTGTCTACAAAGTGACCCGGTGTCTGACAGTGAGTACAAAACGGTCTACCATGGGAGGCAGTAGCTGAGAGAGAAGGCACAAAAGGCACTGGTGGGCCTGAGACTGGTGGCGGAGCAGCAACAAGTACACCCTAAAGACTGGGTGGAAGAGGTAAGGCCCTGGACGCAAGAGTACGCAGACGAGTCTCCTTAGCTACCAGCTCAGCCACAGCCTCATCAAGACGAGGAGGCTGTCCCGGTGAAGAAGCTGACCGACCAAAGCACTGAACTCTGGTCATAGGGCAGCGAATAGCTGATAGAGCTGAAGGCGCTCCCGGTAGAGCTGATACTCTACAGCACGTGATGGGTCAGGAATGGGAGCGAGATCCTGAAGATCACGCCAATAGGAGCGCATCTGACAATAAAACTGTTGGACCGTCAACTATCCCTGCTGTGCCGACTGGGCCTGTGTGAGAAGCTGATACTCACGCGCTCCACTCTTCTCAACAAAGCGAGCAGTGAGATGATCCCAAATCACAGCAAAAGTGGCAAGCCCAACCATGTCTCGGCGAAGAGAACGATCCACAGACGCAAACAAGGTAGGCCTTGATGCGCTGATCGCGAAGGCGCCAGGGACTGTATTCTGCATCGGAAGCAGAAAGCGTGGAAGAGCCATCAAGATATCCTCAAAGATTGCGACCCTCAATGGTGGATTCCACCGTGGCTGACCATGCCGGCCAATCGGAGGCCTCTTGGAGAATAAAGTCGATGGCGAGCGGGAGGAAATCCCATGGAATCTCATAGGGAGTCACCGGATGAGATGGTGGAGTCGTCATCGAAGAAGTCGAGGACATTTCCGGAGAGAGGGAAGGCTCGAAGAGCTCGAGGGGTCCCCCCCCAGATTAAATCTGGCGAGATGCGAGAGTTGCGCGGAGCGGAGGATTGGATGCTGCGAGTCGACCGGAGGGCAGGGAAAGGTTCGCACGGAGCTACAAGGGATCGCGAGGCGCAGGGCTGCAGGATCGCGTGTGGGCTTCAGGATCGCGCGAGGCGCAGGGTTGCGGGACGCAGGGGCTCGCAGGGCGTAGGGGCTCGCGAGGCGCAGGGGCTCGCGGGGAGGACGGGAGACGCACGGGGTTCACATGCGGGGCTCGCGGGGAGGACGAGAGACGCACGGGGCTCGCGGGGCGCGGGGCGCGGGGAGGACGAGATGCGCAGGGCTACGGGATCGCGAGGTGCGGGGATCTTGATCGACGGAGACAAGGGATCCGTTGATGACACCGGTGATCAACTTTGCTCTCGTTTGTGGACAGTGTTCTAAAAAGCGGCTCAGGCGGCTGCCTAGGCGCTAGGCGGCCCCCCACCGCCTCGCCTAGGCTATAGGCGCTCCAGAAAAGCAGCCAAGCTCCTAGGCGGAGCTAGGCGGGGCAAGGCGGCCGCCTAGGCGGTCTAGGCGGGGCAAGGCGGCCGCCTAGGCGATCTAGGCGGAGCTAGGCTGGCCAGGCAGGCTGAGGCTAGCCAGGCGGACCATGTTTTCTTTTGTTCTTGTTAATCACTCAATCTTGAATTATGGTTATATACTTGTTCTTTAAAATAATGGTTTATGATAATCTTGAACTTATATTAATTTTTAAACATATATATATTATATAATATCAAAATAATAATTAAAATAATTTGAAAACGGCAAAACGGCTAGCGGGCCCCGCCTAGGCGCTAGGCGGCCCCCCACCGCAAGACTAGCGCCTAGCGCTTTTTAGAACCTTGTTTGTAGATGATTACAGTCGCTACACGTGGGTCTACCTTCTTCGCCGTCGATCAGATATCCCCCAAGTCTATCAGGACTTCACCTCCATGATTCACACGCAGTTTAGTCGGCGCATCAAGATCTTTCGATCTGATTGTGCCCTTGAGTACCTATCTACCGCTATGCGCAGCCTTATTCAGTCCCATGGGACTATTTTCCAGCACTCGTGTCCTCACATCCATGAGCATAATGGCGTTGCTGAGCGAAAGCATCGCCAAATTCTTGCGACTGCTCGTGCTCTCCTTCTTTCTGGTTCTGTTCCTCGACGCTTTTGGGCTGAGGCTCTTCTCACCTCAGTCCAGCTCATTAACATCACTCCTTCGTCGGTTCTTCCGGACGACTTGTCTCCTCATGAGCGTCTCCTCTCTACCACTCCTGACTACAGCCCTCTTCGCACTTTTGGGTGCACCTGTTTTATTCTTCTTCCTCTCCATGAGCGCACGAAGCTGTCTGCTCAGGCAGCTAAGTGCATCCTTCTTGGGATCAGCACTGAGCACAAGAGATACCGCTGCTATGACCCTGTTGCTCGTCGCTTGCGTATCTCTTGACACGTCTCCTTTGTCGAGGATACGCCCTACTAGTCTCCTAAAGCTCAGGATCTCACCTTTCTCGAGGTTTCTTCTTCTCTATCATCGACACCTATGCCTCCCTCGTCGGCCTCTCTGCCCCCCCCCCCCCAGCTCCATTAGCTCCTTCCCCACCACCAGCTCCCTCGGCACCACTGACTCCTTTGCCAGTTGTTTCCCCAGCGTCTCCAGGGGGCTCCTCCGAGGCTTCCTCCTCTATGCCCGTGCCTCTTTCTCCTCCCCGGTTTGTCTCTCCATTTCCTCAGGTTTACTCTCGCCGGCCTACTCCTTTGTCTCCGTGTCCTTCCTTCTTAGTGGATGTCGGCTCCCCTGCTGTTGAGGTTACTCCTAGTTACCCGCCTCCTGTGCCTGCTCCGTCATTGTCATTCGTGGATCTGTACCCGCCTCGCTACCCTCAGTGCCAGCATCACCCCCTTGACCGCTTTAACCACGACATTGGGCCTCCTGATCATTTTGGTTTTGCCTCTGTCTGCAGTTACTCGCCTCAGTTTATTGCCTTTCTTACTGCTGAGTCTGCTGTGCATGCAGATCAGGAGCCGTCCTACTCCGAGGCCGTTCAGTTTCCTCAGTGGCGTCAGGCTTTGGATGAGGAGTTTCAGGCCTTTCAGCAGACTCAGACCTGGGATGTTGTCCCTCTGCCCTCTGGCGTTACGCCTGTCAGCTGCAAATGGATCTATAAGGTCAAGCACCAACCTTATGGATCCATTGAGCGCCACAAGGCTCGGGTGGTGGCTCGTGGCTTTACTCAAGAGTATGGCGTTGACTACGAGGAGACCTTTGCTCCGGTGGCTCAGCTGACCACTGTTCGAGCTCTTCTGGCGGTTGCAGCTGTTTATAAAATGGGCCCTTCTTCAGATGGTCGTGAAAAATGCCTTTCTTCACGGTGACCTGTCTGAGACTGTTTACATGGATCCTCCTCCTGGTCTCCGTGTTCCTTCTCAGCACATGTGTCGTCTTCGTCGGGCCATTTATGGGCTCAAGCAAGCTTCTCGCGCCTGGTTTGAGTGGTTCCGTCGTGCTGTCAGGGAACTTGGTTACTCAGAGAGCAGTCAGGACCACTCTCTGTTTGTCAGGTCGTCCCCGTAGGGCCGGGCGATCCTACTGTTATACGTGGACGACATGATCATCACTGGAGATGACTCTGCTGCGATTGCTAGTCTTCAGCAACACTTGAGGAACCAGTTTCAGATGAAGGATTTGGGTACGCTTCGCTACTTTCTTGGTCTTGAGGTTGCATACAGTGCAGATGGCATTCTGCTCTCCCAACAGAAGTACATTTCAGACATCCTTAGTCGTGCTGCCCTTACAGATAACCGCACAATAGACACCCCTCTTGAGCTTCACTCAAAGCTATGTCCTACAGATGGAGTTCCTCTTTCAGATCCCACTCAGTACAGGCAGATTATGGGACAACTCGTCTATCTCTGCATCACTCGGTCTGACATTGCACACGCTATCAGCATTGTCAGTCAGTTTGTTGCAGCTCCATACTCAGTTCACTACGGTGCTCTTCTTCGGATCCTCCGGTACCTCAGAGGGACAGTTACTCGCTCTTTGTTTCTGTCGTCGTCCTCCTCTCTCAGCCTTCGAGCCTACTCAGATGCAGACTGGGCTGGAGATCCGACTACACGCCGCTCCACCACTGGTTACTGCTTGTTTCTTGACGACTCTTTGATATCCTGGCGCAGCAAGAAGCAGAAAGTGGTGTCTCTCTCTAGCACTGAGGCTGAGTACAGAGCCATGGCCTCCACGACTAAGGAGATAGTTCACCTTCGACGTCTCCTCAGTGATCTCGGTGTTGTTTTCTCCGAGCCTACTCCACTTCACTGTGATAACCGGAGTGCTATTCAGATTGCTAGCAAACCGGTTTTTCATAAAAGGACAAAGCACATCGAGATTGACTGTCACTTCGTCCGACAGGAGTAAGAGGCCATGACGATCTCACTACCCTTCATTCCCTCAGCAGAGCAGATCGCAGACTTCTTCACGAAGTCACATCCTACGCCACGTTTTCGGTCTTTGATTGCCAAACTCTTGGTGCATGATCCACCCTGAGTTTGAGGGGGGGTGTTAAGATGTATTCATGTATATACATACACTCAGTGTATAGATGACTCACATGTATTCACCTTATATTGGTCTATTGGCCTAATGAGAGATTCATTCCATTCTCCCCAAACCCTAGCTCTCTCTCTCTCTCTTCCCTCTCTCTTCCTCTAGGGTTTGTCACATGTAAAGTATAAGTTCTATAACGTGCCTTGGGACAGTGTATTTCTGAAGCCCAAAAGACAAGGGAAAAAAGATGAAGGAAAGTTTTTGCTTTCGCTGGGTTTGGGTGGAGAATTTCTAAAATATTTTTTTTACCAACTTTTCTCTCAAAATTCTTTTCCTTTATACTTAATCAAGCAATAGACGGGAAGTCAGGGTGGATTTCCTTCTTTTCCATTCACTTTCTCCCAAACCAATTTCAGAAATATTCATGCAGAAGACAATTTTCGCAATGTTAAAACCTTTCCCCTTCAATGATCCACTAGTTCTTAGAATGAGGATGTTACACATGGATCTGATCTAACTTGTCAGTCTAGAATTTAACATCCTTAACTATAAACATATAGAAAAAAAAGGTTCAGCATTAAACATCTGACATAAATTTAAATAATTGATTCCACCTGCCTTGTTGATAAGTTCATTAACCATGGAACAATATAAATACTATACCCGACATGAAGATTTTGCTTATGAACATTAAGAAACATAGTCAAAGAATCTGGCAGCAGAGAGTAAAGAAAGTATTTTTAGTAATATCTATGTAAAAATATAAAAAACTAGAATAAATTGGGATGAAGTTCTTCAACTTACGAATGTGAATCTCTTGCAGATAGAGCTATGCGGCAAAACTGATATGAAAAATGGATTTCTTGGTTGAATAGCACGAGCCAATTTTATTGCTTTCTTTTTTTCTTCGTTAGTTAGGTGATACCTCTTTGGTATGTGCAAGGTTGCATTCTCATCTTGCAATTCATCAGATTCTTGCTCAATGCGACGCCGATGTTCTGCACCTTTTGAAGCCGCAAGGTTTTTTCCTAAACCATTTCAGAACAAATGACATGAAAAATTGGGTGTCTACAAAGTAAACAAAATGGAAATCCATGTTTCAAATGGAAGCCGAAAATTTCTACGTGTATCCATTCATATAAATCACTAGCGTAGACTTACGTATAATACGACGACGTATGCAAACATAAAGTATAAGAGAAGCATAGCATCTGAAACTTTTGGTGCAAAGATAGTGAAAAAATGACAATAAATAAATTTGGAACAGTGAAGAACATAAGCAAGTTGCACTCTGTGACAATCAACTTCCATGAATTAACGCTAAGCTAGAAAAAACAGACAAACTTACGGGTTCCACCGCATGTTTTCTTCGGATTAAAGAAGTTTTGTTTGCTTGTAGCTCTCTTGTCACATCTTGACTCAACATCCTGAAATTCGTTTGGTGTCTTTTGATTAGCCTTCGGGAAGTAACGAGGACTCGATAGTGGTGGTTCGGCTTGTGCGATGTCATCATGAGGCTTGTGCGATGTCATCATGAATGCTGCTTAAAGAACTACATTCAGTTACTTTGTGATGAGGTAATATATGAATATATTCAAATTTTCCACAGAATGGCCGCACCTTTCTTGATTCCTGGTATCACGAATCTTAACAAAATATGAAGATGCTTTCTCACAGCCAGTCCCGTCAAATAGTAAAACTTCGAAGCAAGAATTTCCAGTGTACTTGAAGACCAAAAGGTCGTGCTCCTTTATACGGTGATCTTTAACAAAATCATTCCAACCAGATTGTAAAAATGTGTTATCCGGTTCCTTGGCTAGCCCAACATGCCATGTATCACCACCAGGACCCTTCAGATCAATAATTGGGGAAAGGTCTCCTTTGAAATGATTCATGAACTTCTTAGGTACACTCTACAAAATAATGACGCAATTCACACATGAAGATTTTTCATACAACTATATAATTAAGAAAGAGTCTCATTGTCATTCAAGTCTTATCCCATCAAGATGGGGTCACCAGTAAGGTAAAACTGACAAGAATTTTACCCAGTTTAAGCTCAGTTTAAGCTGATGCAGAAAACCTGAAAGGCTAGTTGGCGGATATATAGACCTACCACGTTGGTTACCCAGTTTAAGCTCAGGCAACAAGGGAGAAAAAAAGAGAAAGAAATTGGAGATAGAAAGGATCAAGAACAAACATTTAATAGATAAGTTTACAATTAATTTGAATCATGCACCGAGCTTGGCCAGTCATTATATGACAACTGTCACTAATTCAAAATCGGATACTACAAATTAAAGAAAGAAATAATCAAGATGAAACATTTCAGATCCAAGTTTACAGTTTAATTTGGATCATACACATGTTAAGTTTAAAATTGAATTTCTAGAACGATCTTCAAAATTCATGTAATAGTTTTCTCTAGGATCTTCTTAGTTAGGAAGAAAATGTAAATGTAGAAAATATACTTTTCTAGAATGTTTCTTGTATCTAGATAGCACTTAGAAGAGATGCATGTAGAAAGTTCTTGTGCCTAGATTTTTCTAGGACGCTGATGTATTCTAGAATTTGCTTCTAGGCCTATAAATAGCCATGTACACAAGACATTTCATTCAAGTGAGATCAATTTAAGTCAAGGTCTTCCTTCCACTTCTCCTTTGCTTGTTTCGTCCTTTCCATTTATCTAATTGTGTTATTGATCTTCTTCTACATTAGTCAAGGATCTTAGGCTATTGAGAACACTTGTTCCACTATTTGATGGGTGGATTGTCGAATATTTGGATATTCATTTCTTCACATGGTATCATAGCTAAAAGGAAGGTAGCAGGTGCTTGTCAAGATTCCTTGATGAAGAAGATTGGTTAGTGCTCCAAAAATGGATTTGGGAGGTAGAGCAAGTGGGTTCGGAATATAGTTAAAATAAATCATTTCAATTACAAGATGTGGAGTCTTACCTCATGGGTGAAGACTTGTGGGATGTTGTTTGAGGAGATAGCAAGGAGTCTCTTGCAAATATAGTGGAGAATGTTGCCGAGTTGAACAAATGGAAGACGATGAATGCAAAGGAGGAATTTACCTTGAATTCTATCTTGAACGAATTGTTCGAGCATCAGTTGCATGTCAACTTGAGAGATTTGGACAACCCTTGATAGATTGTTCAATAAGAACGAGATGGTTACAATTGCTGGAGAACGATCTCGCTCTTACAACCCAATGTGATCTTTTCATCTCTCGATACTTTTTAAAGATTAAAATCTTATGTTTTAAAATTTCGGCTCTAGACCCAACCAATGTTTTAAAAAACACAAGGCGTACCTGAGGCGTTTCGGGTTCATGAGATGAGGTGTGAGCCTCAAGGCATACCGCGGCGTAAGTCTTGGATTTTTTTCTGTAAAATTACTTTAAAACATATGTAGCAAACTTCATTCTAAAACATGACAGCAAAACATGCAAACAAAACTTTAAAAACATTTACAAACAAGCTTACTTCTTTGAAAATATATGCAGAATAATCCGCATTCTCATAAACATAAGTAAATAACATTTGGGTCGTTCAAGATGTAAATGTAGTGCGACTGGAAAAGGAGGAAGAGAATTTCAAATCCCTTGGATGAGGCTTCATAATGCAGACTAGAAAAAAAGAAAAAAAAAACAAATTTCTGGTTTCCCTCTATATGGTACGATTGAGATAATGCGACAATAGTGGAGGTCCTCAATGATGCTAATGTAGACAACTCCCCAAACCGTGATGACCGACAAAAAGAAGGAAAATAGAAAGAAAAGGAAGTAAGAGAAACAACCTTGAGGTATGTTCTCTGGATCTCCTCCCCTCCTCGGCTTCTCGTCTAGATTGTCCTCTTCCTATTTTCTCCTTCTCAAGCACCGTTAAAATCTGTAGATTTTGTTTCGACCATTTGACCCCCCCTAGTAGTTTTGAAATTTGATGAAAATTGGTGAGGATGATCATCTTACCCTAGACAACACCCTCACCAAATTTCATCAAATTCCAAAACTTTTAGGGGGGTCAAAATACCCGCAGCTCATTTTCTCCTACTGCAGCTCACAACTCAACGTACCAGCCCCCTCTCTCTCTCTGAAACCTCTTATATACGAAACCATGTGCGAAACCAACCTAGAGGTTTCAGAATTTGATGAAACTTGGTAAGCATGCTACCTATGCCATATTGATCATCCTCACCAAAATTCATCAAATTCTCAAACCTCTAGGGGCATCAAATTTGATAATCAAATTAACGATTTTTATGAACGGTCAGTAAATCTTCTAACATTTTATGCCCCTAGAGGTTTTAGAATTTGATGAATTTTGGTGAGGATGATCAACATGGCATAAGTAGCATGCCTACCAAGTTTCATCAAATTCTGAAACCTCTAGGTTGGTTTCACACAATGCTATGTTGCGGCATGCGGTATGTGCGGCACCGCACCGCAGCCGTCAGATGCACGCATTGCGTGCATCGCATGCACGCAGCGGTGCATCAGACGGCATGCGGTAGGTGCTGCACTTACCGCATGCCGCATTATAGCATTTCTCTCTCTCTCTCTCTCTCTCTCTATATATATATATATATATATATATATAGAGGAATGGGATGCTGCCTATCAAAACAGCATTTTTGCTGCTTTGAGACATTGTTTGACCATCCTAAAAGTTTTGGAATTTGATGAAATTTGGTGAGGGTGTTGTCTAGGGTAAGATGATCATCCTCACAAATTTTCATCAAATTCCAAAACTTCTAAGAGGGTCAAATGGTCGAAGCAAAATGCTGCAGATTTTAGCGGTGACTGCAGACGACTGATTTTGCTTCGACCATTTGAACCCCCTAGAAGTTTTGGAATTTGATGAAAATTTGTGAGGATGATCATCTTACCCTAGACAACACCCTCACCAAATTTCATCAAATTCCAAAACTTCTAGGATGGTCAAACAATGTCTCAAAGCAGCAAAAAATGCTGTTTTGATAGGCAGCATCCCATTCCTCATATATATATATATATATATATATATATATATATATATATATATATATGGGTCAGGATCAGGGGACACTGTTTTTGCACTCAATTTTTTACACCGATTTTCAAATCATTAGATAGAGGTTTCATATGCTGTTGAATTTTTATGAGCATAATCACCTTGTCTTAGATAACACATTCACAAAAAATCAGCACATTCTAAAGTCTCTAGACTTATTAAATGTGCTCTTCAAATTAACGATTAAAATGGACTGGAAAAAAAATATGCCAAGTGGCATTTTTAAATTAACCATAGCAAGGGCTATTTGCCCGCTATAGTTTACCGTTAAATTTGTCGACCGTTGATCGAGTTGTTTTAAAATTTTTTTTTAGATTTTTTTTTTAAATCTTGATCTAAGTAAAGTGGATTGACCATCCATAAAAAAATATGGTTAAAAAGTGCCATGTGGCACCCAAATTGATGAGAGGACTAGCTTGTTGGATAGTCGAGAGGACCGTGTTCCCTATATATATATATATATAGAGAGAGAGAGAGAGAGAGGAATGGGATGCTACCTATCAAAGCAGCGTTTTTTGCTGCTTTGACACATTGTTTGACCATCCTAGAAGTTTTGGAATTTGATGAAATTTGGTGAGGGTGTTGTCTAGGGTAAGATGATCATCCTCACAAATTTTCATCAAATTCCAAAACTTCTAAGAGGGTCAAATGGTCGAAGCAAAATCTGCAGTCACCGTTAAAATCTGCAGATTTTGCTTCGACCATTTGACCCTCTTAGAAGTTTTGGAATTTGATGAAAATTTGTGAGGATGATCATCTTACCCTAGACAACACCCTCACCAAATTTCATCAAATTCCAAAACTTCTAGGATGGTCAAACAATGTATCAAAGCAGCAAAAAACGCTGCTTTGATAGGCAGCATCCCATTCCTCATATATTATATATATATATATATATATATATATATATATATATATATATATATATATATATATATATATATATATATATATATGGGGACGGGGAGCCTGGACCTCAGGTGCAACGTGAACGCTGCACCGGTGGTCTGGATGAACGCCACGTGTCAAAAATCCCGTGATCCGGCCGATAAATCCCGCCCGAGACCGCTTGAAAGCTCAGGCGTCCGATCGACGAAATCGAACGGACGGGATTCACCCGGGCCGGCGCTGTTACTGTGGCGGCCACAGTAACAGCCCGGGTGAATCCCGTCCGTTCGATTCGGTCGATCGGGCGGCTAAAAATATTCTCGCGATTACGCGATTACTGTAGCCGCTACAGTAATCGCGATTTTGTTTTCAACCGCCCGATTCAATCGATCGGACGGTTGAAAGGATTCTCACGGTTACTGTAGCGGCTACAGTAACCGCGATTTTATTTTCAGCCGCCCGATCGACCGAATCGAACGGACGGGATTCACCCGGGCTGTTATTGTGGCCGCCACAGTAACAGCGCCGGCCTGGGTGAATCCCGTCCGTTCGATTTCGTCGATCGGACGGCTGAGCTTTCGGGCGGTCTCGGGCGGGATTTTTGCGGCCGGATCATGGGATTTTTGACACGTCGCGTTCATCCAGACCACCGGTGCAGCGTTCACGCTGCACCTGAGGTCCAGGCTCCCCGTCCCCTATATATATATATATATATATATATATATATATATATATATATATATATATATATATATATATATATATAAGTGGCCTCAGTCGCTCAGCCCAAAGGCCCAAGTGTTCAACAGTAAGCCCAATCACATGTATTTTGTGGGGCTTATGACTAAGGAACACCTCACATGTGAGGCATACGCCTCACTAAACTGAGGCGTAAGCCTCTAGGCGCACGACTTGATTGCCTCAAGGCACATTTTTTAAAACCATGGACCCAACAAAGCCAATTTCAGAAGTGTGAATGGGGATGCATATCATGCACGGTTTAAGTAAGGAATATATTCCATTTGTTATATCGATTCAAGGTTGGGCAAATCAATCATCCTTTGTTGAGTTAGAAAATCTACTTGCATCACAAGTCTCTAGCTTGACAGATGTTTGGGTGCTCAATATAAAAAATTTATGGAATGCCCTATTCTCTAGCAAGAAGAAAGATAAAAGGAAAGCTTCTATCAACCAAAAGAATTTCATGATGCTTCTAGTAAGAACCACGAAGGGGATGGATTATCCAATAAAAGCAATGGGATTCTAAAGAATGTTAAGTGTTACCGGGGTGGTAGCCTTGGACGCATAAAGAACAGTTGTCATGTGAAATTGAAGGTTGGAAACATTGTCGAGAATGAAGCTGTCGTCGATGGTTCGCGATCACGGAATTAGGGTTTATGAGAGAGATAGGGAGATATTTTGGGACAAAAACCGCTACAGTAGATGCCTTGACCTCAATCAACTTTGAGGACGACTAGATAGTTGATTTCGGCTGTGATCATCTTACTGGAGATGAATTAAAGTTCTTAAACTTCAGGTGATATGAAGGCAATGATGCAATTGTCACAGCTGATAACATTGTTCATCTAGTAGAAACGGAGGGCGTCATCAAGATCAATAATGGAGGAGACGATAAATCACCCTCAAGAGTGTGTTTAAAGTGCCCGGTATGGAAAAGAACCTCTTCTCGGTAGCAAATGAAGTAGAAGCAAGCAATTATGTCTTAATTGGGCCTAAGGATGTGAAGTTCCTTATGAATATCAAATGTTTGAAGTCAGATGTTGTCAACACAGGTAAAAGGGTTAAAGATTTATTTGTCTTATCCGCTTCTGAATCCTATGTCAATAACATAAGTACAAATGATAGCAGTTACCTCTGGCATGCTAGATTGGGACATCATGTATAAGCTATAGGACATAATGGTAAAAAATTTGGTAAACGGGTTGCCCAAATTAACCAATCTTGATGGTGGAAGGGTGTACGAAGTTTTTTTTTTAGAAAATCCTTTCAGTGGATGAGAAGGGGGTGTTGCCTTGACCCCTACCGGTTTATTAAAAGAAGTAGATTTACAAACTAAGCCTAAGAAGAGGCACCATACACCCAAAAAGGAACCCCGACCAACATGGGCTAGTACAAACAGCCCAAAAACTCTCGACAAGAAAATAAAATGACTCCCAAGTCTCAAAACTTTGAAGCTCTCGACCTTTCCAACCTACGGATATGAGCAAGAAAGGACTTTGTACCTTCCACACCTCACTTGGCAGTGAGAAACTGATGCAGGCACCGATAAGGTACACTACAATCCTAAACCCTTTTAGGGTTCCCTTTGGTCAATAACTAGGATTTGAGTATCAATATAGCGACATATAACTCAAAGGACAGCAAACATGAATTATCTTACGCAGTTCTAAAGGCTATGCCGGCAACATAAAGCAGATTTAAGATTTAAACAGTAAAGGACTCAATGTTAGCACAAAACTAATTTCAGCAAATAATATATTCAATCGCAGCAATAGATATTGAAATAGAACAATAGGCTTGCATCAGAATTTTCACTAAAATAGGTAAAACATGCTTGCTAAGGTAACCGACAGACGAAAGATAGCAATTCTAGTAAATAGGCATACGTTAGGGCTTCAACTAGCGATAAAAAGGGACGATGACGGCTGCGATGCGGAGCGGAGGCAATGGAAATAAGAAAAAGACAATGCGGATGCGATAGGGAAATAGGGTAAAGGATAGATACTGCCTGGGGTTTCCCGCCGTGGGTCGATTGCGAGGATGCGCCGATGATCCCGCACACAGAGCAAGGCCGGACGTCGGGAGAAGCCGGAACCTTCGGAAAACAAAGCCCAAAGCCTTCGCGAGGCGAAGTCGCGGATGCGGCGAGGATCGGGGACACGCGTCTCGCCCGGAAGCACTCACGAAGAGGCACAAATTTCAGCAATGATCAAAAGTCTGAAATCTTCTTCTATCTTCCCCTTTTTGTAGAACTAGGGTTTCTTTTTTGGATGGCCAAGATCAAAGGGAAATAAGGGGGAATGGTGGGGATGCAATGGGCCAAGAAAGGAAAGGAAAAGAGAGAGAAATAAGGGGAAGAAGAGAGAGAAGAGAGGGGACGGAAGAGGGGGCGGATTGGCTTGGTTTCTGCGCGGGCAAGGGACGGACAAGCCCTAATTGAAGCCCAATTGATGCCACATTATCAAATTTAAGTTATTTTGCTATCTAACCATCGATTTCGAGACATAATCTCGTCCGTCGGTACCCCGCAAACACACGCACCCAGAATTTTATTAATAACATGCAGAAACTCACCCGAGAAGACCCGGATTCAATCCGAAAAGCCCTCGGATGAGATCATGGACATCCCCCATGAATTGGGCAAGAACAAAAATAATACTAAGTGCTAACAAGTCCTCAAATAGATAATGTCTTCCATGCATAAAATAAAATGACTGAAATAAAACTCTCTGGCAACGAACTGAAGATACAGTGATGATCTGATGGTGCTGATCAGGCCTGCATCAATCGCTTCCGCTGCGAAAAACTCGTCCTCGAGTTTACGCCGGAAGACATCGCCGGTAGCCGGAGGGAGACCACCACCGTGGGATCATCGCTGTGCCTGGATCTGGTGATGAATTCCCAACAAGTGATGTCTCGGGCAGTCAACAACCTCTGGGTCCCTCGCGAAGAGAGTGCTGGCGTCGAGCGAGGGCCAGAAGCTACTTAAGTACATAAACAGAAGCACATGAGCGGTAGGTGGTCGGTCAGTCCCGACAAAGTCAAAGGGCGTAAGTGGCTCAGCTGGCTGAAACTCCCCAACTGGCTCTGACTGTAGCTGTGATGGAAGTTCCGCGGAAGACGAAGGCTCCACGGGTGTCTCTGCTATAGGAAGATCTGCAGGAGGAGGTGTCTCATCTGTAAGCTCTGTGAAAGGTAGGAGAAGCCTCTCCATAGTCACTACTGGAGGAAGGGGCTCCTCTGTAGGCACTGCTGAAGGTGGAAGGAACTCCTCTGGAGTCACTGAAGGAGGAGGTGGCACCTCTGTAGGCACTGGAGAAGGTGGAAGGAACTCCTCTGTAGTCGCTGACGGAAGAGGTGGTTCCTCCGTAGGCATTGGACGAGGAAGCTCCACAGGAGGTGGATGCTCCTCAAGTGGTGCCACTGGTGGAACCAAGTGCTCCATAGGAGGTGGAGGCTCTGCTGGAGGTGGTGGCCTGCTGTATCTGGCAAGCCTCTGGTGCTGCTTCTCTCTCCATGTCAACTCATCCTCAATATCGTCAAGTAAGAGCTGGGTTTCAATATAGCTGGCTTTCAAGGATGGCACTGAAGGACTCCGTAAAATCCATTGAACAAAAGGCTTGAAAGATAGATCTAGGTCATGGGCTCGATCTCTAATCAAAGAGGAGTAGCGATGTTCCATCGGAGATCTCGGGAAAAGGGTAGGACATGGCCCAAAAGATTTATATAGTTTAACAAATTTTTTATAGGTGTGGGTATCTAGGGGATCACGCGAATAATGGGACCGGACGCTATGATAGGACATGGCGTCAGCTTGCTCTGATACCAACTTGATGCAGGCACCGATAAGGTACACTACAATCCTAAACCCTTTTAGGGTTCCCTTTGGTCAATTACTAGGATTTGAGTATCAATATAGCGACATATAACTCAAAGGACAGCAAACATGAATTATCTTACGCAGTTCTAAAGGCTATGCCGGCAACATAAAGCAGATTTAAGATTTAAACAGTAAAGGACTCAATGTTAGCACAAAAATAATTTCAGCAAATAATATATTCAATCGCAGCAATAGATATTGAAATAGAACAATAGGCTTGCATCAGAATTTTCACTAAAATAGGTAAAGCATGCTTGCTAAGGTAACCGACAGACGAAAGATAGCAATTCTAGTAAGTAGGCATACGTTAGGGTTTCAACTAGCGATAAAAAGGGACGATGACGGCTGCGATGCGGAGCGGAGACAATGGAAATAAGAAAAAGACGATGCGGATGCGATAGGGAAATAGAGTAAATGATAGATACTGCCTGGGGTTTCCCGCCGTGGGTCGATTGCGAGGATGCGCCGATGATCCCGCACACGGAGCAAGGCCGGACGTCGGGAGAAGCCAGAACCTTCGGAAAACAAAGCCCAAAGCCTTCGCGAGGCGAAGTCGCGGATGCGGCGAGGATCGGGGACATGCGTCTCGCCCGGAAGCACTCACGAAGAGGCACAAATTTCAGTAATGATCAAAAGTCTGAAATCTTCTTCTATCTTCCCCTTTTTGTAGAACTAGGGTTTCTTTTTTGGATGGCCAAGATCAAAGAGAAATAAGGGGGAATGGTGGGGATGCAATGGGCCAAGAAAGGAAAGGAAAAGAGAGAGAAATAAGGGGAAGAAGAGAGAGAAGAGAGGGGACAGAAGAGGGGGCGGATTGGCTCGGTTTCCGCACGGGCAAGGGACGGACAAGCCCTAATTGAAGCCCACATAGCCCTAATTGAAGCCCAATTGATGCCACATCATCAAATTTAAGTTATTTTGCTATCTAACCGTCGGTTTCGAGACATAATCTCGTCCGTCGGTACCCCGCAAATACACGCACCCAGAATTTTATTAATAACATACAGAAACTCACCCGAGAAGACCCGGATTCAATCCGAAAAGCCCTCGGATGAGATCATGGACATCTCCCATGAATTGGGCAAGAACAAAAATAATACTAAGTGCTGAAATTAGGCCAAAAACATAGAGAATGGCCAAAACTGAAATAGACTGCTAACAAGTCCTCAAATAGATAATGTCTTCCATGCATAAAATAAAATGACTGAAATAAAACTCTCTGGCAACGAACTAAAGATACAGCGATGATCTGCTGGTGCTGATCAGGCCTGCATCAGAAGCCGATTGACGAAGCTATTTCAAGAATGGTGTTGTCCTCTAGCATAGTAAAAGGTAGGTGCTGCTCCTCATCATCAAGGGTTAACAACTGACCCCGAAGATTTTGAAGGAGAAGATCCGATTTGCAGTAGGTTCAGATCAACTATCAGGCACTTCTACGGACTAGCTCTGTCCTCGGTCTTCCCACTTCGCATGGGATGTCAGCTGCTCCCCCTCTTCTTCTTGTGTATGAAGGTTGTCAATATGGAAAAGCACATTGCCTTCCATTTGACAGACATCTATCAAGATGCAAGGGTCAATTATGTCTAATTTATAGTGATTTGATGGGATCTTGTGCAGCACCCTCATATTCGAGCTTCTGTTTCATGCTATTACTAGTATGAAACCCGGGCAATACCCGGATAACCTTGATGCACGGCACTTGGAAGTTGGAACATATGACATTAAAACTGTCCAAAGAAGTGTGCAATCTGGAATGAGGTGATTCACTCGAGAAAGATAGTACTAATGATTTTCCTAGTTAACATCAAATGACCATTAAATGTCATTGAATGGGTATTTATCATCTTTATAGTAGGTTTTTAATAGGATTTATGAGAGAGAGCCACGTTCACACACATCACAAGAGAAGGATTTTAGCTCTTTGAAAGAGGTCCACGTGACACAACACGGAAGAGAGGGCTTCGTTTTAGTATATATATTAGATTTGTGGATGACTTCACAACGAATACATGGGTCTACTTTCTAAAAGAGAAGTAAAAAATATTATCAAAGTTTAAGAATTTAAGATAAAGGAGAAAGGGTTTCTTAAGGGGATAATTAAGTGCTTAAGGACTAACAATGAAGAAGTGTTTATCTCCAAGGAGTTCTCCTCATTGCGGCCAGATGAATGGTCCTGATAAGGAAATTGCATCTGCCTACACACCTGACCAAAATGGTGTGGCCAAAAGGAGGTTCAGACACGTTTTGGAGACTTGCAAGCATTGGCTATACGCCCAAAATTTACAGAAGGCCTTATGGGCGAAGGGTATGGCTTGTGCAGTTTATGTGATTAATCGGGTGCTACTTAGCCCGATTAATATGAAGTTTACTTACGAACTGATGTCAGGGAATTGTGAAACACTTTAAAGTGCTTAGATCAATTTGCTATGTTCATGTGCCAGAACTAAAAACAACCAAATTAGATGTTAAGGCAAAAAAGTGTATATTTATCTGTTATGATGAGAGAAAGAAGGGATGAAAGAGTATGGAACTTGAGACCCATAAATTCATGATTTTAAGATATGTTGCTTTTGATGAGGTCTCATCTTTCTATAGGAAGGAAGTAGCTTCCATTGGAGGTAGTGATAGTGTGATAGTAGCATACATGTTGATATTCAGCCAGATGCACAAATAAGTTTACTTGTAACTTCCAATGCTCCTAATATATCTCCAGACTCTACTTCTACAATAATAGGGGAGCAAAGCGACAAGGGGAGTGCAACTACAAGAAATGATCAATAAGCGGATGTTGACACAGAGGAGGCAGGTGAGAATTGAAGTCTTAAAAGATCAAAGAAAATCACTATCAAGCCAACGCAGTATAGAGATGGAAACCAGGTAAGCATGTATTCTTGCTTCCTTGATGGCCCGAATGATGATACACTCATACACAATCATGTTATAACGAAGCTAAGGGAATCAATGAATGGGAGAGAACCATGGAAGTAAAAATGAAGGCACTTATGAAAAATGAGACATGGGACCTTGTGCCTACCTAAACCAAAACATGAGAACCTAATCACATGTAAATGGGTTAAGCAAGTGAAGCATAAGGTATATGGAAGTATAGACAGGTCCAAGGCATGGCTAAACGCCATGGGATTCTCTCAAAAATATGAAGAGTTAGTCTAGTAGCAAAGATGACTTCAGTACGAGTTGTTATATCACTGGCTGCTAGCAAAGGATGAAAATTATGACAATAAAGAATGCCTTCTTGTAAGGAGAAATCGACAAAGACATATACAAGGAGCATCAACCCGGGTATGTTTCACATGATAATCTGAATCTTGTCTGCAAACTCAAGAAAACAGTTTACGGTCTTAAGCAAGCCCCAAGGGCATGGTATGGTAAGAATCGGAAGATCAGAGAGTATCTATCATTTTGTGGTTATCTTGCCTCTAATTTAGATCCTACCTTGTTTGTGAAGAAACAAGGTTATTTACATGTGATCGTCCTATTATATGTGGACAACATAATAGTCAAAAGTAACAATGATGGAGAGATTGATATACTTCGAGTCGAGCTCTCCATTCGGATTGAAATGAAAGACTTAGGTGAGTTAAGTTACTTCCCAAGCTTGGAAGTGGAAAAATCCGAAAAAGTAAAGGACGAGATATTTTTATCCCAAAGAAGCTACACGAAAAAGCTTGTCCATAAGTTTGAGCTAAACAAACCCAAGAGATACTCCACTCCTAGAAGCCAATATAAAGATTAGGCAAGAAAAGGCCATGCTTCTTCGAAATCCATGACCATATCGTACTCTCGTGGGAAGTCTTATATATTTGACTATCACAAGAGCATATATTGTTTTCTCGGTTGGATTGGTTAGCCGGTTTATGCAGGATCCACAAAAACCATATTTAGATGCAGTGAAATGAATTTTGAAGTATGTGTCTTCTACACTTAATATGGGGCTCATTTACAAGAAGAGAACTGAGTTCAAACTAAAGGGATACACTGATGTTGACTTTGGTGGAAAATTGGACGACCAAAGATCAACATAAGTTCATGTATTCTTATGCGGATCAACTGGTATTTCCTGGTGCAGCAGCCAGCAAGAAGTAAGATTCGGTCTCTTTTTCAACAACAGAGGCAGAGTACAAGGCTTCATCTCTTGCTGCACAAGAGTGTGTAGCTAACACAATTAATCGAGGATATCCATTCGCCAATTCACGCTCCTACCACAATCGTTGCCTCGTTGGTGACAATCATAACACAATTAATCGAGGATATCCATTCGCCAATTCACGCTCCTACCACAATCGTTGCCTCGTTGGTGACAATCAAAATGCAATAAAACTTGACACTAATCTCGTATGGCATACAAGTACAAAACATATAGAGATTGAGCATCATTTTATTCGAAAGAGGTGTTGGAAGGTATTATCGAAGTGCAAGAAGTTCTAAGTGATGCAAGCATTGTTGACATTTTTACAAATCACTTTCGAAAGGACCGTTAGAAGCTCTCTTTACAATTTAAACAAAACTTGGGATGGTTTCTTTTTTTTTTTGACATCGGCAAGTGTTTCGAAACCTTTCTGGTGATGGAACCTCGTCACCCTCCAACTAATCCCTTCGAGAACGCGTACTGACCCACTCAAAAGTTTCCCTACACACTTTGAAGGGTAGTGTTAAGTTTTAAATTGAATTTCTAAAAAGTTCTACAAGATTCATGTAATAATTTTCTCTAGAACCTTCTTAGTTAGCAAGAAACGGTAAATTTAGAATAATGCCTTTATCGAGATTCGAGAATGTTCATTGTATCTAGATAGCCCTTAGAAGAGATGTATGTAGAAAGTTCTTGTGACTAGATTTTTATAGGAAATTGATGTAATCTAGAGTTTTCTTCTAGGCCTATACATAAAAAAAATGCTTCCTTGATGGCCCGAATGATGATACACTCATACACAATCTAGATTTTTATAGGAAATTGATGTAATCTAGAGTTTTCATTCATGTGAGATCGATTCAAGTCAAGTCCTTCCTTCCACTTCTTCTTTGCTTGTTTCGCCCTTTCCATTGCTCTAGTTGGGTTGTTGATCTTCTTCTACATTGGTTAACGATCTTGGGCTAGTGAGAACGCTTGGTCCGCTAGTTGAAAAGTGGATTGTCCGGTAATTGGATATCCATTTCTTCACAACACCGATCTTGGCCGGTCATTTTATGACATCAATCACTAATTAGATCTCACTTAACCATATTGTGCTGAAAATAAATTGAAGAAGGTTGGGATTGTTTTCAAGGGGCATGCTATAATGCGGCATGCGGTACATGCGGCATCGCACCGCAGCCGTCTGATGCACGCATTGCGTGCATGCGATGCACGCAGCTGTGCATCAGACAGCTGCGTTGCGGTGCCGCACTTACCGCATGCCGCATTATAGCATTTCTCTGTTTTCAGAGCGTTACCACTTTCTCACAGAAATCGCCAATCATGATTTTGAAGAAATGCATCCCCTTTGCATCGAAATGATTCCAGTAGTAGTGCTCCTCCCACTCCATGCAGCTCTCGCAACCCTCCGCCATTTTGCCACCCTGAAATTTTTTTAAAAAAGTTTCAGAAATATATATATATATATATATATATATATATATATATATATATATATATATATATATATAGAGGAATGGGATGCTGCCTATCAAAGCAGCATTTTTTGCTGCTTTGAGACATTGTTTGACCATCCTAGAAGTTTTGGAATTTGATGAAATTCGGTGAGGGTGTTGTCTAGGGTAAGATGATCATCCTCACAAATTTTCATCAAATTCCAAAACTTCTAGGGGGTTCAAATGGTCGAAGCAAAATCAGTCGTCTGCAGTCGCCGTTAAAATCTGCAGCATTTTGCTTCGACCATTTGACCCTCTTAGAAGTTTTGGAATTTGATGAAAATTTGTGAGGATGATCATCTTACCCTAGACAACACCCTCACCAAATTTCATCAAATTCCAAAACTTCTAGGATGGTCAAACAATGTCTCAAAGCAGCAAAAACGCTGCTTTGATAGGCAGCATCCCATTCCTCATATATATATATATATATATATATATATATATATATATATATATATATATATATATATATATATATATATATATATATATAAAGAGAGAAATCGAGAACAATGTCAGAGAGGAAAACCCAGAATCTGTAATATGGTAAAGCAAGCATTTTTAAATTAGCAAGCACATCTTCTCATTTGGGTCTTCGCCAAATTTTAATTTTTCGTATCGGTTTGATTTACATAATTGATAAACATCAAGAATACGGAAAGAAAATGAAGAAAAAAATCCTTTTTTTTTGGAATTAAAATTCAATAATACCAACAACAAAAAAAAAAGGGTAGGAAATTACAAATTGCTTCCCGCTCCTTCTCCTTCTCCGTCTCCAAGCGGGATGACGATATGGACTTGGAGTGGGTTATGTGCGGTGGCAGTGTGCATGACGATCCAACTTCCGAGCACTGAAGGTCGAAGCTGAAGCTGGAACGACGCCATGGAATGAAGCGGCGGTCGAATTGTGAGATCCCTCGAGCAATGCTATTCAACCCGAAGAGTTTGTCCCGAATGACGTGGCATCCACACGGGGTCCCTTCGCCTGTCGGTCGGGGCTGGATGCAAGGGACTGCTGTGATCCGGACACGTCATTTGGTTGGCTATTAGGGAATGTTTGTATTGACCAGTAAAATAAGCTGTTTGGATTGACCTAGTAAAATAAATCTGATTTTTTTTTTACTACACTCGGATCGTGATCGTAATAAGAATCAACAAGGGGATCTTGTAACCTTTTCAAATCTGGAGGGAGTAAAAAAAATAAGGGGAGGGGGATGTTGTGACCCTTGTTCCTAAAAAAAAAGGAAAACAATTGATTAATCACTTCTCGTTCCGCAGATTAACAACCCACATAGTGATGAACTACTTCATCAAGCTTGAAATTTCGAGAAAAAAAACACATAAGGAGGATCTCGCAATGGATATCCAAACTGCGTCACGGTGGAGATCTGACAAGTGTGATGGTGGAGATCGGCATGATTGGAAGAGGGAGTTGTAAAACCCTTTTTAGTTCTAGTCATGGTGGAAGAAATGAAAAACCTTTACGTACGATGGGCGAGGAGTATCACGAGACCCTCTCTCGATCGTGCCATTAACTGACGTGGCGTGGGTCAACGCAGCCTTCTACTAATCAAAAGTTTTATTTGTACTTTTCACATTAAAACTTTTTGACTACTAGTAAACCTCATACAATTTACTTTACTACGACTTTTTGAATCCAAACAGCAGCTAAGATACTCTAGGACAAATAGTATTATTTTCATATTTGTATCTTATTTGTATAGTAAACATGAGAAATGTTATTTAACCATCCCCATAGCCAACCCAAATCTATAAGTATTACTAACATGAATCCCGGGCAATACCTGGATGAATTTGATGCACGTCACTTGGCACAAACGACATCACAGCCGTTTGAAGGAGTGTGCAATCCGGATTTAGTATTATTCACTCCTTTGAGTGCCCATCACGAAGTTATGAAAGTGAGCTGCCAAGTTAGCGAATTTTGACCACATATTTCTCAAATCTTTGTTTGCCTCATATTCTGTTGAAAGTTTTAGAATTTATCTTTATTGTACATCTTTAATGAGATATTATGAGAAATTATCGTGTTCATACACAAGAGAATAATTCCTGCCCTTTAAAAGAGGTCCAAGTGTCAGTATTATATTATTAGACTATAAGATACTATTAGATTAATGGTCGGATGAGTCACTAAATCAACCTCTGTAGGCTCTTTAAAGTCGAAACAGCCGAAACCGTCGAAACTACCGAAACCGCCCAAACTGCCGAAACTGCCGAAATCGCTGAAATTGCCAAAACTGTCGAAACCAGCGAAACTGCATAAACTGCCGAAACCGCCAAAACTATCGAAACCGTCGAAATCGCCGAAACTACCGAAACTGCCGAAACCGCTGAAACCGCTGAAACTGCCAAAACGGCCGAAACTATCAAAACCATCGAAACTGCTGAAACTGCAAAACTGCAGGTTTCGGGCAGTTTCTATCAGTTTCGGGCGGTTTCTATGGTTTCAGATGTTTCGGCAGTTTTAGCAGTTTCGGCAATTTTGACCGTTTTGGTGATTTCGACAGTTTCGGCGGTTTCGGCAGTTTCGGTAGTTTCAACAGTTTCTACGGTTTCGGCTGTTTCGGTAGTTTTAGCAATTTCGGCAGTTTCGACCCTTTCGACGGTTTCGACGATTTTCTGCAGTTTCGGTGGTTTCGACAATTTCGGCCGTTTCAGCGATTTCGGTAGTTTCGGGGGTTTTGGCGGTTTTGGTAATTTCGACTGTTTTGGCAGTTTCGGTGGTTTCGACAGTTTCGGTGGTTCCGGTAGTTTCTGCAGTTTCAACAGTTTCGACTGTTTCGGTGGTTTTGGCCATTTTCAGCTGTTTCGACAGTTTTGACGGTTTCGACAGTTTCTGTCGGTTTCGGGCAGTTTCGGCAGTTTCGACGGTTTCAGCGGTATCAGTGGTTTCGGATGTTTCTCTCGGTTTTGGCAGTTTCGGCGGTTTCGGTAGTTTCGACGATTTCGGCGGTTTCAGTAGTTTCGGCAGTTTCGACAGTTTCGGCGGTTTCGACCGTTTCAGCGGTTTTAGAAGTTTCGACAGATTCGCTTGAAACCGTCGAAACTGCCGAAACCGCCGAAACCACAGAAACCGCCGAAATCGTCGAAACTGCCGAAACCGCCCGAAACCGACAGAAATCGCCAAAACGACCGAAACTGCCGAAACTGTCAAAATCATCAAAACTGCCGCAACTGCCCGAAACCGATAAAAACTGCCGCAACTGCCCGAAAACCATCAAAACTGCCGCAACTGCAGACAAAAACTGCCACAACTTCCCGAAACCATCAAAACTGCCGCAACTGCCGCAACTGCAGGTTTCGGGCAGTTTCTATCAGTTTCGGGCGGTTTCTATGGTTTCGGATGTTTCGGTAGTTTTAGCAGTTTCGGCAATTTTGACCGTTTTGGCAGTTTTGGTGGTTTCGACAGTTTCGGCGGTTTCGGCAGTTTCGGTAGTTTCAACAGTTTCTACGGTTTCGGCTGTTTCGGCAGTTTTAGCAATTTCGGCAGTTTCGACCCTTTCGACGGTTTCGACGATTTTCTGCAGTTTCGGTGGTTTCGACAATTTCGGCCGTTTCAGCGATTTCGGTAGTTTCGGGGGTTTTGGCGGTTTCGGTAATTTCGACTGTTTTGGCAGTTTCGGTGGTTTCGACAGTTTCGGTGGTTCCGGTAGTTTCTGCAGTTTCGACTGTTTCGGCGGTTTTGGCCATTTCAGCTGTTTCGACAGTTTCGACGGTTTCGACAGTTTCTGTCGGTTTCGGGCAGTTTCGACGGTTTCAGCGGTATCAGCGGTTTCAGATGTTTCTCTCGGTTTCGGCAGTTTTGGCGGTTTCGGTAGTTTCGACGATTTCGGCGGTTTCGGTAGTTTCGGCAGTTTCGACAGTTTCGGTGGTTTCGACCGTTTCAGCGATTTTAGAAGTTTCGACAGTTTCGACAGATTCGCTTGAAACCGCCGAAACTGCCGAAAGCGCCAGAACCACAGAAACCGCCGAAATCGTCGAAACTGCCGAAACCGCCCGAAACCGACAGAAATCGCCAAAACGACCGAAACTGCCGAAACCGTCAAAACCATCAAAACCGCCGCAACTGCCCGAAACCGACAAAAACTGCCAAAACTGCCGAAACTACTGAAAGCACCGAAATTGCCAAAACTAATCGTCATCTCTGACCCCGCATAATGGTCGAACTCGTCGCCCTTGTCCAGCAGCACATCCAGCTCGAAGATGTGCTCGACCGAAAGGGAAAGACGATCGAGCATCAACCTCCCCCCGCTTTACCACCTCTCGCCGGTAAAGCCGAAACCACCGAAACAGACGAAACTTCCGAAATCGCTGAAATTGCCAAAAATGCCGAAACCGACGAAACGGCCGAAACCTCTGAAACTGCCAAAACCGTCGAAACTGCCAAAACCGCCCGAAACCAACCGAAACAGTCGAAACCGCAGAAACACCCGAAAACCACCGAAAACCGTCGAAACGGTCGATATACACGGATTGAGAAAGTAGCCCTGGCACTGGTGTATGTATCCAAAAGACTCCAACCATATTTTGTTGCCCATCCAGTTGAAGTCATCACCGAGCATCCCCTAAAGGAGGTACTGGACAAGTCCACTCGAGTTGACCGTCTGAGTAAATGGGTTGCCGAGCTTCAAGAGTTTGGCCCCAGATACATGCCTCGGAAAGCGGTCAAAGGCCAGAACTCGCTGACTTCCTCAGTGACTTCCCAATGGAAGACCTTGCACCCGTACCTAGGATATTGGAAGACTTTTCGGTCACTGTCGGCCAACCCATGGGAGTCGGAGCAACACTAAGGCAGGAGGAGAATGAAGAGAAAGGATGGAGGTTGTTCATGGACGGCTCGTCATGCACGACCGGAAGTGGTGTGGGGGTAGTTTTGATTACCCCTGACAACATGAAGCTCAAGAAGTCGGTACGACTACTCTTCCCAGCGACAAACAACGAAGCTGAATATAAAACAATGTTGACGGGGCTGGAGATGGCCGAAGAACTAGGGGTGACCAACTTATAAGTCTACAACGACTCACAACTCGTGATCAACCAGATCGTCGGCAAGTATGAAGCCCGAGACGCGAGAATGATGACCAACTTACTGCTAGTGCGAGGATTGATGCCCAAGTTCGAAAGCATAGACTTCCATCAATTTCTCTCGAATTGAGAACAAGCGGGCCGACGCACTGGCCAACCTGGCATCAGTCCTTGGAGGAGACGAAGAGAAGCGGATAATCATCGAGGTAAGCGTTCATTTGGTGGGCCATACCTCAAGTGTCTTGCTGGAGAACTGGCTGCAGAAGTTCTGAAGAAAATACATGAAGGCGGGTGTGGGAATCACTCAGGAGGAAGATCCCTTGCTCGAAAAAATAAAGTTACAAGGCTACTATTGGCCTACCATGGAAAAAGACGCAGAAGGATATGTGAAGAGGTGCCTTAAATGTCAAAGGCATGCTACCATCTTGCACCAACCTACAGAAGAGCTCCATCCAGTATCCACTCTTTGGCCCTTCCAGCAGTGGTTGGATATCCTGGGTCCCTTCCCGACATCCCCCAACCAACAAAAGATCCTCCTTGTCGCTACCGGCTACTTCACTAAGTGGGTAAAAGCCATCCCTTGCAAAAAATTGGATAAGTACAAGTGGGGAAATTCTTGCGGAGCCACATCATCTGTCGATTAGGGTTACCGCGAGCTTTTTCGCAGATAATGAGCGCCAATTCGACGCAGAGTCTATTAAGAAATTTTGCACTGACAACGGCATCAAGTTGTTATTTTCGACACCTCGCTACTGTAACGACCAAGATCCAATAGGCCAATAGCCAAGAGCCAAGACTCTTGAGGCTGGGATGCCAAGATGGATGAGGTGAGGTGAGGTGTACAAGGCCATGAGTTAGCCCCACATCGCCTGAAGAGAAGGAGATCCTGAATTACTTATATAATTTCCCCTCCCAAACATAGAAGGCGCGTTTTAAAACCATGCGCCGCTACGGATTTCGTAAGAACTCCGTAGTTAAGCGTGCTCGGGCGAGAGCAATACTAGGATGGGTGACCACTTTGAGAAGTTCTCGTACGGACACAGGCAAAGCGGACAAAATCTTGTGTGTTTGGGGCAGATGTTACAAAATGGTATCAGAGCCGGTTCTCCTCGGGATGGGGGGGTCTAACCCTACACGAGGACGTGTAGCCTTGAGGGGGTGGATTGTAACGACCAAGATCCAATAGGCCAATAGCCAAGAGCCAAGACTCCTGAGGCTGGGATGCCAAGATGGATGAGGTGAGGTGTACAAGGCTATGAGTTAGCCCCACATCGCCTGGAAAGAAGGAGATCCTGAACTACTTATATAATTTTCCCTCCCAAACATAGAAGACACGTTTTAAAACCGTGCGCCGCTACGAATTTTGTAAGAACTCCGTTGTTATGCGTGCTAGGGCGAGAGCAGTACTAGGATGGGTGACCACCCTGGGAAGGTCTCGTGCGGGCATGGGCAAAGCGGATAAAATCTTGTATGTTTGGGGCGGATGTTACAAAATTATATCAGAGCCGATTATCCTCGGGATGGGGGGGTCTAACCCTTCATGAAGACGTGTAGCCCTGAGGGGGGTGGATTGTGACGACCAAGATCCAATTGACCAATAGCCAAGATCAAAGACTCTTGAGGCTGGGATGCCAAGATGGTTGAGGTGAGGTGAGGTGTACAAGGCCATGAGTTAGCCCCACATCGCATGGAGAGAAGGAGATCCTGAGCTACTTATATAATTTCCCCTCCCAAACATAGAAGACGCGCTTTAAAACCGTGCGCCGCAACGGATTTCGTAAGAACTCCGTAGTTAAGCGTGCTCGGGCGAGAGCAGTACTGGGATGTGTGACTACCCTGGGAAGTTCTCGTGCGGGCATGGGCAAAGCGGCCAAAATCTTGTGTGTTTGGGGCGGATGTTACAAAATAGTATCAGAGCCGGTTCTCCTTGGGATGGGGGGGTCTAACCCTACACGAGGATGTGTAGCCCTAAGGGGGTGGATTGTGACGACGAAGATCCAAGAGCCAAGAGCCAAGACTCCTGAGGCTGGAATGCCAAGATGGATGAGGTGAGGTGTACAAGGCCTTGAGTTAGTCCCACATCACCCGGAGAGAAGGAGATCTTGAGCTACTTATATAATTTCCCCTCTCAAACATAGAAGACGTGTTTTAAAACCGTGCGCCACTACGGATTTCGTAAGAACTCCGTAGTTAAGCGTGCTCGGGTGAGATCAGTACTAGGATGGGTGACCACCCTGGGAAGTTCTCGTGCGGGCATGGGCAAAGCGGACAATATCTTGTGTGTTTGGGGCGGATGTTACAGAAACTGCCGAAACTATCGAAACCACTGGAACTTTCAAAACGGTCAAAATTACCGAAACTGCTAAAACCACCGAACCGTTGAAATTGCTGAAACCATCGAAATTGTCGAAATGGCCGAAACTGCCGAAACTATTGAAACCACCAAAATGGCTGAAACCGCCAAAACCGTTGAAATTGCCGAACTACTGAAACCGTCGATACTGCCAAAACAGACGAACTACTGAAGCCACCGAAACTATCAAAAATGCCGAAAATTGCCGAAACTGCCGAAATGGCCGAAACAATCGAAACAACCGAAACAGTCGAAACCGTCGAAACTACCGAAACCGCTGAAACTGCCAAAACGGTCGAAATTGCCGAAACTGCTAAAACCGCTGAAACGAACGAAACTGCGGAAACCACCGAAAATAGTTGAAGATGCTGAAACCACCCGAAACCGACAAAAACTGCCAAAACCGTCGAAACTGTCGAAACCATCGAAATCGCCCAAACAGTTGAAACCGTCGAAACTGACAAAAACTGTCAAAACCGTCGAAACTGCCAGAATGCCGAAATGGCCGAAATCGCCGAAACAGTCGAAACTGCCGAAATTGCCGAAACTACCAAATCCGCATAAACTGCCGAAACCGCCGAAACTGTCGAAACCATCAAAACTGTCGAAATGGTCGAAATTTTCGAAACTGCTAAAACCGCCGAAACGACCGAAGCTGTCAAAACCGCCGAAATCGTCAAAACTGCTGAAGCCGCCCAAAATTGACAGAATCTATCAAAACCGTCGAAACTGCCGAAATATTCGAAGCTGCCGAAATGGCCAAAACCACCGAAACTAACGAAACTATCAAAACTGCCGAAATCGCCGAAACTGTCGAAACGGCCGAAACTGTCGAAACTACTGAAACCGTCGAAACTTTTGAAACCGTCGAAACTGCTGAAATCGCTCGAAATGGTCGAAACCACCAAAACTGCCAAAACGACCGAAACCACTGAAACTGCCGAAATGGCCAAAACTATCAAAACAACTGAAACTACTGAAACCGTCGAAACTGCTGAAACTGTCAAAATGGCCGAAAGTGTCGAAACTGCTGAAACTATCGAAACCGTCAAAACCGATCGAAATCGCTGAAACTGCCAAAACCGTTGAAACTGTCAAAACCGTGAAATGGCCAAAAAACCGAAACAGTCGAAACTGTCGAAACCATCGAAATTGTCGAAACTGCAGAAATCGTCGAAACTGCCAAAACCGTCGAAACCGATAAAACTATCGAAACCACCAAAACTACCGAAACGACCAAAACTACCAAAACCACCAAAACTGTTGAAACCACCGAAACGACTGAAACAGCCAAAACTGTCGAAACTACCAAAATGGCCAAAATTGTCAAAACCATAGAAACTACCAAAACTGCTCAAAACCATCGAAAATAGCTTCGATAGTTTCGGCCGATAGTTTTGATGGTTTTGGCGGCTTTGGCAATATCGACAGTTTCAGCAGTTTTGGCAATTTCAGCGGTTTTGACAGTTTCTACTGTTTCGGTAGTTTCAGTGGTTTTGGTGGTTTCGACAGTTTCGACGGTTTCGATAGTTTCGACAATTTCAACGGTTTTCGACAGTTTTGACAACTTCAGCGGTTTTGATAGTTTCGGACGTTTTGACAGTTTCGACGGTCTTGGCGGTTTTGGTAGTTTCGACGGTTTCGGCGGTTTCAGCAGTTTCGGCAATTTTGGCCATTTTGATAGTTTCGACGGTTTCGGCAGTTTCGACTGTTTCGATGGTTTCAGCTGTTTTGGTGGTTTTGGCAATTTCGGCAGTTTCGGTAATTTCGGCAGTTTCGATAGTTTCGGCAGTTTCGATAATTTCGGCAGTTCCGGTATTTTTGGCAATTTCAGCGGTTTCAGCGGTTTTGGCAGTTTCGGTAGTTTTGGCAATTTTGGCAGTTTCGACCGTTTCGGTGGTTTCGACAGGTTCGGCAGTTTCGACGGTTTCGACAGTTTCGACTGTTTCAGCGGTTTCGGCCATTTCGGCGGTTTTGGCAGTTTTGACGGTTTCGGCAGTTTCTGGCGGTTTCGGCAGTTTCGATGGTTTTGGTGGTTTCTGCGGGTTTGGATGTTTTCGGCAGTTTTGACCGTTTCGGCGGTTTTGGCAGTTTTGGCCGTTTCGACGGTTTTAGCAATTTCGGCAATTTTGACCGTTTCTGCAGTTTTGGTGGTTTCGACAGTTTCAGCAATTTGGGCAGTTTCGGCCGTTTTGGCAGTTTCGGCGGTATTGGAAGTTCCAGCAGTTTCAGTAATTTTTGCGGTTTCGGCGGTTTTGGCTAAAATCGCCGAAATGGCCGAAACTGTCGAAACTGCCGAAACCGACAAAAACTGCCAAAACCGACGAAACTGCCGAAATCGTCGAAACTGTCGAAACCGCCCGAAACCGACAGAAACTGCCGAAACCGTCAAAACTACCGAAATGGCCGAAACTGTCAAAACTGCCGAAATTGTTGAAACTGCTGAAACCACCGAAACTGTCGAAACCACCGAAACTGCTAAAAGCATCGAAACTGCCAAAACCGACGAAATCGTCGAAACGGTCGAAGCTACTGAAACTAATCGAAGAGGATCGAATCGTTGTTCACCCTGACCATGAGGGTTCGGGAGAACCTTCGTTGCTTCTCAACGCGATTTCGGAGTGCCTACCTCGCCCAGGAGGACTCAGTTGAGCAAGATCACAAGGCGGTAAAGTGCCCTTGTCCAGTAGCACATCAAGCTCGAAAATATGGTGCTCGACCGAAAGGGAAAGACGATCAAGCATCTACCTCCCCCCGCTTTATGACCTCTCATCTTTAAAGTCGAAACTGTCGAAACCGTCGAAACAGCCGAAACTACCAAAACCACTGAAATTGCCAAAACTACCAAAACTGTCGAAACTGCCGAAACGACCGAAATCGCCGAAACTATCGAAACTGACGAAACTGCTGAAACCACCGAAACTGCCGAAACCGTCGAAACTACCAAAACTGCCCGAAACCAACTGAAATCGCCAAAACTACCGAAACCGCAAAAACTGCCAAATCCGCCGAAATGGCCGAAAACGCCGAAACAATCGAAACAAACGAAATGGCCGAAACCGCGAAAACTGCCAAAACCGTCGAAATATCTCATCATGCCGAAACAGTCGAAACTGCTGAAACTGCTCATCATCTCTGACCCTGCACAATGGTCGAGCTCATCAACCTTGTCTAGCAAAACATCAAGCTCGAATATGTGGTGCTCGACCGAAAGGGAAAGGCGATCGAGCATCGACCTCCCCCCGTTTACAACCTCTCGTCGTAAAGCCTAAACCGTCGATATCGCTTAAATTGCCAAAACTGCTGAAACCACCGAAAACTGTCGAAACCGTCAAAACGGCCGAAACTGCTGAAACCGCCAAAACCGTCGATATTGCCGAAACCATCGAAACGACCGAAACCACCGAAACTGCCGAAACCGCTGAAACTGCTGAAACCGTCGAAACCGTCAAAATTGCTGAAATCGCAGAAACTGCCGCAACCGTCGAAACGGTCGAAACAGACCAAACTGCCAAAACCGCCCGAAACCAACCGAAATTACCGAAACTGCCGAAACGGTAGAAACTGCAGAAAACGCCGAAACTGCCGAAACTGTCGGAAATGGTCGAAACTGTCGAAACTGTCGAAATCGCTGAAACTACTGAAACCGCCGAAACTGTCGAAACCACCGAAATTGCCGAAACGGTGGAAATTGTCGAAATTGCTAAAACCACCAAAACGATCGAAACTGCCCGAAACCACCCAAAACCGACAGAAACTGTCGAAACCACCGAAACTGTCAAAACTGCCGAAACCTCTGAAACTGCAAAAATGGCCGAAACAGTCGAAACCACCAAAACGGCTGAAACCGTCGAAACTGCCAAAACCTTCGAAACTTCCGAAACCGACCGAAACTGTCAAAACCGCCGAAACTGTCGAAACTGCCGAAACTACCGAAACCGTTGAAATCGCCAAAGACGAAACCGCCAAAATTGTCAAAACTGCCGAAACCACAAAAATCGCCGAAACCGTCGAAACTGCCGAAACCACAGAAATCGAAGAAGCCGAAACCGCCAAAATAGTCAAAACTGTAAAAACCGTCGAAACTATCGAAACCGCCGAAGCCTAAACCGCGGAAAACTGGCAAATCCACCGAAATCACCGAAACTGTCGAAATTGCCGAAACCGTTAAAACCGTCGAAACTGCCGAAACCACAGAAACTGAAGAAACCACAAAAATCAAAGCCGAAACTGCCGAAGCTGAAACTGCCGAAGTCGAAACTAGCAAAGCCGATATTGTCGAAACTGTCGAAACCGCCAAAACCACAGAAACAGTCAAAATTGCCGAAACCGCACAGAAACCGCCGAAACAACCGAAACTGCCGAAACCACCCAAAACCGACAGAAACTGCCAAAACTGTCGAAACCGTCAAACCCGCCGAAATGCTCGTCATCTCTGACCCCGCACAATGGTCGAGCTCATCGCCCTTGTCTAACAGCACATCAAGCTCGAAGATGTGGTGGTCGATCGAAACGGAAAGACGATCAAGCATCGACCTCCCCCCGCTTTACGACCTCTCGTCGTTAAAGCCGATACCGCCAAAACTACCAAAACCGCCGAAACTACCAAAATCGCTGAAATTACCAAAACTGCCGAGACAGTTGAAATCGTCAAAACTGCCGAAACCTTCGAAAATGCCGAAACCGTCGAAATTGTGAAAACCGCCCGAAACCGCTGAAACTGCTGAAACCGCCAAAATGCTCGAAACCATCGAAACCGCCAAAACGACCAAAACCGTCGAAATTGTCGAAACCGCCGAAACTATCGAAACTGCAGAAACTACCGAAACCGCCAAAGCTGAGACAACGAAAACAGCCAAAACTACCGAAACCACCAAACCGCAAAAACCGTCGAATCTACCGAAACTAACGATACCGTCGAAACTGTCGAAGCTACCGAAACTGTCGAAACCACAGAAACCATCGAAACCGTCGAAACTGCGATTTCGGTGGTTTTGATAGTTTCGGCAATTTCGGCCGTTTCGTTCGTCTCGGCGGTTTAAACAGTTTCGGTAGTTTTGGCCGTTTCAACAGTTTCAGCGATTTTGGCCGTTTTGGCAGTATCGGCAGTTTCGGTAGTATCGGCGGTTTCGGTAGTATCGGCAATTTCGGTGGTTTCGGTAGTTTAGGCAATTTCGACGGTTTTGGTAGTTTTGGCAGTTTCGGCTTTAACAACTGTAACTGAAGAAACCGTCGAAACTACAGAAATTGTCGAAACCGCCGAATCTGTCGAAACCACCCGAAACAGTCGAAACTGTCGAAACCGCCGAAACTGTTGAAACTGCCGAAACTATCGAAACTACCAAAACCGCCGAAAGCCCCGAATCTATCGAAACTGCCGAAACCACCAAAACTGGCGAAACGATTGAAATTGCCGAAACGGCCGAAACTGTCGAAACCGCTAAAACCATCAAAACCTCTGAAACCGACAGAAACTGCCGAAACCGCCGAAACCGTCAAAATTGCCAAAACTGCCCGAAACCGATAGAAACTGCCGAAACCGTCCAAACTGCCAAAACCGCCGAAATGACCGAAACAGTCGAAACTGTCGAAACCGTTGAAACTGTCGAAACTGCCGAAACTATCGAAACTGCCAAAAGCATCGAAACTATTGAAACCACCGAAACTATCGAAATAGTCAAAATTGCCAAAACTGCTAAAACCGCCGAAAAAGGTCGAAACTGCCGAAACGGCCGAAACTATTGAAACCATCGAAATTGCCAAAATCGTCGAAACGGCCAAAACTGCTGAAATCAACCGCAGAGGATCGAATGGTTGTTTACCCAGACCATGGGGGCTCGGGAGACCCTTTGTTGCTTCTTAACGTGATTTCGGAGTGCCTACCTCGCCCTAGAGGACTCAGCTAAGCAAAATCGCACTGTGGTAAGTGCCCTTGTCCAGCAGCACATCAAGCTCAAAGATCTGGTGCTCGACTGAAAGGGAAAGATGATCGAGCATCGACTTCCCCCCTCGCTTTACGACCTCTCGTCGTTAAAGTCGAAACAGCCGAAACCGCAGAAACTGCCAAAACCACCGAAACTGCTGAAACTACCGAAACCACTGAAATTGCCAAAACTGCCGAAACTATCGAAACCGCCGAAACGGCCGAAATGGTTAAAACCGCCGAAACTACCGAAACCACCGAAAATATCGAAACGGTCAAAACTACTGAAATCGCCGAAACGGTCGAAAAGGCCGAAACAGCTGAAACTACCGAAACCGCCGAAATGATCAAAACCATCGAAACTGCCAAAATCACCTGAAACCAACCGTAACTGCAGAAACTTCTGAAACCATAGAAACTGTCGAAATCGCCGAAACTGCCTAAACCGCCGAAACTGCCGAATCCGTTGAAACTGCCGAAACTGCAGAAATTGCCGAAACTACCGAAATCGCCGGAACTACCGAACCTATCGAAACTATCGAAACCGCCAAAACTGTTAAAACGATCGAAACTGCTGAAACCGCCGAAACGGCCAAAATTGCCGAAACTGCCAAAACTACCGAAACCACCGAAACCATCAAAAATGCCAAAATCGCCCGAAACCAATAGAAACCGCCAAGACGGCCGAAACTGCCTAAGCCATCGAAACCACCGAAACTGTCAAAATCACAGAAATTGTCGAAACTACTAAAACCGCCAAAACGATCAATACCGCTGAAATGGCCGAAACTATCGAAACCGTCGAAACTATCGAAACCGCCGAAACAGCCAAATCGATGAAACTACCAAAACTGTCAAAACTGCCGAAACTGTCAAAACAACTAAGACGACCAAGATTCAATAGGCCAATAACCAAGAGCCATGACTCCTGAGGCTGGGATGCCAAGATGAATGAGGGAGGTGAGGTGTACAATGTTGGAATTGGATCCGCTTTTCAGAGTCACAGCGGAAGCAAAAGATAGATCCGAAGATCATACAGTGTATGTTTCATTATAATTAATTCTACAAAACAATATACATGCAAATCTATGATCTTAGCATATGTGCGGACACCCTAGAGGCATACTACGATCTACGGAAGACATACATGCATCTAGTTAGGTGTTTAGAATCATCATACCTTATGGATCTATGATCCGGAGAGAACGGAACGATGATCAAACACGCGTGAATCGCAAGGGAAGCTGTCGGATAGCACCTTGTCCTTTGCGAACTGAGGAATCCTCGAAGTCCCGTCTCTAAGTGCAAGGACTATGAGCCGACGGAGGAATTCGTTGCGAAGACAATGGCTAACCGCGAGATCTCCTCCTTCTCTTTCTCTCTTCTTCCTTCTCCTTCCTTCCTCCTTCTTCTTCCTTTTTCTTCCTCTTTCTTCCTTGGTCGAAACCACAAAGAGAGGGAGAGAGGGAGAGGTTCGGGTATTAGGAGAGGGGAGGCACTAAGGCCGGCCCTCTCTCTCCCTTTTTCTTTTATAGGGCCGGTCCCCTATTGCTTCAAGCAAGCTAGGGCCAGCCTTTAGTAGATAAGGATAAGAGGGGGGCAGTTTTTAGGGTTTCAGGTGTCTATCGTGAAGCCTGGACGAAAACGCCCTTCACGAAAAGTGAAATACCGCGAGAGAGATTGAGTGAGGTGCGCTACTCAGAATCGAGTTCCATCAGCACCTATGAGCTCCTGGAATTATTCCAGTCATTTTAAGATCCATATTCAATATGTTCTGAGCCATATTTTAGTATTTACCAAAATACCCCTATGGCCCCTAACACATGTGAATTAGGTTCTTAGGCTCCAGGCTTGTGCTCCATCGTGCTACTTCGCATCCAACGTATCCAACCAGGTCGGGGAACAATTCCTATATGCAACGACAGGGTGGAACCTTCAGGGTTCGGGATCACTAGCTCCAACTGGATCCCTGATTAACTGTTCTAGTGACACACCGAAAGTTCCGTTAATCAGCCCTAATCCGATTAACCCGCATAGCCACCCAGTGTGCGACGCGAGTTGAACTCTAGTAATCCTAAACTTATGTTACTCCCTCGTAACCCTGTTCTCTACTATACTCCGATAATCCTCAGTCTCTCCTATTACTGGTGCCATGATATGACTCGGGCGGTGGGGAGCACCGTCAGATCCCGATCGATCATCTGACTAAGGTTTGATGACTTATCATCTATAACACCACATACCTTCCGGTGCTATGCCTAGCATCCGGAACATCGTCAGTCATACTGACAACCACCAGGCCTGGGTTAACTGTGTGGACAAATTGACTCATCAAAATATACCCATGCAACACTTGACGTCGGATAACCTGTAGGGATTACATGTCACTCAAGCGCCAGCCGGGTAACTCAACGTACCGTGGTATTGGACTATGGGAGATCCGCACATCAAAGCACCACACAACTAGTTGGCCCAGTGTACATGGTCCCTCAGGGTTAAGGACATATTATCTATAGTAGTAAGACGGTTTATGCACCAGTGTCTGAATCACTGAACTGTGCATCGTCTTGGTTCCTGTTCAACACGATCATCGTGCTTGGTCAAGTGAATGGGAATCCCACGTTCCCGTGGTGGAGACTTCACCACATCCTCTACCTGCCAACAGCTTGTTCTCGGTGAAACGACCGGCATTACCTAAGCTGTGAACTAGTTCTAGGTCTATACATAACTGGTCTACTGGGTCTCACAAGCATGGATCCACCATGCGCCTCAGTGGCCTACTGTGTTCCCTAGGGTCCTTTATTATATGTATATTAACATATACCATAGTAGTATTCTAATTAAAGCAATAACCAAAGTCATCTTTATTAATGTTAATACAGAAAATCCACGCTAAGGACACATGAGCTACAACAATCTCCCACTTGGCCTAGCGGGGAACAACAGTCTTAACCCCCATGGCATCCATGTGCTTCTCAAAAGCCTTGGTCGGTAACGCCTTTGTGAAAGGATCCGTCATGTTATCTGCAGATGCCACCTGAGTCACTGCAACCTCCCTTCGCTTCTGCAAGTCCCGAATAATGTAGTATTTCTGCTCGACATGCTTGCTCTTCTGGTGATATCTTGGCTCCTTGGATTGTGCTACCGCTCTACTATTATCACATAAAGGACAATAGGATCTTGAGCTCTCGGTACGCATCCTAAGTCCGTGAGGAACTTCTTGAGCCACACCGCCTCCTTAGCTGCTTCGCACGCCGTAACGTACTCAGCCTCTGTCGTCGAATCCGCGATGCATCCCTGCTTCACGCTCCTCCAACTGACAGCCCCTCCTCCTAATGAAAACACAAACCCTGACGTCGATCTTCTGGATTCCGGATCTAACACAAAGTCAGAATCCGTATATCCAATCGGTATCAGTTCCTGTAAAGAGTAAACTAACTCATAATCTCTCGTCCTACGGAGATACTTGAGTATACTTTTCATAGCAGTCCAGTGCCCTGGACCCGGATTTGACTGATACCTGCCCATCATGCCTACTGTATAGCATATATCTGGTCTCGTGCACTGCATAACATATATCAGACTCCCTACAGCCGAAGCATAAGGTATCTTCTGCATCTCTGCCCTCTCCTCAGGAGTCTTAGGATCTTGATCCTTGGATAATTTCATTCCATGTCTAAATGGAACCTGTCCCTTCTTGGAGTTGTGCATATGGAATCTGACCAAGATAGTATCTATGTAGGCTAACTGTGACAGCGAGAGAGTCTTGTTCTGGCGATCTCAAGTTACCTTGATCCCCAGAATATAACTCGCTTCACCCAGATCTTTCATGTCAAATTGAGAGGATAACTAAATCTTCACAGTAGACAACGTTCCAATATTGTTTCCAATGAGCAGGATATATTCTACGTAAAGCACTAGAAAAACTACTGCAGTCTTATCACTCTTTTTATAAACATATGATTCATCCACGTTCTGCTCAAATCCATAAGATTGGATAGCCTGATCAAAATGCATGTTCCAACTTCTGGATGCTTGCTTCAGTCCATAAATGGACCTTTGCAACTTGCACACCAGACTTTCCTGATCTTTTGCGACAAAGCCTGGAGGCTGAGACATATAGATGTCTTCCTCCAAATTCTCATTGAGGAATGCGATCTTGACGTCCATTTGCCACATCTCCCAATCATAATGGGCTGCAATGGACAAGAGGAACCGGAATGACTTAAGCATAGCCACTGGCGAAAAGGTTTCGTCATAGTTGATCCCTTCTCACTGGGTATAACCCTTAGTGACTAGTCTAGCTTTGTAAGTCTCAAACGTACCATCCGGACCTCTTTTTCTTTTGTACACCCACTTACACCTAACAGGTTTAATGTTGTGAGGTGGTGTTACAAGTGTCCAGACCGAGTTTTGGGACATCGATGTCAGTTCTGTCTCCATGGCTTTCTCCCATGGTGCATGGTCAGTGGATACCATCGCTTCGTCATAGTTCAGAGGATCATCCTCCTGAAACTCTAGATCTACCATGAAGGCTTCTCTAATGTATCTATCAGGAATACTTGTGGTCCTCCCACTGCGATGAGCCTGCGGTGGTTCCATAGGAGTCGATTCTAAAGTATCGTTTATCTTAGTGGTATCAGCTCCTACTACGTTTTCTATCTGCGTACTCCCATCAGTACCAAGCAATTCTTCAAGAACTACTTTACTGGTAGGCTTATGGTCCATTAAATAATCCTGCTCCAGGAATACAGCGTTTGTCGAGACGATAACCTTTCTATCCTCAGGATCATAAAATAAACCACCCTTTGTCCCTTTTGGATACCCAACAAACATACATACCTTAGTCTTTGACTCCATCTTATCTCGCTTGTCCTTCCGCACATGTGCTGGACAACTCCAAATTCTAAAGTGTTGTAGGCTTGGCTTTTGCTTCAACCATAGCTCCCAAGGAGATAGAGGTACTGACTTTGATGGAACAAAGTTCAAAGTATATGCTGCCGTCTCTAGGGCATATCCCCAAAAACTAGGTGGCAATGTTACATAACTCATCATAGTCCGAACCATGTCTAACAAAGTTCGATTTCTCCTCTCAGATACACCGTTTTGTTGTGGTGTCCCTGGTGCAGTCAATTGGGATACAATCACATACTCACGCAGGTACCCAATAAATTCATCCGATAGGTATTCGCCTCCTCGATCCGATTGAAGAGACTTGATACTTTTACCCGTCTGCTTTTATGCTTCAGCTCTGAACTCCTTGAACTTATCAAAGGATTCAGACTTCCGCCGCATTAGGTATATGTATCCGAACCTCGAGTGATCATCCGTGAAGGTGATGAAATACTCGAAGCCTCCTATGGCACGGACACTTATGGGCCCATATACATCAGTGTGTACCAACTCTAATACCTCCTGAGATCTGCTACCTTTGGCTCGGAAAGATCTTTTAGTCATCTTGCCTTCCAGACAAGACTCACACGTTGGTAGGCTTTCTGAAATATTTGGACTTAAAAGTCCTACCTTAACCAACCTGTGAATCCTGTCTGAGGCTATGTGTCCAAGCCTTAGATGCCAAAGGAGTGTTGGATTATCTGATGGATTTTTCCTTTTAGATGAATTAATCACACAAGCTTCAGTTATGTTATCCTGCTTATGATTGGAGTTAATTACATAGAGACCATTCTGTATCTTCCCCTTATAAACAAAGGAACCATTCAATTTAATTGACACACCAGAAGCATCAAATAAACCTGAAAAACCTTCATTATTCAATAAGGAAACAGAAATTAAGTTTCGTCTCAAGGACGGTACATAAAATATGTCTCTAAGTAATAAACTTCTTCCATCAAGAAACTGCAAGACGATATCTCCAACTGCTTTAGCCTCTGCCACGGCCTCAGTTCCTATGCTTAGGATTATCTCCCCATCACCCAGTTTTCTTGTCTCCTTGAACCCCTGCAAATTATTGCAAGCATGGTTAGTGGAACCAGAATCCACAATCCATGAAACTGGAGTATAACTGGATGCTACAAGGGATTCCACTATGTAGATTTGAGATATACCTGTCTCAGCCTTCTTGGGAGCCGCGCGGCAGTCACCTTTCCAGTGCCCCTTCTTGCTGCATCGGAAACATTTTCCTTTGGGCTTCGCCGGACCATTTTGCTTAGGAACTTGTGACTGCACCTGGCCCATCTTCATGGGCTTCTTAGACTTTCTTTTCTGAAACTTGCCTTTGGCTTTCAGAGAAGAATTCCGCTCTATGTTCAGGGATTGGGCTCCTGCCTTCATCCCATCCTCTGCCGCCTGGAGCGCCGCTAGGAGCTCTGTGTTAGACATCTCCAACCGGTTAAGGTTGAAGTTGGTAACGAAGCCCTCAAACGTTCCTAACAGAGATGCTATGAAAATGTCATTCTGGATATCTGCATCCAAGATGACATCGAAGGAACCAAGCTCATTCACATAGCCAAACAATTTCAGTATATGATCCCGAACTAAAGTCCCCTCTGCCATCTTCGTGGACACTAATTTCTTGATGGTCAGGTAACGAGTTACCCGAATATGACCCTCGAATATTTCCTTTAGGTATAGCATCATGTCTGAAGCGAAGGCCATGTCTTCGACTTGCTTCTGAAGGACGGTCTGCAAGGATGCCACTATGTAGCACTTGCACATCTCATCAGTATCTAGCCAGTCTTTCCATTCCTTCAACTGAGCCTCAGTAACACTTGGTCCCGGCATGGCCGGTTGAGGGGTACTTAGAGCAATTGTGTGTTTGCCAACCCTTAGGACGAGCATCAGGTTATGCTTCCAGTTCTCGTAGTTTGGTCCCTTAAGTTTGTTATCATTAAGGATGGAGGCAAGGGGGTCGAACTTGGTTATGATTTTTGTAAACAATGGTTCAAAGCAAAATTAAGGTTTACTAGAATCTATTTTATGGAATTTAGAAATAGATAATGTTTACTCCAGTCGCTATATCTTCACTACCTCAAGTGGAGACATCCAGGAATCTAAATTCCCTGGGCTCGAGTACTGAGACTATCGGCCTTGAATTGGAGATAGCATCTCGGTGAGAGTATGCAACCACTTCTGCCAATGCGGTTTTTACGACCCAGTCTTTATTAGAATTACCCATGGCAAACTGAAAGACCTCCCAGTCTCCTTTTGGCCAGCTTTATGTGACCCGCGTGCGCAGCAACGGTGGCTTCACACAAGCTTTCGGATGCTTCCCATAAATCTAGGTGGTGTCGGCAGGGGGGTTCATAGGCTCCCGCGGTGCAGGAAAAAACCGTCACCCACTGCCACCGGCATCCTCCATGTCCCGAAGGAAACCACTAGGCGAACCAGTATGGAAGGAAACACAGCTCTCACTCGGTGGGAATATCGAACTGCGTACCTCCCACCCAGACCCTTAGCCGGTTGATTGTGGAAGCCAGGGGCTCCCCTTTGGAGGGAATCTCTTACACATCCCTTCTTTATAAGGTTTTATGCATATCTAGAAAGGTCACGACCTCCTTGACTTAGACCCTGGTCTACTGTGCTCCCACTAGGATTACAAAGCTTCCCGCAAAGCATTAGTATCCTTGAAAAATATCATAGTCCCTACCTCGAATACTCAGCTTTCGCCTTTCTTGCAAGGATCACATTATATAGATTTCAAGGATCCCGATACCTCACTAGTTTGCCTATAATCCTAAGATCTGAAGCCTAGCCTAAGGTCAACGTGGAAAGGACTCCCACTAGAATGACGCCTCGTTCATAATTTGATGCCTAATGTCATAGTAGACCTTATCTTATTATAGGTTTCGATGCTGGACAAATAGGGACATCCGATAACCTTCGTCGGACCTCAACCTAATGGTAGCATAACCAAATTGTGATGAGTTCATACTACCATCAAACGTCATCTAGAAACGGGTATCACACAGTGAAATCCTAACCTAACTTGGTTGCTAGGATCACGTAGGGAAAGGGCATCCCACTAGGGTTATCATACTTCTTATGAAGACATTAGTTATCTCTAAACAAATCTAACAATGCGTCTATCTCGGTGCACAGAACTTGGCTACCTGAACTACCACGAGGGCGGTTATCACCTTTCCTTTTAGCTAGCCACCGGATTTGCACGTGTTAGAACCATATAGAGACACCGATGAATCCATAAGCTTAGTACTAACCCTAAGCCTTATCTAGAGACAAACTCACAAGCAATATAGATAATCACATTATCATCGGGGTTCTCTAAACTCTAAAAAAAGAGAATCAACAGAAATAGCATCCAAACTGAATCAAGTCCAGGGTCCGACCCCTGAACCTGAATAGCACAGCCAAGATATCCTGCTCTTCCGTTCTGCACGATCTCTGACGACGATCCCCATCATCGCCAACATGCACGCTTTTGTCGGGTCTTTGCACGCCATGGTACCGCTTGCCCGAACCATGGATGTAGCATCATCTCCTTCTTCCTGTGACCGAAAAACTAACACGCTCTGAGCAAGTGCTTGTTCGTGTACAATTTCGCTAGAAAGAAAAGAAAACAATCCTAGAAACATGGTCAGGGAACCGAGGGTGGCCAACCTCTACCCTCGCTCATCTAGAGCCTTAAAACCCACAAGCACAATAATAATCAATGCAAAATTAAATCCGGGTTCCGACCCCCAGAGGCATGCAATCACAGATTACTATTCAGCGTGGCACCTGCAAAAAGACGAAACATAGCACAATCCATATGCATGATCTACGCCGAACCCTGACGAAAACATATGCCATCATATATTCACATGATGTTTTCACGAATTCATGCATGAAACATACACCAAAGCGTGCTCTGATACCAATTGTTGGAATTGGATCCGCTTATCATAGTCGCAGCGGAAGCAAAAGATAGATCCGAAGATCATACGGTGTATGTTTCATTAAAATTAATTCTACAAAACAATCTACATGCAAATCTATGATCTTAGCATATGTGCGGACACCCTAGAGGCATACTATGATCTACGGAAGACATGCATGCATCTAGTTAGGTGTTTAGAATCATCATACCTTATGGATCTATGATCCGGAGAGAACGGAACGATGATGAATCGCACGTGAATCGCAAAGGAAGCTGTCGGATAGCACCTTGTCCTTTGCGAATTGAGGAATCCTCGAAGTCCTGTCTCTGAGTGCAAGGACTACGAGCCGACGGAGGAATTCGTTGCGAAGACGATGGCTAGCCGCGAGATCTCCTCCTTCTCTTTCTCTCTTCTTCCTTCTCCTTCCTTCCTCCTTCTTCTTCCTCTTTCTCCCTTGGCCGAAACCACAAAGAGAGGGAGAGAGGGAGAGGTTCAGGTATTAGGAGAGGGGAGGCACTAGGGCCGGCCATCTCTCTCCCTTTTTCTCTTATAGGGTCGGTCCCCTATTGCATCAAGCAAGCTAGGGCCGGCCCCTAGTAGATAAGGATAAGAGGGGGGTGGTTTTTAGGGTTTCAGGTGTCTATCGTGAAGCCTGGACGAAAACGCCCTTCACAAAAAGTGAAACACTGCGAGAGAGATTGAGTGAGGTGCGCTACTTGGAATCGAGTTCCGTCAGTGCCTATGAGCTCCTGGAATTATTCCGCTCATTCTAAGATCCATATTCAATATGTTCTAAGCCATATTTCAGTATTTACCAAAATATCCCTATGGCCCCTAACACATGTGAATTAGGTTCTTAGGCTCCGGGCTTGCGCTCCATCGCGCTACTTTGCATCCAACGTATCCAACCAGGTCGGGGAACAATTCCTATACGCAACGACAGGGTGGAACCTTCAGGGTTCGGGATCTCTAGCTCCAACCGGATCCCTGATTAACTGTTCTGGTAACACACCGAAAGTTCCATTAATCAGCCCCAATCCGATTAACCCGCATAGCCACCCCGAGTGCGACGCGAGTTGAACTCTAGTGATCCTAAACTTATGTTACTCCATCGTAACCCTATTCTCTACTATACTCCGATAATCCTCAATCCCTTCTATTACTGGTGCCATGATCCGACTCGGGCGGTGGGGAGCACCGTCAGATCCCGATCGATCATCTGACTAGGGTTTGATGACTTGTCATCTATAACACCACACACCTTCCGGTGCTATGCCTAGCATCCGGAACATCGTCAGTCATACTGACAACCACCAGGCCTGGGTTAACTATGTGGACAGATTGACTCATCAAAACGCACCCATCCAACACTGGACGTCGGATAACCTGTAGGGATTGCATGTCGCTCAAGCGCCAGCCGGGTAACCCAACGTACCGTGGTTTTGGACTATGGAAGGTCCGCACACGTTAGCACATCAAAGCACCATACAACTGGTTGGCCCAGTGTACATGGTCCCTCAGGGTTAAGGACAAATTATCTATAGTAGTAAGACGGTTTATGCACCAGTGTCTGAATCATTGAACTGTGTACCGTCTTGGTTCCTGTTCAACACGATCATCGTGCTTGGTCAGGTGAATGGGAATCCCACGTCCCCGTGGTGGAGACTTCACCACATCCTCTACCTGCCAACAGCTTGTTCTCGGTGAAGCGACAGACATCACCTAAGCTGTGAACTAGTTCTAGGTCTATACATAACTGGTCCACTGGGTCTCCCAAGCATGGATTCACCATGCGCCTCAGTGGCCTACTGTGTTCCCTAGGGTCCTTTATTATATGTATATTAACATATACCATAGTAGTATTCTAATTAAAGCAATAACCAAAGTCATCTTTATTAATGTTAATACAGAAAATCCACGCTAAGGACACACGAGCTACAACATACAAGGCCATGAGTTAGCACCACATCGCCTGGAGAGAAGGAGATCCTGAGCTACTTATATAATTTTCCCTCCTAAATATAGAAGACGTGTTTTAAAACCGTGCGCCGCTACGTATTTTGTAAGAACTCCGTAGTTAAGCGTGCTCAGACGAGAGCAGTACTAGGATGGGTGACCACCCTGGGAAGTCCTCGTGCGGGCAAGGGCAAAGCGGACAGTATCTTGTGTGTTTGGGGCGGATGTTACAACCACCGAAACTGTCAAAACTGTTTAAATAGCTGAAACCGCCGAAACTGACGAACTTGCCCGAAATGGCCAAAACTATCGAAACCGTCGAAATTGCTAAAACCACTCGAAATGGCCGAAACAGTTTCGGCGGTTTTGACAGTTTCAGTCGGTTTTGGGTGGTTGTGAAAGTTCCTGCGGTTTCGGCAGTTTTGGCAATTTCGAGCGGTTTCGGCAATTTCAATCTTTTCGGCAGTTTCGGCAATTTCGGCGGTTTCAGTAGTTTTGGCAGTTTCGGCGATTTTGGCTGTTTCGATAGTTTCGGCAGTTTTGACAGTTTCAGCTTTAACGACCGAAAATGCCGAATCTGGCGAAATAGTCGAAATTGTCGAAACTACCGAAACCATCAAAACTGTCGAACCTACAGAAACAGCCGAAACAGTCAAAACTATCAAAACTGCTGAAACTACCAAAACAGCCGAAGCCACAAAAACCGTCGAAACCGTCAAAACTGTCGAAACCAAATGAAACTGCCGAAACTGTCGAAACTGCCGAAACCGCCAAAATGGCTGAAACATTCGAAACCATCGAAACTACCGAAACTACCGAAACCGCCGAAACTGTCGAAACCGTCAAAACTGCTGAAACTACTCGTCATCTCTGACCCCACACAATGGTCGAGCTCGTCGCTCTTGTCCAGCAGTACATCAAGCTCGAAGATGTGGTGCTCGACCGAAAGGGAGACGATCGAGCATTGACCTCCCCCCGCTTTACGACCTCTCGTCGTTAAAGCCGAAACCGCCGAAACAACAGAATTTGCCGAAATTGCCAAAACTGCCGAAACTGCCGAAACAGCAGAAACGGCCGAAACTGCAGAAGCAACCGAAACCGCCGGAACTGTCAAAACGGCAGAAACTGCTGAGACTGCTATAATCGTTGAAACAACCGAAAAGGCTGAAACCGCGGAAATCTCCGAAACCACCGGAACTGTCAAACCTGCCAAAACCGCCGAAACTGTCGAAACTGCCAAAACCGCCCGAAACCAACCAAAACCACCGAAATTGCCGAAACCGCCAAAACTACCGCAGCTACCGCAACTACCGAAACTATCAAAACCATTGAAACCGTCGAAACTGCCAAAACGGTCGAAACTGCCGAAACATTCAAAACTGCTGAAACATTCGAAACTATCGAAACCGCCGAAACTACCGAGACCGCCGAAACTACCGAAACCATCGAAACTGCCGAAACTGTCGAAGCCACCGAAACTGCTAAACCGCAGAAACGGCAAAAAGCAGCCGAAATGACCGAAACCGTCGAAATACCGAAACCTCCCGAAACCTGTCGAAACTGTCGAAACCGTCGAAACTGCCGAAACCGCTGAAACTGCAAAAACGACCGAATCTGTCGAAACCACTGAAACCGCCGAAATGACCGAAACCGCCGAAACGGTCGAAATCATCGAAACTGTCAAAACTGCCGAAACCGCCGAAATAGTTAAAACTGTCAAAACCACCGAAACTGTCGAAATTACCGAAACTACTAAAACCGTCGAAACTACCGAAACCACCGAAACTGTCAAAATCATCGAAACCGCTGAAACGTTCAAAATCGCCAAAACTGTCAAAACTACCGAAAACTGCCGAAACCATAGAAACTGTCGAAATCGTCGAAACTGCCGAAACCGATCGAAACTGCCGAAACCATCGAAACTGCCAAATTACTGAAATGGCCGAAACAATCAAAACTATCAAAACTACCAAAATCGCCAAAACTACCGAAACTGTCGAAACCACCAAAACTGCCGAAACCATTGAAACTACCAAAACTGCTCAAAACCGACAGAAACCGACCGAATTCGTTGAAACAGCCGAAACCGCCGAAACAACCGAAACTGTCAAAATCTCCTAATCCGTCGAAACTGTTGAAACTTTTGAAACCGACCAAAACTGTCGAAACCACCGAAATTGCCAAAACCGTCGAAACTGTCAAAACTGTCAAAACCACCGAAACTGTCAAAACTGCTGAAACTACTCAAAACCGACAAAAACCGCCCGAAATCGTTGAAACAGCCAAAACTGCCGAAACCTTCGAAATCAGCTGAAACCGCTGAAACTGTCGAAACCGCCGAAACTGCCGAATTCGCCGAATCTGTCGAAACTGTCAAAACTGCCAAAACCACCCGAAATTGTCGAAACTGCAGAATCTACCAAAACTGTCGAAACCGTAGAAACTATCGAATTCACCGAAACCGTCAAAACTGCCAAAACCGCCCGAAACCAATCGAAACCGCCAAAATAGTCAAAACTATCGAAACCGCAAAAACGGCCGAATCCGTCGAAACTACCAAAACTGCCGAAACCACTGAAACTGTCAAAACCGCTGAAACTGCCAAAACCGCAGAAACTGCCGATACCGCTGAAACTACCAAATCCGCCGAAACTGCTGAAACCGCTGAAATTACCGAAATTGTCGAAACCACTGAAACTACCAAACCCATCGAAACTGCCGAAATCGCCGAAAATGTCAAAACTGCCCAAACTACTAAAACCATAGAAACCGCCGAAATCGTTAAAACTGCCAAAACTGTCGAAACCACCAAAACTGCCTAAACGGTGGAAATTATCGAAACTGCTAAAACTGCCGAAACAGTCGAAACTGCCGAAACCGTCGAAACCATCAAAACCGCCGAAACCGACAGAAACTATCGAAATTGACGAAACCGTCAAAACTACCAAAATCGCTTGAAACCGACAGAAACTATCGAAACCGTTGAAACTGCCAAAATGGCCAAAACCATCGAAACTGTCAAAACTACCGAAACCATCGAAACTGTCGAAACGGTCAAAATTGCCGAAACTGGTAAAATCGCCGAAACGACCAAAACTACCAAAATCATCGAAACGGTAGAAACTGTTGAAACCGTCGAAACGGCCAAAACTACTGAAACCGACCGAAGAGGATCGAATCGTTATTCACCCTGACCATGGGGGCTCGGGAGACCCTTCGTTGCTTCTCATTGCGATTTCGAAGTGCCTACCACGCCATGGAGAACTCAGCTGAGCAAGATCGCACGAAGGTAAGTGCCCTTGTCCAGCAGCACATCAAGCTCGAAGATGTGGTGCTCGACCGAAAGGGAAAGATGATCGAGCATCGAGCTCCCTCCACTTTACGACCTCTCGTCGTTAAAGCCGAAACTGTCAAAAATCGTCGAAACAGCTAAAACTGCCAAAACCGCTAAAATTGCCAAAACTGTCGAAGCTGTCGAAACCACCGAAACTACCGAAACGACCGAAACCGACAGAAACTACCAAAACTGTCAAAACCGCCGAAACTGTTAAAACTGCCAAAACGGTCGAAACCGACAGAAACCGCCAAAACTATCAAAACGATCGAAAGTACCGAAAATGCTGAAATAGATGATATGGTCAAAAAGGCCGAAACCACTGAAACTACCGAAACCGTTGAAATGGCCGAAACCTTTGAAACTGCCAAAACCACCTGAAACCAACCGAAACCAATGAAACTACCGAAGTCGCCGAAACTGCCAAAACCGTCGAAACTACCAAAACTGTCAAATCCACTGAAACTGCCTAAACCGTTGAAATTGCCGAAACTGCCGAAACGGCAGAAACCGTCGAAAGGGCAAAAACCGCCGAAACAGTCGAAACTATCAAAACCACCAAAACCACCAAAACCGTCAAAACTACCGAAACCGCTGAAACTGCTAAAATCGCCGAAACTGTCGAAACTGACAAAAACAGCCAAAACTGCCAAAATGTCCGAAACCAACAGAAACTGCCAAAACTACCAAAATCGTCAAAATAGTCGAAACCACCAAAACAGTCAAAATTGTCGAAATTGCCGAAACTATCAAAACTACTGAAACTACCAAAATTACCGAAACCGCCGAAACTAGCAAAACTATCGAGACCACTGAAATGGTCAAAATTGTCAAAACTGCTAAAACCGCCGAAATGGCCGAAACTGCCAAAATTATCAAAACGATCAAAACCGTCAAAACCGTCAAAATCGGTCGAAACCGCCCGAAACCGATAAAAACTGCCAAAACTGCCGAAACCGTCAAAATTGCCGAAACTGCCAAAATAAAAGCAATATTGGGAGTGGGCACTATGGCCGTAGGGACCGGATGAGGAATCTCTGGGATGCAACTTTCTCTATTCTCTAGGTCGAGATCACCTGTTTGGTCTTCGGGCTCCGAGTCTGATCTCGATGCCTCAGACCCCGAGCTCGATGACTCGAATCCTATATCCCCCAAGGGAGGAGACTTGTAAACCAAGTCCCCCAGGTCCCCCAAGGGATCGACCTTTGCAAGCGAGCTTGGAGGAGTCGATCCGGGAGAAGAGGGAGGACGGAGGGCCACAGCAGTGGTGAAACCATCCATCTCGCTTTCCCTCAGAGTGTTCGCACCTAAGGTAGGTAGTAAAACTTCACCCTATAGGGCCTTAGTCTCTGCTGAATGAGTTGGAGGCGGTGCTTGAGGCCGCTCCCCCGTTGCTTGCTTTCGTGCCGGGGGTGATTTGAGGGGGAGGCTGAGGTCGACCAGACTCTTCATTGTCTGAACTCGTCCAGTGGAGCTCCGAATCGAGCCCTGTCTCCTAGAGGACTTTCTCGATCCTCCTGCATCGTGTACTATATAGGGGACTTCCCAGTTTACTGTGATCTTTCTGGTGTTGGGCATTTGCATGTTAGCGAACACCTTTCTCATTACAAGATTGTCATATTTAAACGCCCGATGGCGGACTCTCTTGTTATAAGAATACTTCATTTCTTGTCTATAACTGGCAAGATGTAGGTTTGCGAACTCTCTCCTTTCCTCGAGCTGGTCAAGGGAGTCGATGAGTAGATCATCATTGTCGACCTTGCCCATGGCGAGCATCCTTTCCAAAGGCACCTCCGCCTTTACGGGTAAGACAGCTTCGCAACTGTAGGTTAGGATAAAAGGCAACTCATTCATCGATCAACGTGGAGTGGTACGATAAACACACAAAAGTCCGTTGAGCTCTTTCTCCCATAGCCCCTTTCTTCCTTCCAACCTCTTCTTAAGGTTGTCTAGGATTACCCGATTAGTCACTTTGGCTTGCCTGTTGCTCTAGGGATACCTCGGAGAGGAAAATCTCAGATTGACTCCATACTTGGCAGAGAAGCTTTTGATCAAGCAGTTATCGAATTGGCGCCCATTATCCGTGATGAGTACACGAGGCAGGCCGAATCGACAAAAAATATTCTTCCACAGGAAGTCCTTCACTTGTTTCTCGCCGATCTTAGCCAGCAGGAATGCTTTCACCCATTTGGTGAAGTAGTCCGTGGCTACCAAGATGAATTTCGTCTACTACGTAGATACATGAAAGGGTCCGACTATGTCAAGCCCCCACTATTAGAAGGGCTAGGGGCTTACCAGAGGATGCAGCTCTTCTGCGGGCAAGTGATTGATGGTGGCATGCTTTTGACATTGCAGACATTTCTACACGGTCTTGACGGTGTCTCGAGCAAGGGTGGGCCACCAATACCCCTGCCTCCTTACCTTCCCAGCTAGAGACGGCCCACCGGATTGATTGTTGAACTCTCCGAAGTGTAGGCGATCTAGCACTTTATCGGCCTCAGGGAGCTCTACGCACCTAAGGTTGTGACTTCTAAAGGACTTTCTGAAAAGGTAACCCCAACGAATGAGATACCGACCGACACTCTTCTCTATTCACCGAGCTTCTTCCCTATCACCGGGTAGCTTTCCTTCTCAAAGGTAACGAACGATTAGCACTGTTTAGCCGGCAGGGAGTACCTCGAGTGAGGTTTGATTTACTGCGCTCTTGCCGTGTTGGATTCGGGGATGATCTTGCACTTCGATCACTATCTGCCGAACTTCAAGACCTCCGAACATGGAGGCAGTGTTGGCGAGGGCGCCAGCTCACTTATTGTCGGACCGAGGGATTTGCTCGAATGAAATCTTTTCGAACTTTATGGCCATGCCCTTCACGAGATCTATATAGCCCTCCATTCGCGTATCCCGGGAAGCGTAGTCGCTATTGACTTGGCAAATGATTAGAAGAGAGTCACTGGAGACTTTAAGCTTTCTCACGCTGATGTCGCTAGCAAGCTCCAGGCCGGCTAAGAGCGCTTTGTACTCTGCCTCATTGTTCGTGGCTACAAAATCTTGCCGAACGGATTTTTCAAGGATTACCTCTTTGGCGAATAACATGACCCCAATCCCTGCTCCGGAGATGTTGGACTAGCCATCGATAAAGAGCTTATAATCTGCAGCAACTGCCAATTCAGTATGGAAGTGACCTGAAGGTTCCTCGAGGAACCTTGCCTTCCCCGGGTGCGCTTCCGTTGGCTCATCTTCTTGTAGCGGGATTAGCTCTTCAGGTAGGAAGTCCGCTAAATAATCAGCAAGAGCTTGCCCTTTGATCGCGGGACATACTCCAATCTGTAAGCAGCGAGCTCGACAGACTAGCGGTAATGCCTCCCGACCACCGAAGGTTTTGAGAGAGCACTCTTCAGGGGGTGCTCGGTGATGACTCTGATGGGATGCGCCAAAAAGTAAGGATGGAGCTTTCTCGCGGTCAAGACCAAAGCCAGGGTGACCTTCTCGATGGGTCGATATCGCAGCTCGGTAGAGAGCATGGTATGGCTTACAAAGTACACGGGCTTCTCCAGCTTTGCTTCCTCTAAGATAAGAACTCTGATCACCGTATGCTTGGTCACAGATAAATAGATACTGAGCTCGTCTCTAACCATGGGTGCCACCAGAATGGGAGGGCGAGCTAGGTAAGACTTAATCCTCTTGAACACATGCTCGCACTTCTCATCCCAACGGATGGCAACTCCTTTTCGAAACAGCTCGAACCAAGGCCGACAATTATAGAAAGATTTCGAGATAAAATGACCCAGCGTCGTGATCCGTCCACTCAATATCTGGACCTCTTTCCACATCCTCAGCGAGCGCTCTGATTTGTTCAGGGTCGGCCTCGATCCCGCAATGGGTGACCAGGTATCCTAGGAACTTTCCAGAGGTTACTCCAAATGCACACTTCTCCGGGTTAAGCTTCATTTTGAATTTTCTCAAAATATCGAACACTTCTTTGAGGTCCGTAATATGCCCTTCTCGTTCATGACTCTTCACCAAGAGGTTGTCTATATAGACCTCGACACTCTTGCTGATCTGATCTTTGAACATGTCAATGACTAACCTTTGATAGGTTGCTTCAATGTTTTTGAGCCTGAATGGCATCACCTGGTAGTAGAACAACTTCTGGTACCCCTGTCATGCCCCGGATTTTCGCTCTACAGTGCGAGAACCCCCGGGCATGAGCTATTTCACTGGCATTGAAACAACCCCCGGGCATAAGCTTTTTTTTTTATTGAATAAAAGGTAAAGTGGTTTTAAGTTTAGTTAGTTCTTCCTTGCTCGGATCGACCCAATGCTTGAAGACATTGAAACAACCTCCCTCGCAAGGAAGATAAGAAAATAATTTATGAAAGGGTAGTACTGCTCGACTGTCAGAGGGCATCACTCTTGGAAGAAGGGAGGCAATGTCCTCAACTCTTCTAAGAGTGTTGCTCTTATAGGAGCATGAGACTCGAGCCTAGAAGGCGAGTCATTTCTCACGTCACTCTGAATTAGCCTAAGAGACTCCTCATACTCATTAATTTTAAAATTCATATTAAAAGAAGCAGTTGGTATCTCGAGCCAGAATAACACACCACCAGAAGCAAACTCTCGCTATATATAAATCAACAGTCTTTATATCTCATCATTAGAATATATAACAACATCCTCCTGGTCTAACTAAGATCAGTATTGAATCTAAAGGTCCTACACTAGCTCTATCTCTCCACAGCAGCTCCATAGCTGCTCCATAGCTTCTAGCTCTATGCTCCCGCTACTTCATCAACTACGTCCGTCCGTCTGATCCACGAACTCAACTCCTCCTTATACTTGGGTTTGTGCCCAACAAGATCACATGCACAAACCCTGAGTCATTTAGACAACTAAGTGACTCAGTGAGAGCCACACTAACTCGATGAAAAGAAACTGATAAACTTAATGAATGGTGCTTTAATCGATATCATCCTTTAGTTCAACCTAATCAGATCATTTCTTTCTAGCACCGTATTTCGAGCTATATTACACCTCTTATTATTTCTTGACTTTAAATCATATTATCTTGACTAATACCAATTCTTAATCTTATTTCAGTTAGTATCATACTTTTATTACTTTTAACGTTACATAAATGCCACTGTTTCAATAATATCGAATCTCACTTGTATCGCAATTAACGTCATACCTCTGGTTCCTTAGATACTATAAGAATATCATTATTCGAATAATATCGAATCTCATGAAATGTCATCTCTCGAAGAACACCGAGTCTTGACTTATTCTAAGACCTTAATCAGTTATGCTAATACTGTTATACTCATTATGATCTAGCATAGACTTCTACAATTGAATCCCCTATCATATGATCATGATCATAAATCTAACCACTAGTCTTAGGGTGCTTAAGAAAGAACACTACAACCAAAGACTCATCTGACTACCAGTCAGACCTACAAGTCTATACACCAACCCAACTTGTCTGGTGCATCTGTGTGTCTCTGATTTTCCTAATCTAGGGCTAGAACAATAACTCACACTATCACAATATTTAACCACTAGACTTAGGATACTTGAAAGAGACTACCACCACCCAAAGACTCATCCCCCAATTGGCCAGGATTTTGTATGAGTCAACCATACCAACCAAACTGGTTCGATGCTACCATGTTAATCTTAACTCCACGCCAAAGACGATACTATAAGTTAGACGATGATTGTGGTGTCACTATTCCCCTAAACTATGGCTAATTCTATAATCACAACCGTGATCGGCATTATCCAAACGATGGTTAGGAAGTAACCCTAACTTCTACTGCCAAGCTAAAGGTCTGATTTTAATCAAAACCTAACCCTAAAAGGCTAAATGCCACTAGTATTAGGGTACTAGAAAGAGACCACCACCACCCAAAGACTCATCCCCCAATTGGTCAGGATTGTAAATGAGTCAACCATGCCTACCAAAACGGTCCGGTACTACCATGTCAATCTCAACTCCACGCCAAAGGGGAGATTACGAGTTAGACGATGATTATGGTGTCACTATTCTCCTAAACTAGGACTAAAAACACAGAACACACGTCTACTTGTCTGTGTAACCAACAAGGAGAGTAGGGGATGACCCTACCTCAAAGTCACTTGTAAATGTCTAAGCATAATATATTTTTAGTTTTATGTAGTAGATTATGTCCTAGCATGCGGTGACGAGATCACCAACTGTGTGCAATATAGGTTTACACCTGTCCGCACGTGGCCATCACCTCGCTTTTTGCATACTTAGTTAGAACCTTCTACTTTACAAGCAACCCGTGATAGATTCTGCTCTAGCATGCAGCAACGGGATCACCAACTGCGTGCGATATAGGTTTATACCTGTCCGCCCACCGTCATCACCTCACCTTTTGCATGTTTAACTAGGATCTACTACGTTACAAACAACTCCTACCCTACTAGCATAAATCATAGGCTAAAGACCAATACCAGACCCGAGGGTCTGGTCGTCCTCCGTGGCATACCCACTCGAGGATAATTCAATCACATATACAATGCAATACCTAATGTATTGCGTTCCTAAATATGCAAATACCTTCAGTGGCTAGATGATGTAGATGATGTGTACACCTCCCAACCAAGTCCAAACAAGAGACACGTCCTCCTAACTACACCAGGTACTGCTCTAAACTTGCTAAGAAACTTCTATCCTACTCAACTATCTAATTAACTCGTAATACATCCATATAACCGTACAGAATACTTCATATTAAAAATCTCTAACCTGACTATATGACCGTGCATCACCGTCAGTGAGTAGGAGGGCATCCCCCTAAACCGACAGGGATAGGGGACATGGCTCCTACAGAATGATAGCGATACCACCGTCACATCAGGGTTTCCTATCCCACCTGTACTATCCAACTATCCTAATTTGCTTGCATATCCATGCAATATCGTTGATAAGTAGAGGAGACACTCCCCCAACTAAACAAGGACAGGAAATATGACTCCTATAGTACGATAACGGTACAAGGGTTATACAAGGCTTTTTTCTATGCTACTCTCAATTAGTCTTTTCTAAATCACTTACGTTGCCAAGTATCATCATCAGTGAGCAGGAGAGGCATCCTCCTAACCATAATAGGGACATGGTACACTACTCCTACAGCATGGCAGCGGTATCGTAGGCATGCCCGGCTTTACTCATCCTAATGTGTGATTCCTCTACCCTAACCTACCGATGACATAATGCGTTGCTCCTGGGGAGAAGGCGACATGATATCTTTCGACCTATACTCGATAGACAATAATCCTCTACACACTGTAGAGGTATCTTAATTCCAACTATTTATTCCATAAGGAAAGTCCTTATAATACGAAGCACCACTAGTTTAGGGTACCCACAAGGAACCACTACTGTGACGACCAAGATCCAATAGGCCAATAGCCAAGAGCCAAGACTCCTGAGACTGGGATGCCAAGATGGATGAGGTGAGGTATACAAGGCCACGAGTTAGCTCCACATCGCCTGGAGAGAAGGAGATCATGAGCTACTTATATAATTTCCCCTCCCAAACATAGAAGGTGCATTTTAAAACCGTGCGCCGCTACGGATTTTGTAAGAACTCAGTAGTTAAGCGTGCTCAGGCGAGAGTAGTATTAGGATGGGTGACCACCCTGGGAAGTTCTCGTGCGAACACGGACAAAGCGAACAATATCTTGTGTGTTTGGGGCGGATATTACAAAATAGTATCAAAGCCAATTCTCCTCGGGATTGGGGGGGATCTAACCCTACACGAGGACGTGTAGCCCTAAGAGGGGTGGATTATGATGACCAAGATCCAATAGGCCAATAGCTAAGAGCCAAGACTCCTGAGGCTGGGATACCAAGATGGATGAGGTGAGGTGGGGTGTACAAGGCCACGAGTTAGCCCCATATCGCCTAGAGAGAAGGAGATCATGAGTTATTTATATAATTTCCCCTCCCAAACATAGATGATGCTTTTTAAAACTGTGTGCCGCTACGAATTTCGTAAGAACTCCGTAGTTAAGCGTGCTCGGGCGAGAGTAGTACTAGGATGGGTGACCACCCTGGGAAGTTCTTGTGCGAGCACGGGCAAAGCAGACAATATCTTGTGTGTTTGGGGCAGATGTTACAACCACCATCCAAATGACTCATCCCTGCCCAAAGGGCCACGAGGACCTTTTGAGTCAAATGCACTAATCGTGAAAGTCCAAGGTAATCAAGTCCACCCTCATACTACGCAATAAGCGATGTTATGAGTTGGACTTAACTGGAACTACATGTGGTCATTGCTTTCCCTAACTAGGGCTAACACCCAGATTACCTATAAAGGCATCCCGAGAGGTCTAAACGACAGATAGAAACTAATCCTAATTTTGGTAAACTTAGATAGGTCCATGGAGTTAGCTCAATATAAACTGGAAAAACGGGCAGAGTTTCCGCCCTATTTTCAGCATATTGAAATATTTCCCGGTCCGAAGGTTGTTCCTTATCTATGGTCAGGCCACAAATATCCTTAGACCTATAGGTGTCATATTCTTCAAAGAGAGTAGGATAACACCTTTAGATATACTAGAGACTTGACTCAATACTTGGAGGAAAAACGGATAGAGCTTCCACCCCCTTTCTCGGATATTAAAGCGGTCCCCGGCCAGAAGGTCGGTCGTCGGCTACGGTCAAGCCGCACTTGTCCTTAGAATCTACAGGGTTATCCTTAATGTTAGGTTACGTGGTGGGTTCAACCGTCGCAAACGACGGTTTGACCACCTACTTTAACGTCTATAAGTTCAAACCCTAATTTTCTTCCGGCCCGAACAGCCTATTTCATCGTTCTAACTGATCCCCCACTATGTTAAATCAACTCTACACGACTCGGGCAAACATTTTTTTTTATTTTCAAAATTAATTAATTAAATAATCAATTATATAATAAATAAATAAGTTAATTAATTCAGTATTTATATTTTTATTTATTTAATTTATTAATTAATTATTTAAATGATGTCATATTTAAATTATTAAATTATTTAGATAATATTAGGTATTTTTAGATTTATACGGAGTATAATACGGGTATAAGTCGTGTATAATACGGGGCATATACGGAGTACAATACTAAGCATATACGAAGTATAATACGAGTATTATACCACGTATAATATGGCGTATGTACGGCCTATAATACGACATATTATACAAGTTATTATACAGGATGAATACCATACGTATACAAGATATTCTACGTGTATTACTATGAAGGAAATACACGTATAAATACGTATGAATCCTAAACACATATAGATGAAACTTATATAGAATTTCAGATCTAAAGCTATGGGTTTAAGGTTTTCATCTCAAGAACTCAAGGTTTGAAGAAAATGACTAGGTTTCCGAAACTACGAGATTCAGAGAAGTAAATCGCTCCGAAACGAAATTAGCTAAGCATGAGATCTAAGGTTAGCATGCTAGTGAAGATAATTATGACATCTAATTTCATTTTTAAGCATAGTTTATAAGACTGAAATTGAAGAACACATGCTATCATGCTTTCTAATCAAAATCCATGGATTACAACCTAAAAATCATGAATGAAATCACCTAGAATTTGACCTAAACTATCATGGCACACTAAACCAACCTATTGTAGCTTACCTTTTGTAGATTTAGGGAGTTCCTTAAAGCATTGGCCTATGGGTGTAAATTTTGGCAAGAAGTCTACAAACCGCGGGACCCACCGGCCCTACCTGGTAGGCCCACAGAGACTACCGCGGGACCCACCAGCCCTGCCAGGTGGGCCCACAGAGATTACCACGGGACCCACCGGCCCTGCCTGGTGGGCCCACAAAGACTACCGTGGGACCCGCCAGCCCTGTCTGGTAGGCCCACAGGGACTACCGCGGAACCCATCGGCCCTGCCTGGTGGGTCCACAGGAGCTACCGTGGGACCCACCGGCCCTGCCTGGTGGGCCCACAGAGACTACAGCGGGACCCACCAGCCTTGCCTATGGAATCCCCAGAGACAATAGCGGGACCCACCAGCCCTGCCTGGAAGATCCCCAGATACGACAGTAAAAACTGCCATTTGCCCCAGATTTCCTCCCAGGAAATCCTATAAATAGCAGAGCCTTCAAGTAAAAAGGGATCCCAGTTCAAAATCCAGAGCCAGAGCCAAAATCTGAATCCTGATTTCAGAAACCAGAGTATTGGAATTCCAGCTTTCTATCCTTCAATTCTCCTCGATCTTCTTCTTGTCTCTGAAGAGTTCGAAGAGATCAGTGACAATCGGCCTGTCGAGGTCACTTCAAGCAAAGTGTTAGTGAATTCGGGTTGCTCCCTATAGCACGGAGACGTAGGCTTCGGCTGAACTCCGAGATCACCTCTTGTGTCAATCTTCTCTGTTTATATATCGAAAGCGCTAACTCAAAGTGACCAAGGCATCGACCTTCGGCGCCACCTTTTAATCAAAGAACTATCATCCAATTTCAATTGATTGGTGAGGCGAAGTCTTCGGATCGGCATGAAGATTTTCCCCCACAGTTTGGCACCGTCTGTGGGATCGAGCAAGAAGCCAAGCTCGTTCTGCAACAAGCATCAGATCGGTTGAGCAGACAACCGATCTAGATAGTCAAACTTCCCAGCCCCTTCGGTTGAACAGACAACCGTTAGGATACCGACAATCTTGTTGAATCCTTCGCTCTTTCTAAATGGCGAAGATAAAGCATCAGGATCATCCAGAGGGAAGTAACACACGGCAACCTCGTCCGGAGACTCGTTCGATGAGTCAACGGCTCAACTTCGGGTAGCCCCGTGCTGTCCCTGAAATGGGGGTTCATCCAGGGAGTGGAAGATCAGTCGATCGACCGATCGTACCACCTCCTCGATAGTCGATAGGACAGACTGCCCCTGCTCCTGCTGAAGACCTGCTATCTACATATCAAATCTCGGCGGTCAATTTTCAACTACTACAATTGGCTAAGCAAAATGCCACCCTCACAGCTGAAAGAGATGCTCTCAAGAAGGCAGCCTCCGAGGCCGGAATTGCTCTCCCTATCCCTTCATTCGGTGAAAGAGCAGATCTGCCACGGCAATCGATCCACTCCGAACCACGGAGGTCAATAGGCACCGCTGCCCTTGAGAGGATCCGTTGTGACCCAACCCCCTCTGCTTCTCCATGGAAGCAGAGTGTCTGGGATCATATAGATGATGAGTCCTCTTAGTCATTTTCGGGACATAATTGTGTCCGACGGACACAGTCGAAGCCCAACTTACAAAGGAGGCACCAGATGAAAGGGGCACCCTCAAAGAGTAGAGCCTCTCCATCCCTCCCACTCGCACACGAAACCGGAATAGATCTTCGTCACCGGCTCCATCCAATCGCTACTCAAAGGCCCGGACAAGACCTCGCGATCTTGTCTCTCGATCTGCATCCAGGTCGAGGGCATGACCGAAGAGAGGGATATTCTTCTGCTGGACCACTTCACCGGAGCTTATTTCAATCAATATTTCCAAAAGGGTGAAGAACTCCAACTCTCCCCAAATTCAATTGCCTTAAGGGAGATCCGACTCTCCACATACTGGCTTTCAAGCAAGCCCTGACGCCACACGAAGAAGAGAATAACGTGCTCTGTCGAACCTTCATCGGGAGCCTCGACGAGCCTTCCCTCGATTGGTACCATAACCTCCGGGCTCGATCCATCACCCAGTTCGGAGTCTTGGCCAATCATTTCGTGCAACATTACCAGCTCAACTTGAAGCCAGAGAAGAAGCTAGACTCCCTCTACAGGCTGAGGATGGGTGCTGACGAGAGTCTTCGCAGCTTCACGCGAAGATTCCGCAACGAGCATGCTGCCCTCTCAGGACGGCATCTGGACTATGAGGCTATCATGTTAGCCTTTCAGAATGCCCTCCATTTTGATTTGCACATCTACAACGATTTTATCCACAATCCGCCTCCTTCCTTGGGTTCGATGTTCGATCGAATCCAGAGGGAGATCGAAGTTGAAGATGACCAGGTCGCCTGAAAGGGGCAAGAAACAAAACGGCGACCTGTTGAAAGAGACGCCCCGAAGTACGCCGCCAAAGCCCATAATGCAAAGGCAGTGATTCCCCCAGCATCCAAGCGATCAAGGAACGACGGACGCAGATCCCCCCGAAGAAGACTACCTTCACGGATTGGACTTTACCGATCGAGCAGATACTCGACCGAATTCAACATGAAGAGTTCCTCCAAAGGCCTAATCCTCTGCAGCCTGATACCAAAGTCACAGCTGATAAAACAGTCTAGTGTGATTTCCACCGCAGCTATGACCATCCTACCGACAGATGCTATCGACTGAGATACCATCACGAGGATTTGCTGCACGAAGGCCATCTCCAAGAGTTCGTCAAGTGTGGACAAGATCAACGCCGACCTTTCGCAAAGGGGAAAGAAGCTTGCTGGGTCTATCAAATCTCTACCGATCAATCACCCATCACTGTGCGTGCCAACGTCTTTGGCATTCACGGGTTGTTGTACAATCAGGCATTGACTGAGAAAGAAGTCGATCGGCAAGTACGACGCATCTTCAACGTTCGCTCTGCAGTGAACAAGGAAGATACCTGTATCGAGAAACCTGTCAAGGGCTTAACTTGGCCCTCCATCATCTTCAACGACTCCGATCTTCAAGGAGTCCATACCCCACATCGGGACCCCTTGGTCCTGAAGCTCATCATCGACGGGAGCACTGTCAACCGCATCCTCATCGACACAGGAAGCTCTATCGATATTATATTCTCAGACTGCTTCAAGCGCCTGGGACATAAATACTCTAGTCTTGAGGTCGTCCCAACAGTGATTACGGGCTTCAACGGGGAGCAGAGTATAAGAATGGGCAAATCAAGATTCACCCTCGACCTCAGCTGAGAGACTCGAGTCTCGGTAAGGTTCACAATTGTCGAAGGGACATCCAACTACAACATCATCCTTGGTTGACCATTCCTCTATCAGATCAATGCCATCTCCTCCTCCTACCATCAACTCCTTAAATTTGCAACGGGGGAGGATATTGTCTGCATTCGAGGAGATCAACAAACTGGGCGATCCTGCAAAGCGACTGCTTCAAAAACAGATCGCAGAATAAGTCTCGCCCCCCCAAAGCGACCAAGAGATGAAGCTGGACCTTCTTCAAGATAGCAACCAAAGGAGATCCCACTATCCGAACCCCTACTGATCAAGTAGGAGGCTTCAGCTTCAATCGAAGAGATCAATCCAATCAACATCGACAGTGAAGATCTCCCTCGGGAAACCTTCATCGGTACTGGTCTCAGCGATATAGAAGCACGAGACATGGTATCATTCCTTCAATCCAATATCGATGTCTTTGCCTGGTGCTTCAAAGATATGCCTGGAATCAACCCAGATGGCGCGTGTCATCGACTCGCAATCAAAGAAGGAGTGAAGCCCGTCAAGTAAAAACCACGCACAATCCGACCAGAAAGACAAGCCGTAGTTCAAGAGGAGATCAGTAAGCTACTCGCAGCAGTCTTCATTCGTGAAGTAGAGTACCCTACTTGGATCTCCAATATAGTTGCTGTCCCAAAGAAAAATGGGAAGGTCAGAGTGTGCATCGACTTCACTAACCTCAACAAGGCTTGTCCCAAAGATCCATTCCCCATGCCAAGAATAGATAGACTCATCGACGCCACTGCTGGTCACGAGCTCCTATCTTTCATGGACGGATACTCTGGGTACAATCAAATTTTGCTACATCCGGACAACCGAGAGAAGACTTGCTTTGTGACTGACCGAGGTCTTTATTGCTACAACGTAATGCCCTTCGGCCTCAAGAACGCTGGATCTACCTATCCAAGGCTGGTCACAAAAATGTTCGAAGATCAAATCGGACGCAACACCAAAGTTTATGTCGACGATCTCCTTATCAAAAGTTCCAATCATGGGTGCCACCTTTCTGGTCTGGCGGAAACATTTCAAGTCCTCCGAAAATACCGCATGAAGCTCAATCCAGCTAAGTGTGCCTTCGGTGTTCAATCGGGCAAGTTCCTGGGACACTTTGTGACCATGAACATCAAGAGGTATCTTGTGCATGCTCCCATCCTAACAGCTCCGCTCCCAAAAGAAGATCTCTAGCTCTATCTTGCTGTCACCGATCAAGCAATCAGCTCAGTCCTGGTCAGCAGAAGAGAAGGTACCGAGCATCCAGTCTACTACATCAGCCATACACTTCTCCCGGCAGAGACTCACTACTCATAGATTAAGAAGGTCGTATTAGCCTTACTCACCGCATCACGATGACTCCAATCCTATTTTATCTCCCACCTGATCACAGTCATCTCAGAGTACCCTCTCAAAGATATCCTCGACAAGGCAGGTTGAGCAGGTCGAATGACCAAATGGATGATCGAGATGAGTGCTCTCGGGGTTCAATTCGAACCCCGCACATCACTCAAAGGGCAGGCAGTTGCCGACTTCCTAGCTGACTTCCCAGTGGAAGACCCCATAACTTGGGAGGAAGACATCGATATGCGCCTCGAAGATAAAGATGAACCTCCATTTAATTTGGATCCAAAGACCAATCCAAGCCTTGAGGCTCCTGCTACCTCGCCAGCTCAATAGAAACTCTATACTGATGGAGCTTCGAGCGCGATCGGTTCGGGAATTGGGATAGTTTTAGTATCCCCCGAACTTGATCATCTTCAGAGGGCCATTCTCCTTAGATTCAATGCTACCAACAATGAAGCCGAGTTATGAAGCACTCATCTCCGGGCTTAAAATGGATGAATCCCTGGGGATAGATCGACTCACCATCTACAGCGACTCCTAGCTAATCGTAAGGCAGATCAACGGGGAGTACACGGCGCGAGAAGGAAGGATACAATATTATTTAACTCTAGTGCGACATCACCAACAACGTTTTGCTAGCACCGAGTTCATCCAAGTCCCGAGAGTAGAAAATTAAGAGGCAGATGCATTGGCTAATGCTGCCTCAGTTCTTGGAGACTCAGTCGGGGAAAGGCGAATACAAATCGACTATCAAGAATCGCTCAAGATTACCCTCGAGCAACAGGTCATCGACACTACAGAACGATCCGGGGGTGAAGAACAGCCAGCCTCCGGTCATGCCACAACACATGAACTCGATGTTGGGAATAAATCCATGGTAGAGGCTCGCAGTGGAAACGATTTAGCGGTTGAAAAACCGTTCATGGTGCACGTTACATGATTTAAACTTTCATCGAAACTAATCTACATATGTGTGCATGTGTATGCATGTGAATCAACATCCTAACGGTAATCTAGCGTAATGATTAACTAGCATGCATGCAAATCATAATACTCGCTAGATCTACATGTTAGATTACACATACCTTTCGTACGGATCTTTTAACCACGGAGAATTGTCTTCCTTGTCGATGGAGACGGAAGATCGTTCGCGAAAATGCCGATGGTACGAATGGAGACGTTGCCTTCTTGTTTACCCGATCTCACACGATGCACGGAACGTCGCTCTCAGATCTCTGAGTACCTCCGAAGAATAACCATTCTCCTTCTTCAGAACTCCACGCGAGGAAGACGAAGTTGCAAGCGAGAAACGGGAGAGAGATTAGGGAGAGAACTAGAGAGATGAGAGAGGGAGGGGGTTCGGTTTTTGCATCAATATGGCTGGTTTTTTTGCATCCTTATGGCCGGCCCCATATAGCCCTTTATATAGGGCCGGCCTACCCCCTTGGATAAGGATCCAAGGGGATAAAGACCTCCCACAATTATCTCTCCATTTTGCCCTATTTATCACTTCTTCTATTTATCCGTTTTCCCACTTTTTAGGGCTCGACTTTGACCGTTTCAAACCCCTATCCCTATCTATATGGCCGGCCCTATAGATGAGGGATTCTCATCCCTACAACATAGGGTCGGCCCTAGCATGGTCTCCCATTGCTAGGGTCGGCCATGAGTGAGGTCCGGCAGAGTGAGGTTTTTACCAAAATGCCTTGACGCCTTATTTTGACCATTTCTAGCGTGGGAGATCTAGCGGCCATTACTTAAGTGATTTCTACTAGTTACCTTACTATTAACTGAGGCCACCGGAGGGTGCCTCTAGCAAAGTCAACTAGTCAACTCACAGCATAGCCCAGTGCTTCGCACCTATGCAGCGAAGTTTACTTATGGCTAGGGATTACTACGTGCGCCTCTGTACTAGTCTCGGGAATAACCCTTAGTACTCGCATGTAGTTACGCATCTACCGTGCTCTAGTGCCAAGCACATGCGGAGCGTATACTTCTTTCTTCCTCTTAGTGCTTAAGGTGTTCCGAGGAGGTGGTTCAAGAACCGTACATAATTTTGATAAGGTGGAACCATCAGGGACCGGGGTTCATGGCTTCCAACTCAAGCTCGATCGACACACTACCCGAGTGTACCATCGATCCTCTGAGCTCGAGTTAACCTGCATAGCCACCCAGAGTGCGATGCAGGCTGCACTCCAATTCACCCAGACTTACTATGTTCTCCATTATACCCCTGCTCTCCGCTTAGTAGTGGTAAACCCGCTGTCCCTCCACTTGATACCATAATTCACTTCGAGCGGTGGAGACTACCGTCAGACTCGAATGATCATATGACTTGGTTCCTTCCAGGTTGACCTATATATCGTACCTCTGATTACCCCGTCGAGTAATTGAGCCCGATCAACAGTCAGACTGATGACCACCAGGCCTAGGTTTGGTACAGTGTAAGTCACACCAAGGAACGCACCTCCCTTCAGGGGTGTGGATGGCCTACAGGAGTGACACACTAATGTAACGCCAGCCGGGTAACCCAGTACACCGTGGTTTTGGATCACTGCATACAGATCCTCACACATTGGTGCGCCAAAGCACCACACAATTGGTTAGTCCATCAGTCGTGGTTCCTTAGGGTTTAGGATCGTTTTACCCTAAGCAGAAACACGGCTTAGTGTACCAGTATCTGCTCACTGATCTGTACACCGTGTTAGTTCCGTTCAGCCACAGACACTGTGCCTGGTGATGACCATGGTGAAGACTTTCCATGAACTGTCATCCCCAACAGCTTATCATGAAGAGATGACCAACCTGATCATAGCTGTGAACTGATTTAGATTATATGGGACCAATCCACTCAATCTTCATCTCAGTAGACTACCATATAACTATGGCTCTCTGTTCTTAAAAGAACACGTAACTATGTTACGTACCTATATGCATCTCATATAATAACTATCAATCTTTATTAGACCAAAACATAAAGTTTTACAAGCTTAGAACACATCAATCCTAACAATCTCCTACTTGGTCTAGCATAGTAAAACGGTTTTGACTCCCATCATGTCCACATGTCGCTCGAATGCCTTGATAGGTATTGCCTTGGTGAAAGGATCAGCAACACTATCTGTAGATGCAATCTGTGTCACCGCTACTCGCCCTTGCTTTTGAAACTACCGAATCAAGTAGAATTTGCGCTCGATGTGCTTCCCCTTTTAGTGATGTCTTGGCTCCTTTGCTTGTGCTACCGCCCCACTATTATCGCAGTAAAGCACAATAGGTAACTGGGCCTCTGGTACGCACCCCAAATCCACAAGAAATTTCTTTAGCCATACCGCCTCTTTGGCTGCCTCGCACGCTGCAACGTACTCAGCCTCTGTGGTAGAGTCTGTGATGCATTTCTGCTTCATACTCTGCCAACTAACCGCCGCTCCTCCTAACATAAACACAAAACCTGATGTCGATTTTCTGGATTCCAAATCTGACATAAAGTTAGAATCTGTATATCCAATCGGCGTCAGTTCTTGTGCAGTGTAAACCAACTCATAGTCCCTTGTTCTACGAAGGTACTTGAGTATACACTTCATAGCTGTCCAGTGATCTGGACCCGGATTCGACTGAAACCGACCCATCATTCCTACTGCGAAACAGATATCTGGCCTTGTATAATGCATAGAATACATTAGACTACCTAATGCCGAAGCATAAGGTATCTTCTGCATTTCTACTCTCTCCTCAGGTGTCTTAGGACATTGATCCTTAGACAGTTTTACGCCAAGTTTAAATGGCACAAAACCCTTCTTGAAGTTTTGCATGTCAAACCTAGCCATAACCTTATCTATATATGCAGCCTGTGACAGCGAGAGAATCCTGTTCTGGCGAACACGTGTTACCTTGATCCCCAAAACATAACTCGCTTCACCTAGGTCTTTCATATCGAACTGTGTTGACAACCAGACCTTTACCGTTGACAATGTTCCAGCATCATTTCCAATAAGTAGAATACTACGTAAAGTATCAAATATACCACTGTAGTCTTATCACTCCTCTTGTATACACATGGTTCATCCTCGTTTTGAGTAAATCCATATGACTGGATTGCCTGATCAAAACGAATGTTCCAACTTCTAGATGCTTGCTTTAGTCCATAAATGGACTTCTGCAACTTGCAAACTAGATGTTCCTGACCCTCTGACTCAAAACCTGGTGGTTGCATCATATAAATGTCTTCTTCCAAATTCCCATTGAGGAATGTTGTCTTGACATCCATTTGCTAGATCTCCCAGTTACAATGGGCTGTATTGGATAGGAGGATCCGAATAGACTTTATCATAGCTACCGGTGAGAAGGTTTCGTCAAAGTCGATTCCGTCTCTCTGGGTAAAACCCTTGGCAACTAATCTAGCTTTATAAGTCTCAATTGTACCATCAGATCCTCTCTTCTTCTTATACACCCACTTACACCCAATATGTTTAATATTGGATGATGGTGTAACAAGAGTCCAGACTGCGTTATGGGATATTGATGCAATTTCTGCCTCCATAACCTTTTGCCAGTCAGAGCTGTCAAAAGCTCCTACTGCCTCATCGTAGCTCAGTGGGTCATCTCTCTCTCTCTCTCTCTCTCTCTCTCTCTATATATATATATATATATATATATATATATATATATATATATATATATATATATATATATATATATATATATATATATATATATAGAGAGAGAGAGAGAGAGAGAGAGAGAGAGGAAACGGGAAATGAGCTGCCAGCCCATTTTGAAGAAATGGGCTGGCAGCTATTTGAAGCCTTTAAGAGTTTTAGAATGTGCTGATTTTTTGTGAGCATAAGTACCTTATTGTAGATAGAACACCCACAAAAAATCAGCACATTCTAAGACTCCTAGGGGCTTCAAATGTTAAAAGTTTTATCAAACGTCCGTTGAAACCATTAATTTGAAATGTGCCCCTAACAGTTTTAGAATGTGCTGATTTTTTGTGGGTGTGCTATCTAAGGTAAGGTACATATGCTCACAAAACATTAGCACATTCTAAGACTCCTAAGAGTGTCAAATGGGCGGCTGCTCATTTCGTCGAAATAAGCCGCCAGCCTATATCCCGTATCCTCTCTCTCTCTCTCTCTCTCTCTCTCTATATATATATATATATATATATATATATATATATATATATATATATATATATATATATATATATATATATATATGGGTCAGGATCGGATGACCCAGCAAATTTTGACCCATTAATAACCCAGCACCCTTTGAGGCACTTAGAGGTTATAGAATGGGCTGTTTTGTTGTAGGGATGTTGTCTATGGTATGTTGATCATCCTCACAAAAATCAGCCCATTCTAAAACCTCTAGGTGCATCAAATGCGCACTTCAAATCAACGGTTTTTGACTGTCAATTTTAACCGTTGATTTGAAGAGCATCCTTTGATGCACCTAGAGGTTTTAGAATGGGCTGATGTTTTGTGAGGATGATCAACATATCATAGACAACATGTCTACAAAAAATCAACCCATTCTAAAACCTCTAGGTGCCTCAAAGGGTGCTGGGTTATTAATGGGTCAAAATTTTGATGGGTCATCCGATCCTGACCCTATATATATATATATATATATATATATATATATATATATATATATATATATATATATGAGAGAAATGCTATAATGCGGCATGTAGTAAGTGCGGCACCGCATCGCAGTCGTCTGATGCACTGTTGCGTGGATGCGATGCACGCAGTGCGTGCATCAGACGGTTGTGGCGCAATGCCGCACGTACAGCATACCGCATTAATTATGCCTATATATATATATATATATATATATATATATATATATATATATATATATATATATATATATATATATATATATATATATAAAGAGAGAGAGAGAGAGAGAGAGAGAGAGAGAGAGAGAGAGAGAGAGAAAGGAATGTTACTGTAATCTATGAGCTACAGAAGGAGAAAATGAGCTACAATCATTTTGGCCATCCTAGAAGTTTTGGAATTTTGTGAAAATTGGTAGGTGTGTTGTCTAGGGTAACATGATCATCCTCACCAAATTTCAAGGAATTCCAAAACTTATAGGGTCATGAAATAGTAGAAGCTTTATCCACCGTCGTAGTAACCGTTAATTTTTCTTCTACCATTTGATGACCCTAGAAGATTTGGAATTCCTTGAAAATTGGTGAGGATGATCGATCATGTTACCCTAGACAACACACCCACCAAATTTCACAAAATTCCAAAACTTCTAGAGTGGTCAAAATAATCGTAGCTCATTTTCTCCTTCCGTAGCTCATAGCTCACTGTAACATTTCTTTTATATATATATATATACATATATATATATATATATATATATATATATATATACATATATATATATATATATATATATATATATACATATATATATATATATATATATATATATATATATATATATATATATATATATATATATATATATATAGGGAATAGGGAACACGGTCCTCTCGACCACCCAACACGCTAGTTCTCCCTTCAATTTGGGTTCCACATGGCACTGTTTAACCGGGGTTAGGGGTTGGCCAAGGTGGGTACATCCCTCATAACAATGATCATGAAAAAAAAATTGGGAAAAAAATATGTCAAGTGGCATTTTTAAATTAATCATAGCAAAGGCTATTTGCACGCTACAGTTTACCGTTAAATTTGTCGACCATTGATTGGGTTGTTTTAAGATTTTTTTTTAGAATTTTTTTTTAAATCTTGATCTAAGTAAAGTGGATTGATCATCCATAAAAAAAAAAAAAGGTTAAAAATTGTCATTTGGAACCCAAATTGAAGGAACGACTAGCGTATTGGGTGGTCGAGAGGACCATATTCCCTATTCCCATATATATATATATATATATATATATATATATATATATATATATATATATAGAGAGAGAGAGAGAGAGAGAGAGAGAGAGAGGAATGTTATAATGAGCTATGAACGACGGAAGGAGAAAATGAGCTATGATCATTTTGGTCATCCTAGAAGTTTTGGAATTTCGTGAAAATTGGTGGGTGTGTTATCTAGGGTAACATGATCATCCTCACAAATTTTCAAGGAATTCTAAAACTTCTAGTGTCATCAAACGGTAGAAGTTTTATCCACCGTCCGTAGTAACCGTTAATTTTGCGTCTACTATTTGATGACCCTAGAAGTTTTGGAATCCCTTGAAAATTGGTGAGGATGATCATGTTACCATACATAACACACCCACCAATTTTAATAAAATTCCAAAACGTTTAGGATGGTCAAAATGATCGTAGCTCATTTTCTCCTTCCGTAGGTCATAGCTCATTGTAACATTCCTCTCTCTCTTTCTCTCTCTCTCTCTCTCTCTCTCTCTATATATATATATATATATATATATATATATATATATATATATATATATATATATATATATATATATATATAGAGAGAGAGAGAGAGAGAGAGAGAGAAAGAGAGAGAGAGAGAGAGAGAGAGAGAGAGAGAGAGAGAGGGTTGTTATGTTGAGCTGTGAGCTGCGGTAAGAGAAAATAAGCTACGGGTATTTTGAAAACCCTAAAAGTTTGGAATTTGATGAAATTTGGTGAGGGTGTTGTCTAGGGTATGATGATCATCTTCACCACGTTTCATCAAATTCCAAAACTTCTATGGGGGTCAAATGGTCGAAGTAAAATCTATAGATTTTAACGGTGACTGCCAACAGCAGATTTTTCTTCGACCATTTGACCCCCCAAAAAGTTTTGGAATTTGATGAAAATTGGTGAGGATGATCATCTTAACCTAGAAAACACTCTCACCAAATATCATCAAATTCCAAAACTCTTAGGGGGGTCAAAATACCCGCAGCTCACTTTCTAAACATGTAGCTCACTGTAACATTCCTCTCTCTCTCTCTCCCTCTCTCTCTCTCTCTCTCTCTCTATATATATATATATATATATATATATATATATATATATATATATATATATATATATATATATATATATATATATATATATATATATATATATATATATATATATATATATATATATATATATATATATATATATATATATATATATATATATATATATAGAGAGAGAGAGAGAGAGAGAGAGAGAGAGAGAGAGAGAGAGGAATGTTATAGTGAGCTATGAGCTATGGAAGGAGTAAATGAGCTACGATCATTTTGACCACCCTAGAAGTTTTGGAATTTTGTGGAAATTGGTGGGTGTGTTGTCTAGGGTAAATGATCATCCTCACCAATTTTCAAGGAATTCCAAAACTTCTAGGATCATCAAATGGTAGAAGCTTTATCCACCATCTATAGGAACCGTTAATTTTGCTTCTACCATTTGATGACACTATAAAATTTGGAATTCCTTGAAAATTGGTGAGGATGATCATGTTACCATAGAAAACACATCCACCAGTTTTCACAAAATTCCAAAACTTCTAGAATGGTAAAAATGATCATAGCTCATTTTCTTCTTCCGTAGTTCATTGCTCACTGTAACATTCCTCTTTCTCTCTCTCTCTCTCTCTCTCTCTCTCTATATATATATATATATATATATATATATATAGGGCTGGGATCCGTTGACAACCCAAAATGGAAGGTAAATTTACAACTCGATTCAATAGGTGGATAGAGGTTTCCGAATTTGCTGATTTTTTGTGAGTATGATTAATATGACAATATGATCATGCTCGCAAAAAATCAACAAATTTTGAAACTTATAAGGGCATCAAATATGTTATTAAAATTAACGGTTCAAATAGATGGTTAAGAAAAGCTTTTAACATTTAGCGGCCTTAGAAGTTTCAAAATTTGTTGATTTTTTGTGAGGAAGATCAACTTTCCATAGTGATCATCCCCACAAAAAATCTGCAAATTCTGATACCTCTAGCCCCATCAAATGTATTCTTTAAATTAAATATTAAAATAGACGGTCTATATTTAAGGAGTAAATTTGATGGGGCAGTAGGTTTGGATTTTTCTGATTTTTTGTAAGGATGATCTCATTGCTATAGATAGCATCCTCATAAAAAATCAGCAAATTCTAAAATATCTAGCCTCTTCAAATGATGGATTGTCAATGGGTTGTCAAGGAAACGGATTATCAATTGATCCCAGCCCATATATCAACCGATTCCAGGACTCCGCATAAACTCGAAGCACAGCGTGGATCATCATTCCATGATACAGATGGACGGTGGATATCGAAGCCGGGGAGGAGATTAGCTTTGGTCACTTTCTCTGAACCCGACAACCATGGCTGGATCAATGGGTTCATTGATGTGGTCTCTGCATATAAGTAAGCACAATCGGACAGCTGTCATCGCACCATTGGGTTGGTAAGGGCTAATATGGTTTGCATGGCCAAGAGATTTATGAGATTCTCTCTCTCTCTCATCCCTTTTATGACCTTCCTTACTAATATGCTAATATGGTATTAATGAAATTTATACACAACCAAGAGAGGGAGTTAATATGGTAATAATCATTTAATATGAGATTCTCTCTCTATCTCTCTCTCTTTGTATGTTGAATGGCCACGCAAGAGAACAATTTATGGGATTTGCTCTTTCTTATGCCTCTTTATGATCTTCCTTTTTTTTCTAAAATTATAAAATTTTAAAAATATAAAAGCGAATAATTGAATCTTGATCGACGGCCGGATTTGCCTATTTTTGTCTAGTCAGCTTGTTCCTTTTTGTCTAGTCAGTTTTTGGTTCCATTTTGTCCTAGTCAGCACAAAATCGCCGTGCCATGTTATATATATATATATATATATATATATATATATATATATATATATATATATATATATATATATATATATATATATATATATGGTAGTGATCCAGTGAGATATCCTTATATGAGATACCTTGCGAGAAATCGAAACCAATCTAGAGATTTTAGAATTTGATGAAACTTGGTGGGTGTGCTATTTATGGCAAGTTGATCATCCTTACCAAAATTTATAGAATTTGAAAACTTCTAGAGGCATCAGCTGGCAAAAGATTTACCGACCGTCCATTAAAATTATAAATTTGAATAACAAATTTATTACACCTAGAGGTTTTAGAATTTGATGAATTTTGTTAAGAATGATCAACTTGCCATATATAGCACACCAACCAATTATTATTAAATTCAAAAATCTCTAGATAAGTTTCTCACAAGATATCTTATATAAGAGAGATCTCACTGGATCGCTACCATATATATATAGAGGATACTGGGTATAGGCTGATAGCCCATTTCTGAAATTAGGCTGTCAGATAATAGCCATCCGATGGGGATCATGCACCATTGATTAAAAAAAATTTAAAAAATAAAAAATACACAGAACCCTCTCTCTCTCTCTCTCTCTCTCTCTCTCTCTCTCTCTCGAGAGAGAGAGAGAGAGAGAGAGAGAGAGAGAGAGAGAGAGAGAGAGAGAGAGAGAGAGAGCGGCAGCGGCAGCCCCGTCCCCGACCTCCCGCTCCAGCTGCCCCCTCCGGCACCGGCAATGGCTCCCCACTTCGGCACCGACTCCCACTCCGGCACCGGATCCCCCCTCCGATCCGATCAACGCCCAACCGAACCGGAGCCGCGGCTGCCCGGGTCCCTCGCCCGACTCGCGCACGACACCGCTGCTGCGCCCCCGTGGCCGCCGACCACCACCGCTGCGCCCGCACCCCAGCCAACGCCGCCCGCGCCCCACGCCCCCGGCCAACGCCACCAGCGCCTGACACCGCCGCGGCACCCCCGCGCCCAGCACCGCTGCGCCCTGCGCCGCACGTCGCCACCGCAACCGAAGAGGGTGCCGATCGCTGGAGGGAGGGAGCCGGGCCGGAGGTCGGGTGGGCGGGTGCTGCTGCTGCTCGAGATGGATAGAGAGAGAGAGAAAGAGAGAGAGAGAGAGAGAGAGAGAGAGAGAGAGAGAGAGAGAGAGAGAGAGAGAGAACAACACATCGGAGGGGGAAGCCGTGCCGGAGGGGGGAGCCGGTGACGGTTGGGGCAGTTGGAGCGGGAGGTCGGGGGCGGGGCTGCCACTGCCGCTCGCGAGAGAGGGAGAGGGAGAGGGAGAGGGAGAGAGAGAGGGATCGGTGTATTTTTTATTTATTTTTTAATAAATGGCGCATGATCCCCATCGGACGACTATTATCTGACAGCCCAATTTCAGAAATGGGCTGTCAGCCTATACCCCGTATCCTCTCTCTCTCTCTCTATATATATATATATATATATATATATATATATATATATATATATATATATATATATATATATATATATATAAGGGGAGGGATACTCTTACTCATGACCTCTTATTCATATAGTTTACCTATGATCCGGGCCGTCCATTAGATCCTGACGTACGGTTCGGATTAGATGGGGAGTTAAAGTAATGGTGTCCGCATTAAATGCTCGTTTTAAAAGCCTGTATTAAAAGCCCACATTTAATGCGGACACCATTGCTTTAACTCCCCATCTAATCCGAACCGTACGTCGGGATCAATGTACTGCCCGGATCATAGGTAACTATATGAGTAAGAGGCCATGAGTATGAGTATCCCTCCCCATATATATATATATATATATATATATATATATATATATATATATATATATATATATATATATATATATATATATATATATATATATATATATATGGGAAATGGGTTCCTGGTACATTGTACCAGGGTATTGCCTGAGACAGTGCTCCGTATGCTGCCAAGTGGAATAGGGGACCAGCTGTACTCCATACGGGTGCGAAACCTGCGAAAATTCTTTATTTGCGAAACCCAGCCGTAGCCGTCCGATCAACCGATCGAACGATCGGTGTTCACCCCGTCCACCGACCGCAGCTGTTACTGTGCCGGGCACAGTAACAGCGATTTCGGTGGGTGGGGTGTACCCTGGCCGTCCGATCGGCGTGAATCGAACGACCAAATATCTCTCCCGTCGGTTAAAATTTTTAACCGTTTGATCGAACGGGTGAGATCCCGTGGGAAACCATCAAATAGGACAAAAGGTAGTGGGTGGGGTGAACCCTGGCCGTCCGATCGGCGTGAATCGAGCGGTCAAATTTCTCTCCGGCCGGTTAAAATTTTTACCCATTCGATCGAACGAGTGAGATCCCGTGGGAAACAATCAAATAGGACAAAAGGAAATGATTACAATCATTACCTTTTGTCCTATTTGATGGTGTCCCACGGGATCTCACCCGTTCGATCATTCGATCGAACGGTTAACAATTTTAACCGGCGAGAGAGATATTTGGCCGTTCGATTCACACCGATTGGACGGCCAGGGTTCACCCCACCCATCGAAATCGCTGTTACTGTGCCCGGCACAGTAACAGCTGCGGTCGGTGGGCGGGGTGAACACCGATCGTTCGATCGGTTGATCGGACGGCTTCGGCTGGGTTTCACAAATAAAGAATTTTCGCAGGTTTCGCACCCGTATGGAGTACAGCTGGTCCCCTATTCCACTTGGCAGCATACGGAGCACTGTCTCAGGCAATATCCTGGTACAATGTACCAGGAACCCATTTCCCTATATATATATATATATATATATATATATATATATATATATATATATATATATATATATATATATATATATATATATATATATATATATATATATATATATAAAGAGAGAGAGAGAGAGAGAGTGAGTGAGAGGGATGCTTAGGTGCGGTCTGCAGCTGTCCGATGCACCACTGTGTGCATCCGATGCATGCGACGGGTACATCGGATGGCTGTGGACCGCAGACCACACCTAAGCATTCCTCTCTCTCTCTCTCTCTCTCTCTATATATATATATATATATATATATATATATATATATATATATATATATATATATATATATATATATATATATATATATATATATAGATAACCGTTCGATCGAATGATCGAACGGATGAGATCCGTGACATCTCATTCGAATAGGACTAAAAAATGATTGCGTTGACCATATTTTTGGTCCTATTCGAATGAGATGTCACGGATCTCATGCGTTCGATCATTCGATCGAACGGTTAAAGCTTTTAACCTGGGCGGAAAGGATTTGTACCGTCCGATTCATGCCAATCGGACGACCGAGAATGGTTAAAACTTTTAACCGGGAGGAAAGTGTTTGTGCCGTCCGATTCACACCGATTGGACGGCCGGCATTCCGCAGCGCACTTCCTCCGGGGCAACGCACAGCACAACCTAACGGACCTCTCTCTCTCTCTCTCTTTATATATATATATATATATATATATATATATATATATATATATATATATATATATATATATATATATATATATATATATATATATATATATATATATATATATATATATATATATATATATATAGGGGGCGGGGAACTTCACCCGAGGTGTAGCATCGTTGCTGCACCTCTCACTTGTTTTACCCC
>OX393550.1:115257629-115490129 GCA_947650365.1 Chamaelirium japonicum
GAAGTCATCCTACGGGGAATGCACACCTTTCGTCTTTTGGGTGGGGCACCCTCAACAGCGATCTTCGAAAGAAAGGATAGCCCGGGGGCATTAGCGAGGTTGGCTTCTAACACGGGAGCCGAAGAAGAGACACGGCGAGCGCTGGAAAGACGACTGCAACTTTTTTGGGCCCTCTGAAGCCCCAATCGGAGGCGACGATCTTCCACTCCTGTAACAAGATCAAAACGGAAATTTTTAAACTCATTGCTTGCCAGAACGTCAACTGGGAGACTCGCAAGCAAAGGGGAAATTTGCTCTTCAATCCACTTGCAGTAGTCTGGAGTGGCGGCATCACGAAACCCCGACTTGGTCCCAGGGAAGAAGCTGCCACCAGTCAATCGAGCGTAAAAAGAAGCCCAGAGGTGGTAACCTTCCTACGGACTAATGCGCCCCTGCAACTGCTGAGGCATACCGGGAACTTCCTGTCGAAATCCTTGCTGACGAGCGAAGCGATGAGGGGAGTACTGCTCCACTTCCACTATATCCCCCCTGCGCCAAACCAAGTAGCCAGGGCGGCAGCTGACCATATTCCAATACAAGCTGTCCGAGAGCTCCTCGTTGTCGTGGACCGTCGACCTCTCTAAAGGTAGTACTGAGTGCTCTGACAGAAACTCGAAGTCGGCACCTCCCATCCTCCGCAAAAGAGTGCAAGCACACTCCCTCGGGCGCTCCCAACTGATGAAAGCATTTAACATCCCTCCTATCCCGGGCAGGAATGGTAGGTCGACCGGATGCCCGCGTCTGGCAAAGATCCCTTTTGGGAAGTGGAGAGCCATCCAGTCGTACAGGTAGTGCAGAGGTCCAAACGCAGTAGACCGGCCAAGCTCCCCATTGGCATTGTCCGAGCTGGACAAGCTCCAGTAAGTCCCACTGAGCCCTTGATACAAGGCACATAAGATCGCAGGGACTAGATTGAAAAGCTCCCCCCTCGCTATCCTGGAAGCTGCGAGAAAGGTCCCCGGACGGATGACCTCGCCGGGACAGGGGAGCACGAACCGGCAAAGAAAGATGACCAGTCCGGTGGCTCGATAAACCACCCGCCACTCCTCGCTGTCATGCCTCAGACCGAGGATCTCCCAGGGACATTGTTTTCCCTCCATTGATTGCCTCTCTCGGGCCAAGGACTCAATAGGTCTCACAAAAGAACGAAGCGGAGGCCTCTTCATTTGAGCAACCTTCTACATTGGGTGAGCTGAAGGTGCCGGGGACCTATACTCGCCTCTGAACCAAAAATCAACCCAGGAAGAGGGACGCACTCGGTCTGACTGATCCCGTGCCGCAATGACGGCATACGCCTTGAACAGAAGAAGGCAGGAGCTTTGAGCAAAGCTGCTGTCCAACAGGTCCTTCAAAGCTGGCACCTCCTTTTGGTAATAATTCCGCACTTCAGGGCATCCGGAAACAATGTGGACGTCGCGGAGGGAAATCCCTACCTCTCCCGCTCCGGTAAGGAAAGTATTGGTGGTCGGACACCAGAGTTCACAAAGAGCGCGATACATCCCCTCAGGACGGCTGTATTCTCGACGAGCCGGCGCTAGAAACTTGGCCAATGAATTCATCTCGGGTTCCGCCTCAAAGACTTCGTAGAGCTCGCTCATCCATTCACGAAAACCGCAAAGATATTGGACGTCCCCCCGAGGCCAAGAGTCGGTACCCCATCGGGTCAATCGGGAGCAGATCTTTGAGGCAACTACCGGAGTGGGCACGAAATCTTCATCACAATGGTGAAAAGGGGTACTCAAACTTGGGCGGAGGAGCTTCATGGAGATCGCTTCGTCGGTGTAGACTTTCTCGCTCAACTTCAGCATCCCACAAGTCGCATCGGCGACTCCATCTTCCGTGATGCACTCGTGGATAAAAACACGGAGCAACGACAGAAGGTCTTCTCGCCTCGAGTTGCGATAACGGTGCACCCGAGTAAGGGGGAAGCGAAGTCACCTCCTCCCATCGGAGAGGTCCTCACCTATCCACCTAGGTGCAGTCAAGCCCTCGAAAACTCGAATCCTGAAGAGCCATAAAAAGAGGCAAGTCAAGACAAGCGGGGGGCAAAAAAAAAAAAAAGCGAGGGGCTCACAGCCCCCCTGTCAAGAGGACCGCCCGAGCAACGTCGCCTTCGCGCCGCACTCCCAAGGTCCGCGCACTGCCCGCGCCGGTCAACTATCCTTCCATCGTATGACGATCGCACGCTACCCGCGACGATACCGCCTGTGCCGGTCACCTACCGCCACTCGCCCGTATTGGACCGTGCCATCGCTAGAATAATACAACCGACCGGGCCTGTAGCCCCTCTCCATTTGAAGGTCACGTGTTCGATCCATGTTCACCGTGAAAAAAAAAAAAGGGTGAGCAGGAGCAGCAGCCAGGGGCCGCACCCCTCACCCCAATCCGTGGCGCCAAAAAAAAAAAAAAAAAGAAGAAGAAGTCATCAGCTGGGGGTGGGGGCCCGCGGCCCCTTCCCAATCCGAGCCCGACCCGAAGGAAAGAGAACGGGGGGGGGGGTGTTGGAAATTAATCCATGGTCGAGGCTCGCAGCGGAAGCGATTTTGCGGTTGAAAGACCGTTCATGGTGCACGTTACACGATTTAAACTTTCATCGAAACTAATCTACATATGTGTGCATACGTATACACGTGAATAGAACACCCTAACGGCAATCTAGCGTAATGATTAACTATCATGCATGCAAATTATAATACTCACTAGATCTACATGTTAGATTACACATACCTTTCGTACGGATCTTTTAACCGCGGAGAATTGTCTTCTTTGTCGATAGAGACGGAAGATCGTTCGCGAAGATACCGATGGTACGATTGGAGACGTTACCTTCTTGTTCACCCAATCTCACACGATGCACGGAACATCGCTCTCGGATCTCTGAGTGCCTCCGAAGAACGACCCTTCTCCTTCTTCAGAACTCCACGCGAGGAAGACGAAGTTGCAAGCGGGAAACGGGAGATGGATTCGGGAGAGAACTAGAGAGATGAGAGGGGAGGGGGGGTTTGGTTTTTTCAACACTAGGGCCGGCCCCCTATAGCCCTTTATATAGGGCCGGCCTTCCCCTTTGGATAAGAATCTAAGGGGATAAAAACCTCCCACAATTATCTCTCCATTATCTCCTTTTTATCTCTCCACGTATTTATCCGTTTTCCCACTTTTTAGGGCTCGATCTTAACCGATTCGTAGCCCTAGCCCTATCTATATGGCCGGCCCTATAGATGAGGGATTCTCATCCCTACAACATAGGGCCGGCCCTAGCAAGGTCTCCCACTGCTAGGGTCGGCCAACAGTGAGGTCCGGCGGAGTGAGGTTTTTACCAAAACGCCCTGATGCCTCATTTTAACCATTTCTAGCGTGCGATACTTAGCGGCCATTACTTAAGTGATATCTACTAGTTACCTACTATTAACTGAGGCCACCAGAGGGTGCCTCTAGCAAAGTCAACTAGTCAACTTGCAGCATACCCCGGTGCATCGCACCTATGCAGCGAAGTTCACTTATGGCTAGGGATTACTACATGCGACTCTGTACTAGTCTCGGGCATAACCCTTAGTACTCGTATGTAGTTACGCATCTACCATGATCTAGTGCCAAGCACACACGGAGCGTATACTTCTTTCTTCCTCCTAATGCTTATGGTGTTCCGAGGAGATGGTTCAAGAACTGTACATAATGTTGATAAGGTGGAACCATCAGGGACCGGGGTTCATGGCTTCCAACTCAAGCTCGATCGACACACTACCCGACTGTACCATTGATCCTCTGAGCTCAAGTTAACCTGCGTAGCCACCCAGAGTGCGATACAGGCTGCACTCCAATTCACCCAGACTTACTATGTTCTCCATCATACCCCTGCTCTCCGCTTAGTAGTGGTAAACCCGCTGTCCCTCCACTTGATGCCATGATTTACTTCGAGCGGTGGAGACTACCATCAGACTCGAATGATCATGTGACTTGGTTCCTTCCAGGTTGACCTATACATCGTACCTCTGATTACCCCGTTGAGTAATTGAACCCGGTCAACAATCAAACTGGTGACCACCAGGCCTGGGTTTGGTACAGTGTAAGTCATACCAAGGAACGCACCTCCCTTTAGGGGTGTGGATGACCTGCAGGAGTGACACGCTAATGCAACGCCAGCTGGGTAACCCAGTACACCGTGGTTTTGGATCACTGTATATGGATCCTCACACATTGGTGCGCCAAAGCACCACGCAACTGGTTAGTCCATCAGACGTGGTTCCTCAGGGTTTAGGACCGTTTTATCCTAAGTAGAAACACTGCTTAGTGTACCAGTGTCTGCTCACTGATCTGTACATCGTGTTAGTTCCGTTCAACCACAGACACTGTGCCTGGTGATGACCATGGTGAAGACTTTCCATGATTTGTCATCGCCAACAGCTTATCATGATGAGGCGACCAACCTGATCATAGCTGCGAACTGATTTAGATTATATGGGACCAATCCACTCAGTCTTCAACTCAGTGGACTACCATATAACCATGGCTCTCTGTTCATTAAAAGAACACATAACTATGTTATGTACCATTATGCATCTCATATAATAATAACTATCAATCTTTATTAGACCAAAACTTAAAGTTTTACAAGCTTAGAACACATCAATCCTAACAATCTCCCACTTGGTCTAGCGTAGCAAAACGGTTTTGACTCCCATCGTGTCCACATGTCGCTCGAATGCCTTGGTAGGTATTGCCTTTGTGAAAGGATCAGCAACATTATCTGTAGATGCAATCTGTGTCACCGCTACTCGCCCTTGCTTTTGAAACTGCCGAATCAAGTAGAACTTGCGCTCGATGTGCTTCCCCTTTTGGTGATGTCTTGGCTCCTTTGCTTGTGCTACCGCCCCACTATTGTCACAGTAAAGCACAATAGGTAATTGGGCCTCTGGTACGCACCCCAAATCCGTAAGGAATTTCTTGAGCCATACCGCCTCTTTGGCTGCCTCGCACGCTGCAACGTACTCAGCCTCTGTGGTAGAGTCTGCAATGTATTTCTGCTTCACACTCTGCCAACTAACCGCTGCTCCTCCTAACATAAACACAAAACCTGATATCGACTTTCTGGATTCCAAATCTGACATAAAGTCAGAATCTGTGTATCCAATCGGCGTCAGTTATTGTGCAGTGTAAACCAACTCATAGTCCCTTGTTCTACGAAGGTACTTGAGTATACACTTTACAGCTGTCCAGTGATCTGGACCCGGATTTGACTGAAACCGACCCATCATGTCTACTGCGAAACAGATATTTGGCCTTGTACAATGCATAGCATACATTAGACTACCTAATGCCGAAGCATAAGGTATCTTCTGCATTTCTGTTCTCTCCTCAGGTGTCTTAGGACATTGATCCTTAGACAGTTTTACGCCATGTCTAAATAGCACAAAACCCTTCTTGGAGTCTTGCATGTCAAACCTAGCCATAATCTTATCTATATATGCAGCCTGTGATAGCGAGAGAATCCTGTTCTGGCGATCACGTGTTACCTTGATCCCCAAAACATAACTCGCTTCACCTAGGTCTTTCATATCGAACTGTGTTGACAACTAGACTTTTATCGTTGATAATGTTCCAACATCATTTCCAATGAGTAGAATATCGTCTACGTAAAGTATCAAATATACCATTGTAGTCTTATCACTCCTCTTGTATACACATGGTTCATCCTCGTTTTGAGTAAATCCATATGACTGGATTGCCTGATCAAAACGGATGTTCCAACTTCTAGATGCTTGCTTTAGTCCATAAATGGACTTCTGCAACTTGCAAACTAGATGTTCCTGACCTTCTGACTCAAAACCTGGTGGCTGCATCATATAAATATCTTCTTCCAAATTTCCATTGAGGAATGCTGTCTTGACATCCATTTGTCAGATCTCCCAGTTGTAATGAGCTGCAATGGATAGGAGGATCCGAATAGACTTTATCATAGCTACCGGCGAGAAGGTTTCGTCAAAGTCGATTCCTTCTCTCTGGGTATAACCCTTGGCAACTAATCTAGCTTTATAAGTCTCGATTGTACCATCGGATCCTTTCTTCTTCTTATACACCCACTTACACCCAATAGGTTTAATATTGGATGATAGTGTAACAAGAGTCCAGACTGCGTTATGGGACATTGATGCAATTTCTGCCTCCATAGTTTTTTGCCAGTCAGAGCTGTCAGAAGCTCCCACTGCCTCATCGTAGCTCAGTGGGTCATCCTCTTGACCCTCTGGATCAACCAATAAGGTTTCTCCATAGTATCTGTCAGGAGCTCTGATGCTTCTCCCACTGCGACGAGGTGGTGGTTGTGTTACAGGATGAATATGTTCTACAGTTTCTGGTATATTAGTGTCTGTAATGTCAGCTCCTACTATGCTTTCGGATGCGCTCTCTGATCTAGTACCCAGTAGCTCATCCAGAACTACCTTACTAGCAGGCTTGTGGTCCATAATATAATCATGTTCTAGCAAAATGGCATTCGTTGAAACGATTACCTTCTTTTCCTCAGGATCATAAAATAGTCCACCTTTAGTCTCTTTGGGATATCCTACAAACAGACATGCTTTGGACTTTAGCTCCATCTTTTCCCTCTTGTCTACCCGCACATGTGCAGGACATCCCCATATTCTGAAATGCTGTAGTGTTGGCTTTTGCCTTGACTACAGTTCTCTAGGGGTCTGAGGCACTGATTTATACGGAACGTGGTTCAGAACATATACTGCTGTCTGAAGGGCATATCCCCAAAAGGTCATTGGTAAACAGGTGATAACTAGCTTTTTGCGTATTGTCGTTGTATGAAAGCTATTTATCAAAAACAAATACCTGCATACATAAATCAAAAACCAATACCTGCAATTATAACTTAGAGAATTTTGAAAGTATAGGACAAGGTATAGGATCGAACCATACGTAAGTTGATGCCTAGAGAAGATATCACAAATGAAGCTTGATTAAATTGAATGAAGTTTGGATTTCTTTATTATTTTTGAAAATAATTTATTTTAGAAAGTAAAAGCTAATAACTAATTATTCAAATTAATAGTTTAGACGATATAAAAAGGAGATCCGCCTAGGACAAGGATTGAAAAACCATGGGTTGAAGTAACGTTCTTTTGCAATATTACTCTCTTTTATCTGCACTTGAGACCGGAATTTTTACCATCTCAAGCGGAAAATTTAGAGTTAAAACTCATTTTATCTAATTTTATTATGTAATATTCTCGCAATCTCAAGAACTGAATTCTTCTTATAGTGAAGAAGAGAGACTAGTACTCAATTACGAAAATTTACAAAATAAAAATTAAATAAGAAAAATAATAATAAACTTAGCCATCTTATTTAATGATTCAATATTGGAGTTTTGAAGTATCACCCGAATCCCAATTGAATGGAAACACGGGTGAGCTTCATTCTCACTTAAGAATTAAAAATCAATTAATATAGAGGCATTAACATTTAGCGCAATAGAGAGCAATTTACAAGAGAAATTAACTATTTATCATGGCATCGGATCCCTCTACCTAGCGGGAGGGAGTTTTACAGAGCATGATGCAAATACAGAAAAAAAAATAAAGAAAGAAAATATTGCAGAAGAAGAAATGAAGCGCATAATAAAAAGATGACAAAATAACTTTTCTTGAAATAGAAAAAATAAGATTACACTCGACTACTTCCTTTCTTCGCAAATAACAAGCGTCACACACACACACTCTCAAATGAATAAAATTATGGTGAGAGCACTCTGGAAAATGGATGCCTGCCCCTCCCTGGCGGGAGGGGTCGGTTTGGTACTCCCTCTCCCTTTCCCCCTCTCCTAGGTTTCGGATGGGGTGTTATATAGAGAGAGGAAAAGAGGAGTTCGGGTAAGAGAGAGAGAGGGTTTTTGGTTTAAGAGAGAGAAAGAATCAGAGGGCTGGAAAGGAAGGGATGCAGTCAGTTTTAGAAAGAGAAAACGGGAAGAGAAAGATAGGGAAAGAGGGCTGATTGCTGGGATTTCGGGTGGCTGGGATTTAGAGAGAGGAAGAATCGTAAAGAGATTTAGAAAGAGAAAGTAGAATGGGAACGAGAGATCGGGGAGGTATAGCTGGGCTCGGGCTGTTAAGAAGGAGATTATGCATTTAAGAGAGATTTATTTAGAGAGAGAGAGAGAGCAGGAAAGAGAGAGGACGGGATCTCTGCATGCATGGGTTAGTATAGAACGGACGGGTAAGGGTGGTTATATGGTTTCCAAGTGGGGAGAGATTTAAGGAGAGAGAAATATGGAAGAGAGGGATTGGGTGCTGAGGTTGGACGTCGCCTGGTTTTTATGGAAGGAGATCGAGAGGAGTCCGGGTGACGATTTAGAGAGAGAAAATAGATGTAATCGGGTAGAGAGAGTCCCGGAGAGAGAAAAGGAAACGAGAGGTATGGAAAGAGAGAGAAATCCGATGGTTTAGAGAGAGAGAGAGAGTAGACGATCAGAATGAAAAGATCTGGTTTCAGATATGGTAGAGAGATGAACGGCTATAAGAGAATCGGGGAGGAGTTGGACGTGTAGCTGGGTTCTCATGGGATAGGTTGCTAAGTTGGGCGGCTAGAGAGAGAGAAGATCGGAGCTCAGCTCTCGATCGGGTCGGTGCCGGGTTTGATGCACGGGACGGCTGTGATTAAGTGGCAATGAAAGAGAGAGTGCTGGGTGGTTAGCCTCGTATGCATGCAGGCATGCATGGAAGGGACGGCTGTGATGTTTTGATTGCAACGAATCCGAGAGAGAAAGAAAAATAGAAACGGGAGAGAAGAGAGAGATGGGTCAGCCGGGTCGGGTAAAGGGTTGCGGATGGGGTAGAACGGACGGCTGTGATTTGTTAGAAGAGAAAAAAAATTGTATGTGCTGTTAACACATGCATGTGCATGGAAGCTCGGGACGGCTCGGATTGGTTTTGAGAAAAGAGAGAAAAGAGCTGATCGATGCATGGGTTTTTTTAATCGGATGGCTGTGATTAAGTGGAAATGAGAGGTGGGTGCAATGGGGTTGTGATCAGTTGGGAATGACAAGGGACGCTGCATGCATGGGTTAGTATAGAACGGACGGGTAAGGGTGGTCGGGATTAATCAGTGTGGGATCAAGTGAGTGGGTTTTGGTTTCGTGGACGTGCAACGGTTTTGGAGACGGGTAGGTGGGGTCCGAGATCATCCATTGCGAGCTCACTTCTCAACCATCTGAACCAATCATCGCATCCATTGTCCGTCGTCCGTTCCACTGGTTCTCAACGTGTGCCCTACGCCTGAAGCCCATGCTAGTATTCCGGTACATCACATTGGGAGGGAGCTTTATTCCCTGCGAAGCGAACATAAAATGACGCTGATCAGTTCCTTACACTAAAATTAATAGAAAAATGAATAATAGACTATCGAGCTGTATAATTGTCATGCATGAGATGTATAAGAGCGGGCCAATATACCGTTGTGTTTGTATGAAATTCTATTTTGCAGTGGTGCAAAGATAATCATGCAGTTTACGTGTAGTATGAAAGTTTTACGTAGCAAAGTGACGCTATGTGCATGATAAAGAAGGGATAATTCGCACCAAATGGACGTTCAACAACAGGCATAACTCATCATGTTTCGAACCATGTCCAATAAGATTCGATTCCTTCTCTTAGAGACTCCATTCTGTTGTGGGGTACCTGGAGCAGTTAACTGGGATGTTATCCCATGCTCCACCAAATACCCAAGGAACTCGTCAGATAGGTATTCACCTCCTCGATCAGATCGAAGGGTTTTTATACATTTACCTGTCTGCTTTTCTACTTCAGCCCTGAACTCTTTGAACATATCAAAGGATTCCGACTTCCGATGCATAAGGTAAATGTAACCATATCTTGAGTAATCATCAGTAAAAGTGATGAAGTACTCATGGCCTCCTATCGCCTTGACGCTCATGGGTCTACATACATCTGAATGGATTAACTCCAATACATCAGTAGCTCTCACTCCTTTGCCTTTGAAGGCCCTCTTGGTCATCTTGCCTTCCAGACAGGATTCACAGGTGGAAAGGATCTCCGTAGGATCTGTTTCCAGAAGCCCGGCCTTTACCAACCTATGGATCCTGTCTAAGGCAATATGCCCAAGCCGTAAGTGCCACAATTGGGTTAAATTTTCTGAAAGTTTCTTACGCTTAGATGAATTAACATTAAATGCTGAAGTTATTATGTTATCTTTCTCAAATTTAGGACTGACAATATAGAGATGATTCTGAACCATTCCTCTTATTATAAAAGTTCCATTTAGTTTAAACGACACACCAGAAGCATCAAAATAAACTGAATAACCTTCATTAACTAAAGAAGAAGCAGAAATTAAGTTACGTCTCAAGGACGGTACATAAAAGACATCTTTAAGAGTCAAAGTCTTATTATTTGAAAAACTAAGAGTAACATCTCCAATAGCTTCAGCAGCAGCCACGGCCTCAGTTCCCATGCTCAAGGTCACCTCTCCATCAAGCAATCTTCTGCTTTCCCGAAACCCCTGAAGAGAGTTACAGGCATGGTTAGTGGATCCTGAATCCACAATCCAACTAACAAAAGAACTATTACTTGAAAGAAATGATTCAACAACTAAGAGTTGTAGATTACCTTCGCCAGCATTCTGAGGTTTCTTGCAGTCCTTCTTCTAATGATCCTTCTGGCCATACCGGAAATACTTCGTGCCCGGTTTCTTTGATTCTCCAGACCCAGAGGCCCCAACAGAGTCCTGCACAGGCGCTGACATAGGTTTCTTCTTATGTTTCTTGCTTTGAGGTTTACCAGGCTTCTTGAAGGATCTGCATTGCACGTGAAGTGCTTCGCCCTTCTGCTTGAAGCCATCCTCAGCTGCCTGGAGAGCTCCTAGAAGCTCTGCATTTGTCATAGCCAACTTGTTTAAATTAAAGTTGTTGACAAAGCCTTCAAAGGCTCCAGACAGTGACGAGAGGAAGATGTCTGTCATCACCTCGCCTTCTAGCACAATGTCCATGGTAGCTAGTTCGTTCTGGAACCCAAACATTTTCATCATGTGTTCCCGAACCAGCATCCCATTGGACATCTTAGTACCGACGAGTTTCTTGATGGTAAGGTATCGCGTAACGCGATTGTGACCTTCAAACATCTCCTTCAGATACAACATCATGTCAGAAGCGTCGGGCATCTCCTCGACTTGCTTCTGCAGAGTTGTTTCCAAGGATGCTATAATATAGCATTTACATATTTCATTAGATTCCTTCCAGTCAGTAAAAGCCTTTAACTGTGCCTCTGTGGCATCGGGTCCTAGCAAATCCGGCTCAGGGTCATTCAGAGTTGTCATGTGTTTACCTATCCTTAAGACTAGGTACAGGTTGCGCTTCCAGTCCTCATAGTTGGGACTGGTAAGTTTGTGGTCATTTAGGATAGCGGACAGGGGGTCTAACTTGGTCATCTGAAAATAAAAGACTGAATAATGAGAATGCATGAAAACTTATTTTTATGGATTTTTAAAACAAGATAATTATATCCATATGACAACGCTACCCTCAAGCGAGGCCATCTCTATGGATTAATTAACCATGTATGTAAGATCTCGGAGTAGGCTACACCTGTCCGAGGGGGCAGTGTGCAGGTCTTCCGCTTACATGGGTCTTTTCCTTAACCCTATCCAAATCTGCCAACTACGGGCTTTGATGGACCATGGTTATCTTTTAACCAGTACCACGTGATGTCTTCGCAACGAATACCTCATGCGTACTTAGGATGCTTACCCACGAGCTTAGGCAATTACGACACTGGAATTCTAACGGCCCCCACGAGGGTGAGTAAAGCCTGAACACTTGGCACCGTAACTGTCATATCCCGAAGGAGATCATTAAGTAGCTTGGCATAGAAAAACACAGCTCTCACCCGAGGGGGTTGTTGAGTTATGCCCTTCCACCCGAGTACGAAGTGATTAGCCGTGGAGGCCAGAGGATCTCTAAGAGTCCTCTATTACATCCCTTATAAATATATGAGGGTTATTTTGCGAGTATGAATTTATGCAAATGCAAAGGTAGCGACCTCCTATATACTAGACCCTGGTCACACCATGCTCCCACTAGCGTTCAAGCCCTTCGCCTAGCATTAATCATTCTCGGAATATCATAGTCCCTGTCTCAAGCGGATTTCTCCATTCAAGGGTCACATTACATATTCCGAGAATATCGATGCTTTGCAAAATTGGTTATCACGCTAATGCTCTAGAGCTAATCCTAGAGTCAGACTCACTGGAAAGGCCTCCCACTAGTCATGGCGCCTCGCTTATAAATTTGACAATTGATGTTCAATAGATCTCCATCTCATCTTTGATTTCGATGCTGGCCAAATAGGCACACCCGACTAGTCGGGTGCTGACCTAATGGTGGCATAACCATATGTGATGGGATCCCACTAACATCAAAAGTCAACTAAATAATAGGCGTCATCTAGCGGGATCCTATCCTTAAACAGTCGCTTAACCCGGAGGGGAAATGCATCCCTCTGAAAACTGATAATCACATTATCTCATCGGGGTTCGATATGAAACATAAAGAACTAATAAAGAAAGCAACCATTAAAACTGAACTAAGTTCAGGGTCCAACCCCTGAACCTAATTAGCACAGCGCAGGCCTCTAGCTTTCTTCGCAAGGTTCCTTGGTCCGGCTCCTCCGTCGCGCTCGCGAACACTTTGCCGGATCGCCTTCATCCTCTAGGGTTCCGCTTCCGCTCCCGATGGTGGATTTCTTTGGCACATCTTTCTTCTCGATCTGTAACCAAAAAAGTCTAGTACGCTTCGAGCAAGTGCTCGCTCATACACAATTTCCTAGAAAGAAAAGAAAACACACCTAGAAAAAAAGGCCATGGGAACCGAGGATGGTCAACCCCCATCACTTGCCCAATCTACGGCTCAATTACATATCCACAAACAAAGAGAGCAAATCCAAACAATGGCTAACTCGGGGTCCGACCCCCGGTAGCAAGCACAAAACATAGATCTAGATTTTTTATAGCGGCACCCTGCAAGAATGATTAATAGAACAAGCACAATCTATACATATGCATGATCTAAGCCTAAGAACCCCGATGATTTCACGCATTCATCATGCGCACACATGTTGGTTTCATGAAAAAACGTGAAACGCACACCACTAATGCGGCTCTGATACCAATTGTTGGAAATTAATCCATGGTTGAGGCTCGCAGTGGAAGCGATTTTGCGGTCGAAAGACTGTTCATGGTGCACGTTACACGATTTAAACTTTCATCGAAACTAATCTACATATGTGTGCATGCGTATGCACGTGAATCGAACACCCTAACGGCAATCTAGCGTAATGATTAACTAGCATGCATGCAAATCATAATACTCGCTAGATCTACATGTTAGATTACACATACCTTTCGTACGGATCTTTTAACCGCGGAGAATTGTCTTCTTTGTCGATGGAGACGGAAGATCGTTCGCGAAGATGCCGATGGTACGATTGGAGACGTTGCCTTCTTGTTCACCCGATCTCACACGATGCACGGAACGTCGCTCTCGGATCTCTGAGTGCCTCCGAAGAACGACCCTTCTCCTTCTTCAGAACTCCACGCGAGGAAGACGAATTTGCAAGCGGGAAACGGGAGATGGATTCGGGAGAGAACTAGAGAGATTAGAGGGGAGGGGGGGTTCGGTTTTTTCAACACTAGGGCCGGCTCCCTATAGCCCTTTATATAGGGTCGGCCTTCCCCTTTGGATAAGAATCCAAGGGGATAAAAACCTCCCACAATTATCTCTCCATTATCACCTTTTTATCTCTCCACGTATTTATCCGTTTTCCCACTTTTTAGGGCTCGATCTTAACCGATTCTTAGCCCTATCCCTATCTATATGGCCGGCCCTATAGATGAGGGATTCTCATCCCTACAACATAGGGCCAGCCCTAGCAAGGTCTCCCACTGCTAGGGTTGACCAACAGTGAGTTCCGGCGGAGTGAGGTTTTTACCAAAACGCCCTGATGCCTCATTTTGACCATTTCTAGCGTGCGATACCTAGCGACCATTACTTAAGTGATATCTACTAGTTACCTACTATTAACTGAGGCCACCAGAGGGTGCCTCTAGCAAAGTCAACTAATCAACTTGCAGCATACCCCGGTGCATCGCACCTATGCAGCGAAGTTCACTTATGGCTAGGGATTACTACATGCGACTCTGTACTAGTCTCGGGCATAACCCTTAGTACTCACATGTAGTTACGCATCTACCGTGCTCTAGTGCCAAGCACACACGGAGCGTATACTTCTTTCTTCCTCCTAATGCTTATGGTGTTCCGAGGAGATGGTTCAAGAACCGTACATAATATTGATAAGGTGGAACCATCAGGGACCGGGGTTCATGGCTTTCAACTCAAACTTGATCGACACACTACCCGAGTGTACCATCGATCCTCTGAGCTCGAGTTAACCTGCGTAGCCACCCAGAGTGCGACGCAGGCTGCACTCCAATTCACCCAGACTTACTATGTTCTCCATCATATCCTTGCTCTCCGCTTAGTAGTGGTAAACCCGCTGTCCCTCCACTTGATGCCATGATTCACTTCGAGCGGTGGAGACTACCGTCAGACTCGAATAATCATGTGACTTGGTTCCTTCCAGGTTGACCTATACATCGTACCTCTGATTATCCCGTCGAGTAATCGAACCCGGTCAACAGTCAAACCAGTGACCACCAGGCCTGGGTTTGGTACAGTGTAAGTCATACCAAGGAACACACCTCCCTTCAGGGGTGTGGATGGCCTACAGGAGTGACACGCTAATGCAACGCCAGCTGGGTAACCCAGTACACCGTGGTTTTGGATCACTGTATATGGATCCTCACACATTGGTGCGCCAAAGCACCACGCAACTGGTTAGTCCATCAGACGTGGTTCCTCAGGGTTTAGGACCGTTTTACCCTAAGCAGAAACACGGCTTAGTGTACCAGTGTCTGCTCACTGATCTGTATACCGTGTTAGTTCCGTTCAGCCACAGACACTGTGCCTGGTGATGACCATGGTGAAGACTTTCCATGATTTGTCATCGCCAACAGCTTATCATGATGAGGCGACCAACCTGATCATAGCTGCGAACTGATTTAGATTATATGGGACCAATCCACTCAGTCTTCAACTCAGTGGACTACCATATAACCATGGCTCTCTGTTCATTAAAAGAACACATAACTATGTTATGTACCATTATGCATCTCATATAATAATAACTATCAATCTTTATTAGACCAAAACTTAAAGTTTTACAAGCTTAGAACACATCAATCCTAACAGGGGGCGCAACCCCCTCCTTCCTCGCTAACACAACCGGGGGGGGGGGCGCCCAACTCGGAGATGCCGCAGCCCCCTCCTCCGATCCGATCGGGGCCGAGCCCGACTCGGCTGCCGCGACCCCCGGCCCCGCGACCGTCCACGCCCGCACGCCGCGCTACAGCCCTCGCACCGGCCATCGCCGCCCGCGCGCCCCTGCTCCGCGCACCGCGCTGCAGCCCCCCGCGCCGGCTGCGGACGCTGCCGCTACTGGTCCCGCGGTCTAGAACCAGAGAAGAAAATGGCAAAGAAAAGAAAAAAAAAGGGGAAGAAGAAGAAGAAAAAGAAGAAGGAAGAGAGAGGCGGCGAAGGTGATTCGCACCTCAGCCGCGCTCCTCCGTCCTCCTTGCCTCGGTCCTCGTCATCCCGTCGCTTCGAGCCCGTCTTCGCAACAACCTTCAAGTCATGTACCATCGTCTCCGCCACCGACGAAAGAGGCGACACCGGGAAGACGGAGCAAGTCGCGTGCAACCCCAGGCAGCTCTCTTCTGACGGCGGTCTCCAAAAGCCGGCAGAACCTTAGCAAGAGCAGGGTGTTGGATGAAGGGGGTAGGGGTCCTTAAATAGACCCCCAATCCCTCCCACAAAAGGAATCAAGGACAAGTGCTCTACACTTCTTACGTGTCCAAACCCTACACATTCTCATCATCGCACTCATCCTTGAAGGGGCACTTGTAGACACACAAATTGTGTCTAACCCGGACCCGACTTGCGTGCACCAATGCGGACACAAACCCGATGCGCACTCCGACCCGGACCCGACTTGTATGCACCAATACGGATGCAAACCTGACACGCACTCTAACCCGGACCCGACTTGCGTGCACCAATGCGGATGCAAACCCGACGCGCACTCCGACCCGGACCTGACTTGTGTGCACCAATACGGATGCAAACCGACATGCACTCGGACCCGGACCCGACTCGCGCCCAACAAGAGACCGGGTGGGCCCATCCTCAAGTGGGGCCCACCCGGCCCCCTACTAAGGATCCGAACCCCCCATGGGGTGGTCGGCCCTGCAAGGAAAAGAAAGAGAAAGAAAAGAAAGAAAGAAAAGGAAAGAAAAGAAAGAAAGAAAAGGAAAGAAAAGAAAGAAGGAAAAGGAAAGAACTACCGCCATGCGCGGGGGGAGGTTGCGTATGACGTCTACTCACACATGGATTTGCGCCGATCCCTCGATCCGACGGACAAGAAGAAGAGTCAGGTCGCCATCGATTTTATGTGCAAGATTCAAGATAAATACAAAAATGATTGAGCCATAATTACCCCGCCAGAAAAGGAAAGCAAATAAAAATTTATTCCTCTCTTCAATTGAAGTATAAATCTCGGACAATTATGGGAGAGATATTAAAGGGATTTAAAATTAAAACTTCCCATATCTCTCCCCTCCCCCCTTTTGCCTATAAATAGAGGGGGAGAGGGAAGGGTCAAGGGGTCGAAAAGGTCGCAAGCCGAAGACAAAGCGAGGAAGCTCTGCAGAAGAGGAGACGCTTCTTCATCGACCCAAGGCTTCAGAGGCACGAGCAAGCCTATCCCTTCGGGACCGGCTTAGTCCATTGAAAGCCCTCATCAACGTGAAGACCCTTGCACAAGAAGATCAAGCCGGCCTTCGACTCCGTGCACAAAGAAGAAAGCTCAGAGAAGAAGACCTTTCGACTCCGAAGACGCCAGAAGCAAAGGCCGGAGAAGAAGATCGGAGCGGCACCACCCTGTCATCTCCAACAAGCCTTCGACTCCGATCAAGCCCAAAAGCCCGGAGAAAAAGAACGAAGCGTCATCACCCCATCGCCTTCGACAAACGCCCGCTCCATCCACGAAGAAGAAAGCTTGGAGAGGAACACCCGAAGCGTCGCTACACCCGCCGTCTTCAAAGAAAAGCCGACGCTACAACCGTCGCACGGAGATTGGTGCCACCCCCGCCGTCTTCAAAGATAACTTTCGACTCCAATCAAGCCAAAGAAGCCCGGAGAAGAAGCAAAGTCTAGCCGACACCTAAACCGTCGAAGAAGCCTGAAGCATTGAAGACTTTGTCGTTGTCCTTCGAGGAAAAGATCGAGTCAACGCCGAAGCAAAAGCCCACGCAAGAAGCCAGAGCAAAAGCTCCGGTAAAGCCCGCACCAAAGCAACGCAAGTGTCAAAGCCAAGCGACTACGCTGGTCACGAGCAAAAGCACCGCACGTTCTAGCCGATACGACACGAATTCCGGAAGAACGAAAGTATCGCAAGTCTCCCCCGTCTACGTCCAAGCGCAAGCGCCAAAGCACAGCAGAAGCCAGAGCCATGCCAAAGCCAAGCCAGAGCCGAAAGTCAAAGCCAAAGCCGATGCCAAAAGCACGATCGACGTCGTGAACCGACGATCAAGGACGCCGAGGTCAAGTAAGGAGCGAGGAAGACACGAAGACCGAGGAACGAAGCCGAAGACCCCCTAGCCGAGAAAGCGCGAAGCACGAAAGGGGCAAAAGCCACAGCGGATATTCCTTAGCCTCTCAAAAACCCTCACCCTGTAAAGATCTCTGTCCTGGGCAACCCCTTCAGAGCTCTCGCACGAATACCACGTGGAGACGCGGATCAAAGGGACCCTTCAGAGGATCTCTCCCACAATCTCCTGATCAATATTCGCCGCACTCGGACTCGTCACACCCGAGCCCCCCGGGTCCCGGCACTCTGTAATCTCGTGTGTTCGCAATAAAGACGACCCGTATCTTTTTCTGCGACTACAGTAGGACTTCGAGGATTCCTCATTTCGCAAAGGAAAATGTGCTATCCGACAGCTTCCCTTGCGATTCACGTGCGGTTCATCATCGTTCCGTTATCTCCGGATCATAGATCCACAAGGTATGATGATTCTAAACACCTAACTAGATGCATGCATGTGTTCCGTAGATCGTAGTATGCCTCTAGGGTGTCCGCACATATGCTAAGATCATAGATTTACATGTAGATTGTTTTGTAGAATTAATTGTAATGAAACATACACCGTATGATCTTCGGATCTATCTTTTGCTTACGCTGCGACTCTGATATGCGGATCCAATTCCAACACATGTCGTATGGCTTGCTCAAATATGATCGAGCTTGTAATTCGAGGTCAACCCACTTATAACACTCCAAGCGAGAAATGCTATTCAGCTCGAAGGTTTTTTCGATTCCACTCAGCCTGATTGACATGGCAGCGTGCAATTGGTGGTGTAAAAGATTTAAATGTTGCTAGTGGGTTTCAACCTCCAGTTGTATGCTGCCAAATTAATCAGGTTGACGGAATCAGGAAAACCTTCGGGCTGAATAGCATTTCTCCACTCCAAGCAGTGGAACCAACTTAGTTGTTGCAATCGTAGTTGCAACAAAATCGGACTCATCCAAACTAAGATAAGGCGTGTTCGTCATTGGTCGGAAACAATTTCAAATCGTCGCTGTTCAAAAATCCACTATGAAGTGTGAAGTGCTTTCCTAGATCAAACTAGCCGTTGAATACACGTGGCCTGCTAACGAGAGAGACAAACGAAACCGCAATGTGATCTCCCGAAAACACCCCAATTTCAAACCCAACCGCGCGGCAGCATCCATCCGGGTGTGCGAGATCTCGTCGAATCACAGCCGCCCATCTCTCTCCCTCGGAAATTCGAAAGCCTATGCCCTACTCAGCTGACAGAGAGAGAGAGAGAGAGAGAGAGAGAGAGAGAGGGAGAGGGAGAGGGCGAGGCATTTCAGGTCAAGATCCAAGATCTCCCACCATTACCCTCCTACCAGCCCCTATGAGATCCAAGATCTCCCACCATTACAAACCCTAATCACTATTCAGGTCAAGATCGTAGCATTTCAGGATTAATCGGCTCCGGATCTTGTTCTTCAATTCCTCAGTCAGGTAATTTCTTGCTCGCTTTCTTCCGATTCCTCAACTCCGATGCTTTTCATTTCTGATCGATTTCCCCTTTCCCCCATTTCCCCCCTCCCCCAAGAATGTTGAGGGATTTAAGAATCTTCCGCCGAAACTCTGCAAAGATTCCTGCAACGGAGGGGCACAATGAAAATCTTCCCTTGGATCCATCGGATTCCTCCACGATCCAGCTGGACTCGGATTCCTCCAGGCCTCCTCTGAACACGATTCAGGGATCCGTGCAGAACCCTAGATCGGGGCTCGAGCCGGAAGCAATCCTGAGGCGGAAGGCAGAGAGAACCCCTTCCAAGAATCAGGTCAAGGGCTCGGACGGGCACCTCCCGTTCCACACGCCGGAGAAACCCGCAGCCCTGCGGAACAAGTTTGGGTGGGTCCCGAAGAGTGATGCCGGGGCAGACTCTGCAGAGCACTGCGAGGAATCGAGCCACCAGGGCCCCTTCCATCTGCCGCCTTGGAGCCGCGGCGCAAGCCTACTGAATGGGGGAGTTCACGCTATCACCACTCCCCGGACGTATCGGACCGCCGGGAAGGCCTCGTCGGTACTTTCTGATTGCAGCTCCACTCAGAGCACACCGACCAAGAGTGTCACAAAGCCCACATACTCTGGGGTCAGCAGCTCTCGCCCTCCTTTGGGCACGGCAGCTCGGTTATCGAACTTCTCCACAGCATCTAAAGGAATCCTGGTAACATCGACACCGTCGTCAGCAGTTAATGCACCCGAAGTGCCTCATTTTGATCTTAGAGAGGATCCCTCCTTCTGGATGGATCACAACATACAGGTGATGTCCATTTGGGCCTTTCAATCTACAAAATTTTAAATTCCTTGTTATGATAATTTAATCTTCATTGAGGCTTAAATGATTCCAATGACTCAACCAATACCCCAAAATTCTAAAGATGGAAATGAAATGACAAGGTTACTTGGATGCTGAATTGGAAGAAATATGCCAGGTTACCTTGGTTGATAACTGATAAGGCACAAAGGTGCACAATAACTTAGACAGGATTATAAGAAATGTGATTTTATAGAAATGGAAATGAGAAAGAGTTCCTTGTCAAAAGCGACAGAAGAGATGTTGAATCGGTAGTTTAGAAATTAGAAGTCTTTCGGGAGCCGTTCCTACATATTTTGGATTAGTCTTGTCAATTGTCTTAAGCATAACCAGCTACCATTGTCCCATTTATTTGGGGTTACCATAATTATTCGTTTCAAATAATTGTCAAAAAAAGAGATCTATCAAAAAGATTACCTAAGGAAGAAGATATTCCATATCGGAGAATATCATCTTGGTGAAATACCATAACGATAAACTCAATATAATGGATTCTTTTTTTGATTTCTGACCATCTTTTAGATTCTCCCTTTCCTTCCTCTTCTTTTCCATTGTGTGTCTCTCCCTCTTCTAGAATACTATATTCCTAGGCCTTTCATCACAAAAGGCACCAAGATGGTTTGAACATGACCCTCCCCTTCCTTCTCTTTCATACAATGAATACCTCTCTTTTCTTGTGAATGGGAGTTTTGGGAATTATGAGAATTCCACTCTGGAAAACCAACAGTTTGTGGTAGTTTGCCAAATGCCAAAACTCCAGTTTTTGGTATTATTAAATATTGACTAGTGAAACTTAAGTTGGACTACATTTTACTATAAGAAGACAAACGTCTTTGAGCATATTATTATTTGATAGCATATTTTTATGCTTGGTGTCGTCAAATGATAAACTATTATTACTTGCTGCATTTTTTTTTTAATCAACTAAAGAATTATTTCTAGATCATTTGTTATGTTCATGTGAACCTTTTTGACTCATGAGCTGTTAGGATTTGTAGGAAAACATGTGGATTGTGTTGGATATATGTATGATACATGCTTGCATGAAATTCTGTCTTATTTATTTCTACTTGTATGCATGTATCTATATCTGTATGAGTAGGTCCTCATGCATAAGGCTACAACCATGTACGTGTAGGTATGACATGTGGATATGTAATAGAACTGCTTTGCAATTCATTATCCTGGACAGAAGACAAGCACATTTCCCTTTATAAGATCACCCATGAGGTCTGCTGAGAGGGATCAGTTTCTGAAGAAGATACTATGAAGACTCTATGGTAGGGTCACCTATGAAGATGTAATGCAAGGGACTTGATGTACTCGTCTCTCCCTTGCTTTCCTATCAAAACCTTTATGAATATTTTTTCCTATTATTTTTTCCTGTTTTTCTTGCTTCTCTAACCTGGATATATAGGACTTTATTCTAAATTTCGTGAAGGTTCCCATAAGTGAGAACATGCCTGGAAGATCCTTTCTTGTCTCGTCTTAATATGGCTAAAGAAGCATTAAGAGATCCATGACTATCCCGTATCTTTCCCTCCTTTGAAGTATATGATTTTTTTTAAAAGCAAGCAAGTCTTTGTGAAAAACAACACCGAAATAGAACAATCAATGAGTTTAGACAATTTGAGAGAATTCGGATGTCTGTTTATATTGATATTGAATGCTCATTTAACATTTTTAGGTTGTTATTCGTGTTCGTCCTCTCAATAGCACGGAGAGAAACTTGCAAGGTTACAACAGATGCTTGAAGCAAGAAAGTGCGCAGACTGTTACTTGGATTGGACAACCGGAGTCCCGATTTACATTCGACTATGTAGCATGTGAAACTATCAACCAGGTTTGCTTTTATATCTTGAACACAAAAAGTTCATTTCTGCTTTTGTCGTTTTACTAGCTGACTTGTCTTGTTAAACTGTATGTAGGAGATGCTGTTTAGAGTGGCTGGTCTTCCCATGGTTGAGAATTGTATGTCCGGATACAATAGTTGCATGTTTGCATATGGCCAGGTAATGATTTGTTGATAATGACGGTTTGATATTATCCTTCAGCAACTTGTCATTCGATCGCAGCAGTCATGCTTATGAAAATTCCTTTAAACGTTTCCTTATGTCATCATGTATTGCATGTTTAAAGTTACTTGCTTCTGGACTTATCACTAGCTCGTAAGGTTTTATATAATTTTTTGTTTGCGACTGTAGACAGGAAGTGGGAAGACATACACTATGCTTGGTGAGATCGATGAGTTGGAAATCAGGCCTAGCCCAGATCGTGGAATGACACCACGCATCTTTGAGTTCTTATTTGCCAGAATAAGAGCGGTAAGATGCCACATGTGATAGTCAATTAGGTTTTCATTTTGTGGATCTTTGATGTGGTGGTGGTTTATCATTTTTATTCTTTGGAGAGCAGGAGGAGGAAAGTCGGAGGGATGAGAAGCTTAGATACAACTGCAAGTGTTCCTTCCTAGAGATTTATAATGAGCAAATTACTGATCTTCTTGAACCTTCATCCACCAACCTGCTTGTATGTCCTTTTCTCTTTTCTATGCTTAAACTACTTTAATTGTTCTGCCCAAAATCTGGATTATGTCTTTTCATTCTAAGTCTATGCTTTGCATATCATTTGATTTCTTTGAAATGTTTACATAATGGCAGTTGCGAGAAGATCTATGCAAGGGTGTGTATGTTGACAATCTTGCTGAATTCGAAGTTGATACTGTTCAAGATATTCTTAAGCTTCTTATTCAGGTAGACCATAACTCTGGGCTAGTGGTCTCAAAAGTAGTAAGTTGGATCGAGTCTTTGGTAATTTCCAGAGCACTTTCTCCTTCATCTTTATGTCATAAACCTTCTTATCAGGGTGCTGCAAATAGGAAAGTTGCAGCGACAAATATGAACCGTGAGAGCAGCCGTTCCCATAGTGTGTTTACATGTGTGATAGAGAGTAGATGGGAAAAGGACTCAACAACTAACTTAAGATTTGCAAGGTTGAACCTTGTAGATCTAGCTGGTTCAGAAAGGTAGAGAACATAAGACTTTCAAAGTTGTTCCAAGTATAGTCCTGTAGATGGTTGATATATGGCTATGTACTTTGACAAATATCATCCATCCAAAACAGGCAGAAAACATCAGGTGCCGAAGGTGAGCGCTTAAAGGAAGCTGCAAGCATAAATAAATCCTTGTCAACACTTGGGTATGCAATAACTTATCAAAAATTAGTTTCTTATTTGATTAAAGTTTTCTCACTTGTCTTTCCTCATTGCTGATAAGGCACTTCTGAATTTGAAATCATGATTGGTGTATGTTTGCATGCTCAGTCATGTAATAATGGTCTTAGCTGATGTTGCTAATGGAAAGCAAAGACATATCCCTTATAGAGATTCAAGGTTGACATTTCTTCTTCAGGTACAAACTTTATTTAAGAAATTCACTCCTTTTGAAGCACCCGCTCCTTTTTTTGTCTTGATCTTAAGTGTTGTCACAGGATTCACTGGGTGGCAATTCGAAAACTATTATCATGGCAAATGTCAGTCCTTCAATCTGGTATTCACAGTGTTTGTTCCTTTCACAATGTTTTCCTTATCTTATAGCACCTCTTCTCGATGTTTGCATAAGTGCTTAATGCAATCTCTTCCCTCCATGACTTCAGCTCTGCAAGTGAAACTTTGAGTACTCTCAAGTTCGCGCAGCGTGCAAAACTTATCCAAAACAACGTAATTATTACCATTATCAGTTACAGCTTTACACTGTAATTCTGTTTGATTTCATGACCTGCAAAAATTACTTAACCTTCTATTTTTTCCCTTAAAAATTAAGGCTGTGGTGAATGAAGATGCATCAGGAGACATAATTGCGTTACAGCATCAAATACATCGATTAAAGGTTGTACGCAATCTGAGTTTTATATATTTTATAGAAATCCCATCTTTCTTGTAAGGCCACATGTAAAACAAGGACATTTTTCAGGAGGAGCTGTCAGTTCTCAAGCGTCAAAATGTCTCAAGATCTCTATCATTCCGTACTGTGATACTTGAAGATTCTGAGAATCAAGGATGTGAAGCTTTTGATTCAGAGAAATTGAATGGAATGGTCCATATGGATTCTGATGAATTTTGCCAAAATGAAGCTTCATGCAGTGTAAGAGTTTCAACAAAACAGGTAAATTTCTCTTGTATAAGCATTTAGTACTTCTATTGAAGAAACCAAACTATGAATTCCCTTGTATTGAATAAGTTTTGTACCTTATCATGGTTTCAATATGAACAAGGAGTTGTGTGCTTTTTCCGCCCAGTGTTTCTTAATTGATGAGTCGTATTTCACTGATGATATTTAGCTCTTCCGTGATCTGTTTTAGCTGAAATCGTTGGAAGCAACATTGGCTGGTGCACTGAGAAGAGAAAAAATGGCAGATATTGCTCTTAAGCAACTTGAAGCTGAAATTGAGCATCTAAACCGCTTGGTACCTTATTGAAAACTAGAACCAAGCTTTAATATTTTACTGCAACGTGCAAACGGGTGGGATTAGGAGCCTATTGCTATTGTTTTTGTGACAGGTTCGCCAAAGAGAGGATGATACCCAAGGCTCTAAAATGATGCTTAAATTTCGGGAGGACAAGATTCACAGAATGGAGGCCCTTCTTGATGGCCTAGTGCCAACGGAGTCGTATTTATTGGAGGAGAACGCTGCTTTATCTGAAGAGATACAGTTGCTTCGGACAAGAGCTGACAGGAACCCTGAAGTGACTCGTTTTGCATTGGAAAATATCAGGCTCTTAGACCAACTTAGAAAGTAAATTGCTGGATTAATGGTTTATGCTTGTGCCAAAAAATAATTTTGATCTGCCATTACAATCACTAAATATTCACAATGCTCTTACAGGTTCCAGGATTTCTATGAAGAAGGGGAGAGAGAACTTTTATTAGCTGAAGTGTCTGAGTTGCGCAACCAGGTATCTATGAAAGTTAGCAATATCTATTGGATGTTGTCGTTCATCCAATGTCTTGAATAATTTGTAAATGCCATGTTTCTGCAGCTTATTCTGTTCCTTGATGGAAAGTCTGAAAAGGATCAATACCCCAAGGCGGACATGGTGCCTCAGGTTGATTTAAGTTGCATGTTATCCATGTCTTTATAGCTCTTATTTTCCTTTTCCATTGAGTTTCTTCATAGGCTAACGAGGCTGCATGTCCTCTTTTTTCTAGATTAACCAATTACAAAACTCTTTTATGTTCTTTTCATCTCAATGGTTTTTTATATTTCTGAGTTAAACCGGCATGTATTATCAGCTAAAGAGGACCTGCCAAGAGTTAGAGGACTGCAAGAATAACCTAAAATCTTGCCTAGAAACAAATGCAAGGCTCACTAGGTATACTTGTCCAGATCTCTAGTAAATTTAGATCGTTATTAGCAAATTAAATGTATCTGGTTCTTGTTTAGTGCTTTCTGTTCACTTAAATTACCAATCGTTTTCATTTTCTTTTTTTGTACAGGGAGATAAGCAATTTTCAAATTGAACTAAACAACATTCGAACATCAAGCATTGATCAACATGTCAGTGTTGAACCACAGAATATGGTATGTATAATTTAAGTAAATTGGTTGCTAATACCGCTACTTATGTCAAATTAATTTGAGCCAGTGTGTGGTCAGCATAATTGAAGCACATTTGTTGTTTTACTAATATTTGTGCTTAACCCGTTGTATGTTTTGCATGTCATAATACCACAATAAGTTTCAAATACTCACCGGTATCATGAAATCAGTTAAATTGGATTTGATTTCAGAATTCATGTTTTCTTTTCATATATCCTGCAAACATCTGCAGGTATTCTAAAATTGTTTACAACCGTATACTTTCAGGAATTTGGTTTAATGTCTCCCCATAGAGACCTTCGGGGCCAGGCAATGAATGTAGAATGGACATCCGAATACACAGTGGAGCATCCTGAAGAGATTTTGAATTTACAACTAGAGTTGGATATATTGAAGACGATTCTTGGTGAAGAGAAGTCATCTCGTGTTGAAGTAGAAAAAAAAGCTATTCATGCAAATTATGAGCTTAAAGCCGCAAATGAAACAGTTTTGATGATCAGTAAGCACAGTGAAGATGTAAAGAATGAGCTGAAGGATGCAAGAGCTGTCATTGAAGCTCTTGAATTACAACACTTAACATTGCTGAATGAGCTGGAAGATCTAAGGGAGAACAATAGCAAGAATGGAGGGCTTTTAAAGAAACAGGAGCAGGAGATCTCCATACTGAGAAAGCAGCTTGGCATACAATTTGAAGGGGAGGGAAAACTATCCTTTGCACATAAAGAGCTAAAAGACCAGCCTTTGAAGCTTGCTGAAAATGAGGACTCCCCTTTGCAGTTGAAAATGAAAAGAGTGCAGGCTTCCCTTGAAAAGGCATGCAGTCTGAGCATGAGGTACCAAAGTGATCAGGCATCTCAAACATCTATTGAACGTGAAATGGATGAAGTCCGTAGGCAGGTTGAGATTGAGACAGCCGAGGTGATTGTATGCTTGCAAGATGAGCTCATGACACTTCAGCAAAGGGTTGATGATAGCAACAAAAATGAGTTGCTGGCTAGATCAGGACTCGTAGCACTTGAAGCTGAGATAAAAGAGCTAAATGAAAGGCTATCTTTGGTGACACAGGAGAATGAAAACCTACGTGAACTGACGGAAGAGAAAGAAAGGGATCTAAGGTCGTTGACTGAAGATTGGGAAAGATTAGCTTATGAGATTGCAGATGTTCTCACTGATGGGAATGTGGCTCTTGAAAATGCTTCTGATCAGGTTGCTTCAATTTCTGATTCCTTTCCACATAGGAGTTGGATAAGTGAGCAGGTCGATGGGATGGTTAGGAGTATTTCTGAACGAGATGCATTGATTGAAGAACTTCAGAAACATTTGGAGGATGCACAAAACGTAAGGTGTGATATGGAATGGAAGTTGAGCTCATTAAGAGGAGCAGCACTGGCTATAACTGAAGCACAACAGCAGGAAACCAGTGACAAAGAAAGCGAGATTCTTCAATATATATCACAATTATCTGAAAAGAACGGTGTTATTACTGAGCTTGAGAGTAGAATTAAACTTGGTGAGGAACAGACAAGGAAAGCTGAGATACGTGCAACTGTTGCCTTCATGACTGTAAACAGATTATCTGAGATTAATAGGACCAGTCTTCTGTCAGTGGAGAGTGCACAAGCCATGCTCAGCGAGTCTGTAGAAAAAAACTTTCAGAACGACGCCCTCCTACAAGATCATATATCATTACATGCTGATGCAGTACAACAAATTGAAGCTTTGAAATTGCAACTCGAGCAGTCTCAGGAGCACACCACTCAACTAAAAAGTGCTCAGCAGGAACAAGCACAAGCTCTGGAACGCCAACTTCAAAGCGAGATTCTTCAATATACATCACAATTATCTGAAAAGAACGGTGTTATAACTGAGCTTGAGAGTAGAATTAAACTTGGTGAGGAACAGACAAGGAAAGCTGAGATACGTGCAACTGTTGCCTTCATGACTGTAAACAGATTATCTGAGATTAATAGGACCTGTCTTCTGTCAGTGGAGAGTGCACAAGCCATGCTCAGCGAGTCTGTAGAAAAAAACTTTCAGAAAGACGCCCTCCTACAAAATCATATATCATTACATGCTGATGCAGTACAACAAATTGAAGCTTTAAAATTGCAACTCGAGCAGTCTCAAGAGCACACTGCTCAACTAAAAAATGCTCAGCAGGAACAAGCACAAGGTCTGGAACACCAACTGCAAAGCGAGATTCTTCAATATACATCACAATTATCTGAAAAGAACTGTGTTATAACTGAGCTTGAGAGTATAATTAAACTTGGTGAGGAACAGACAAGGAAAGCTGAGATACGTGCAACTGTTGCCTTCATGACTGTAAACAGATTATCTGAGATTAATAAGACCTGTCTTCTGTCAGTGGAGAGTGCACAAGCCATGCTCAGCAAGTCTGTAGAAAAAAACTTTCAGAAAGACGTCCTCCTAAAAGATCATATATCATTACATACTGATGCAGTACAACAAATTGAAGCTTTGAAATTGCAACTCAAGCAGTCTCAAGAGCACACTGCTCAACTAAAAAGTGCTCAGCAGGAACAAGCACAAGCTCTGGAACGCCAACTACAAAGCGAGATTCTTCAATATACATCACAATTATCTGAAAAGAACGGTGTTATAACTGAGCTTGAGAGTAGAATTAAACTTGGTGAGGAACAGACAAGGAAAGCTGAGATACGTGCAACTGTTGCCTTCATGACTGTAAACAGATTATCTGAGATTAATAGGACCAGCCTTCTGTCAGTGGAGAGTGCACAAGCCATGCTTAGAGAGTCTGTAGAAAAAAACTTTCAGAAAGATGCCCTCCTACAAGATCATCTCTCATTACATGCTGATGCAGTACAACAAATTGAAGCTTTGAAATTGCAACTCGAGCAGTCTCAGGAGCACACTGCTCAACTAAAAAATACTCAGCAGGAACAAGCACAAGCTCTGGAACGCCAACTGCGAAAGGAAAAGGAAGATGTTGCTTTTTCAAGATTCAGAGATGATCTTTTGAAAGCAAAGAGGGTGGTAAATGAAATCAAAATCGGTGTTTGTACTCTGCATTCTTGTATGGGTGAGAATGCTCAACATGTCAGTTGCCCTGCAGAAGCACACCATTCTGGAAATGGCTCTGTTGAAAGTGCAGTATACTCTGAGGACCTGGTAAGCTAATACTCTTGTTATTTCATAAACAAGCAGAATATTGTGAACTTGTCTTTGATATCTTCTTTTTGTAAGTTTTTTACATGTTTGTTGCCTTTTTATATGAAGTTGGGATTCATCCTCCAACATTCATTTCACAAATCTGATTCAAAATCTTTTTTGCAGATGGAAGTCAAATCAATTCAAACTGTTATAGATAACAAGCACCGTACTGGTCAAAGTGTGCCTGGTTGTAGCGTAGAGAGCCTAGCAGGCAAGAATTTCGATGGGCCCGAGTGCAGTAGGTTGTTGGAAGATACTTACAATAGAGAGACAACAATTGTCCTTCTAAGAAGAGAGTTAGAGTCTGCACTTGACATACTAAAGGAGGTTCAAGCTCAAATGGTCAATCTTCTTGATGAAAAAGAAGAAATAAAGAAATCCGAGATACAAAGCCGAAAAAGCATGGAGCATCTCTCAGATGAAGTGCTGCGGTTGACATCTGACATAGCTGATAAGGAACAACAGTTCGAGTTTAGATTGATAGAGTTGGAGCGCAAGCTACAATCAGTTGAAGGTTTTCATCCAGTAGAGGTAAAACTATGATGTTGACTCCTGCAATTGAACTTCAAGCGCCTGTCCATGTTCAATATGAGCTTTCAACTCAAGGTTTTCAGTAGAAACTAGGTCCAGTTTAATATGTTTTTCGGCGATCTTTAACTCGAGAACAGAGATTTTGTAATTTTTATCTAGCAATTGAGCTCAATTGCTAGATAAAAATGACAAAATCTCTGTTCTCGAGTTAAAGATCGCCGAAAAACATACTAAATTGGACCTGGTTTCTACTGAAAACCTTGAGTTGAAAGCTCATTTTGAACAAATTGTAGGTATGAAAGGTAACATTGAGCAAGAGTTGATGCAGAAAATTAGAGTTGCTGAAAGATTAGAAGAGGAGATACTTGTAATGAGTACTTTGCTTGGCCAAAGGAATCATTGTCTTGAAGATTTGCAGAACGATATGACCAAACTTACAAGTGAAAGGGATCACCTGGATGCTGTGGTACATGCCTTGAAAGAGCAGTTGGAAATGGCACAAGCTCTTGCTGAAGAAAATGAAGCTATTGCTACAGAAGCACGGCAGGTGCCTAGGAATTTAATCAACATCTATTCCGCTATTCTGTTGTTTTATTTTATTTCTATTGTGATCCTTCTATATTTGTTTATAGATTGCGGAGGGAAGTAAGGTATATGCGGAAGATAAAGAAGAGGAGGTTAGGCTATTGGAAAGGTCTGTTGAGGAACTCGAATGCACTGTAAATGCATTGGAAAACAAGGTAAGTTGTTGCATGTCTTTGTCATTAAAGAACATCCAGACTTGTATGTCCTTCCCATATTCAAATGAGATTTCCCTTATCTTTCCTAGGTGGAGATTATTAAAGGAGAAGCTGAAAAACAACGGTTGCAGAGCGAAGAATTAGAAATGGAGCTTGAGGCAGTGAGAAATCAAATGCTGACAGTACCTGTGTCTTGTAATATCTGCAATGTTTCAGAGGGTGGGAAAATAGACTTCTCAAGGTCCAAACATACCCAAATTTTACCGTGGATGGCTTCTGAAGCATTGTGGTTATTAGCAAATAACACATGCTAGCTTTTGCTTTTCCTACAGGCATCTCAACGAGAACTTGACTGAGCTACGAGAGGCCCAAAAATGTATACAATTTCTTCAGAAGGAAATTGCCGATAAGGATGCTGAGGTGTGACCTTTTTGTTCAAATTATAGAATTTAATACTAACTCTTCACATCATATTTGGAATACTTAAACCATGGCATAAGATTTATTCAATTTGACTTAAGTATAATCAAATTTACATCACTAATGGTCTTACTGACCACTCTGTGGTGATGAACACTCAACATCACCAAGCAAATGTTTTTCCTTTTTAAATCTCTCGCATAAATTTCTACATTGTTATCTCTGTAGTTCTGGTTTGCATGCATGAATGTGAACTGTTTTGTGCCATGTAAATGGGAAATCTGAATGATTAGCTTTTGGTACAAGTAATAATTTCAGTGACCTTTTCTCTGCAGCAATCAAAGGCTCTTAAAGTCTTGTGACAAAAATGGCATTTTTTATTTAAAGATTTCTTTAATTTCCTGCAGATTTTCCAGTGCAAAGCACACATCTCCGAACTTAACATGCATGCAGATGCACAAGCAAGAGAGTACAAACAAAAGGTATCGCTTTGCTTTGTCAGAGTATTGATGTGAAGATAAGTAATCTCATTGGTATTGTGACTCTGATACCTTGCTAAAATCGTAGTAGTAGTGTTACTACTTTCTATAACTGATCAAATGTGGAACTCTGTGCCAGTTTAGGGAGTTGGAGGCCATGGCACAGCAAGTCAGGGCTGACACCCCACATTCTAGTACTACAAGCCTGACTTCAACCAAAGCAGAGAAAGGTGCAGCAAAATCTAGGGGTTCTGGTTCTCCTTTCAAATGTATTGGATTAGGACTGTCACAACAAATAAACTCGGAGAAGGATGAGGAACTGAGCGCAGCGAGACGTCAGATAGAAGAGCTTGAAGACTTGGCTGCAAGACGACAAAAGGAGGTACCCTACCTTTCGAATTTTTTTTGCAATATATATATATATATATATATATATATATATATATATATATATATATATATATATATATATATAGAGAGAGAGAGAGAGAGAGAGAGGAATGCTTAGGTGTGGTCTGCGGTCCGCAGCCGTCCGATGCACCCGCCGCGTGCATCGGATGCACAGAGTGGTGCATCGAACGGCTGCGGACTGCAGACCGCACCTAAGCATCCTATATATATATATATATATATATATATATATATATATATATATATATATATATATATATATATATATATATATATATATATATATATATATATATATATATATATATATATATAGAGAGAGAGAGAGAGAGAGAGAGAGAGAGAGAGAGAGAGAGAGAGAGAGAGAGAGAGAGAGAGAGAGAGAGAGAGAGATGTTAAAATGCGGCGATGCACGCAGCGGTGCATCAGACGGCTGCGGTGCGACGCCGCACGCACCGCACGCCGCAGCCTAACACGCCTCTCTCTCTCTCTCTCTCTATATATATATATATATATATATATATGTATATATATGAGGAATGGGATGCTGCCTATGAAAGCAGCGTTTTTTGCTGCTTTGATACATTGTTTGACCATCCTAGAAGATTTGGAATTTGATGAAATTTGGTGAGGGTGTTGTCTAGGGTAAGATGATCATCCTCACAAATTTTCATCAAATTCCAAAACTTCTAAGAAGGTCAAATGGTCGAAGCAAAATCTGCAGTCACCGTTAAAATCTGCAGATTTTGCTTCGACCATTTGACCCTCTTAGAAGTTTTGGAATTTGATGAAAATTTGTGAGGATGATCGTCTTACCCTAGACAACACCCTCACCAAATTTCATCAAATTCCAAAACTTCTAGGATGGTCAAACAATGTATCAAAGCAGCAAAAAACGCTGCTTTCATAGGTAGCATCCCATTCCTCTATATATATATATATATATATATATATATATATATATAAGTATGCAAGAGCAGATGAATTATTTGCTATGTCTCAACCACTGGACTTTCTTTCCCAGGTATTCATATTGAACACGAGATTGGCAGCGGCAGAGAGCATGACTCATGATGTAATTCGGGATTTGTTAGGGGTCAAGTTGGATATGACACACTATTCAGTAAGATATTAGCCTTCTAAACTCCGGTAACATTAGTTGGTATGATTATATTGACAACTTATCTAGTAGCAGTGATTCATCTAAAACAAGAATTTAGGAACTCTTTAGTGATGCCAGTAAGCTCCAAAAGAAAACTATCTTGCATGTCAGTTTTTCCTGATATTTCGATTATTTAAGATGAAGTAGAGGAAATTTGGTTAATTAATCATTACACAAGAAATTTGGTTATTTAATCATTACCAGTTATTAATTCGATGCAAGCGAGAATCGATCCCAGGTCTCGAGTTCCAACCCCCTGAAACTTAACCAACTCACCTAGCTGGCACTTACATCATTACACAGTTTGTACAGAGTATCTCTTGTTCTTACCATCTTTACTTTTCTTGATGCTAGTTACTTTTAGATCATCAGCAAGTACAGAAAGTAAAGGAAATTACTCGGTTTGACAGCAAAGAATCCCAAGAAAAGGTTTACTTCTTGAGACACTGATATTAATAAAAGAAATTTACTCTGCTTTCTTATTGATATCATATTTATATATTTTCTTAAGGAAAATGAGGTGAGCAAACTGAAGGATCAGCTCAATGAATTCATAGAAGAGAGAGAAAGGTAGATGTATCGTCAATCAACAGCTACATCTCACAATTTTTTGCCAGCTTAGATGCATCCTAACTCACGGCATTTCTAAGTTGCTTTCATTTTGATTTTGTAGCTGGCTTGATGAGATAAATCGAAGGCAGACAGAAATGGTGGCTGCACGAATTATGTTGGAAAAGCTTCGACAACGAGAACAGTCCCTTACCACTGAAAATGAAATATTGAAGGTCTGAGAGTCATTTATTCATCTTTATGGGTGTATGGTTGTTGTTTCATTTGATTTTTCTTGGATTTTCTTTTTTAAAAAATTATTTCTCTAAAATCTCAATTCTTTACAAACATTGTAGGCTGATACCGCGAAATACAAGATGATTGCCATGGAACTTGAAGATGAAGTAAAAAAGCTATCCAATCAGCAGAATCTCCAGCAGCGCATTCATCACCATGCCAAAACTAAGGTTGAATATACTGAATCTTGAACTAGCATATTTTAAAACCCATAACATTTTCATCGATGGTTAATATTATTCCACGAATGTGACAGGAAGAGAACAGTTTGTTGAAACTTCAGAACGAAGAGCTAAATGCAAAGTTAGAGCGATCAGAGGCGGTTCTTTCTCGTGTGAAAGAAGAGCTTGCTCGCTATCGAGCTTCTAGTGGAAAGAAACCATATGTTGACATTGATGAAGAGGAGCACTTGAGGAAGAGACTCGATGTACGCATTTATCTCACCGGGCCAGAGACTAGTTCATTTTATGTCGTAGAAAATTTAGATTTCAACTGGTTATGTTGTTCAACAGGACAAGGAAGAGGAGAGGATGCAATTGGCTCAAAAGCTACTGAGCTTATGTACAGGCATTTTAAAAGTAAGGGCAAATTACAAAAACCTCCCCTGAACTATACACCTCATTTCGTACTGCATCCCTCAACTTTTTGTTTCTTAACAATTTGAACTCTGACTGCTCCGCTTGCATTTAGCCCCCTTGGTCAACTTTTATTCCAAAAAATTTCTTATTTATTTCCAATAATACTAAAATAATTTGTGAAATATTCAACTTATGCTTACTAGGACAAGGGTGCTTTTAGAATAAAAATTGACGGTGGGAGCTAAATGCAGACGGAGCATAGTTCCGGGGTCAGTCAAATTGTTCCAAAAAAAAAAAAAAAGTTGAGGGACCAATACGAGATGAGGTGTATAGTTCAGGAGACGTTTTTGTGACTTAGTAATTAACGAATTTTCTTTGTACTTTATGCTATCACCTTCTGAGGTGAATTTTTTTTACTACGCCCTGTGATTATTATGATTCAAATGGTATTGCAGGCCGCTGGATTGCCGCACTCTGCACCTTGTGTAAGCCCATCAGCAGCAGAAGATGCACTCAATCAGCTCAACGACCGGACTAATGCACTAGAAACTGAACTGCAAGATCTGAAACTACAGGTGATCTGTCCTTGTCCAATATGCAAGTTTAATCACATGCAATTTGATGCAACAGTAAGAAGGCCAATCAAAATCATCAGAGCCACAGGATCAAGTTGCGCTGTACTAACGGTTTGATTGCTTATCTTGCAGTGTAGGGTTTCGTGCGAAAAGATCCGATTGTCGGAGCTTAAGCAACTGCAATCCTCACCTTCTGATGAGGGCTCTTTAGAAGAAGCTGATGGAGTTGAAGGAAGGTTGTTGTGTGACTCCTTAGCACTTAGCTAACAGGCTAATGACTCGTTAGCACGTTTCGATCGAGATTGGTTTATTCTTTTAGGGGGCAACATGTAATTATTTTAATGAACATTGTATAATGCAATACATCACCAACGAGGCAGAGCTGATTTTTGTCAAGGAATGTAAATTTCCTGAAGACAATTTGATTGTCTGCGGCATTTTCTGTAATGTTCTGGTCCAAAGAATTCCTACCTTAACTATGATTTGAATGCTAAAATCCCCACAAAATATTTCATTGAATATGAATATACCTATTAGATTCAACAATGTACAAAGTATAGGAATTTTATTGGTGCTGTAGACTTTTTTTTTGTAGTGGTCAAATAATAGTGATTTGAATTCTTCAGTTAGGGTTGAGGCACAAGATTGTCCTCACCAAAAATCAAGTGTACAAACAACGAAAAACTCAGCTTTGATGGCTCATTTTGTGGAGCCCGACAGGAGATCATGCCCAACAACAAGCACATTGAATTCCAAGCAATCACACAATAGTAAAAACAACGAAAAATAACCGGCGATCAAGGATATGGTTTATCACTATCAAGATATTACAAATGTGGTCTTAGACCCACACAAACCTTTAAAACAATTGCACAAACACATAGCTCGGCAAATCAAGGATCAAAAACGGAGACCACGCCTAACAACAGGCACAATGAATTACCAACCATACAATAGTATGAACAATGGAAAATAAGGATATGGATTATCACTATCAAGAGATTGCACATGTGGTAGGTAGGTCACCGTTTGTCAAAACCCCACAAACCCACTCTTTGACCCTCTAAAAAAATTGCACAAACATAATAAAGATTCACCTGCCCAAGAGATACAGAAAGGAAGGTCTTAAAGAGATGAGAGCGCCCGCACTTAAGTAGAAGCTGAGGTAGATGCGTCGAGGAACACAGATAAAGAATGGAGAATGACCGAAGCAAGATCCAGAGATAGACCTCTCATCTATCTTCTTCCTCTCTCTCCCTTCCTTCCTCTTCCTTCTACCTCTCTCTCTCTCTCTCTCTCTCTCTCTCTCTCTCTCTCTCTCTCTCTCTCTCTCTCTCTCTCTCTCTCTCTCTCTCATGGCAAACTCTAGACCTGATTTCCCTCTCTCACCCCCTCTCACACGCGTCCCTCCTTCTCCGTAGATGATCTCACAAGCCACCAAGATGGCTCAACAGATCTCTTTAATTCAATACACCATACAAGCATCCTCCCTTTCCCTTATAGAGCATAGAGTTATGATTAGGAGAAGTATGCCTATGGGAGACCCAAAACCGAAGCTTCAAAACTAGGGTTGTAGCTTGGGTGGGTTGGACCCAACCCAGCCTGCGCCCAATCTTAGTTTTGGGCGGGTTTGGGTTGATGTATTTGAAGATCGGGTTGGGTTATGGTTGAAAACATACAATCCTAGTTGAATTCGGGTCCGGCTTGAGTTGAGGGGTCGGCCCAACCCGACCCGAGTAGTCATGTTAGAGAATGCTAGCTCATGTCTGATTTAAATCAGACGATCCGATTCGACTTAATTACAAGATTAGTTGAAGATTGGCTCCATTAGATTAAAATCAGACATCAAAGGAGAAATAGACAGCTTGAATGGGGGGGGGGAGCCTAGGTTATTAGGCATAAAGAGGGGTCCAGATTTAAAAATCAGTCCCTATTAAAGGGAGGGGGGTGGTCGCCATAGGAGTTTGCTAGGGGGGGGGGGGGGGGGGGGAGGAGGGACGTCGGGGGTTGTCGTGCCCACCGAAGGCGATGGGGGAGTGCCGACAGGCACTTGCTTCGTACTAGGTTAGATGCTGCCGAAGGCGGCAGTCCAAGTGCCGATAAGCACGGGCATGCACTAGTTGTTAATAATATAGCTCTTTGTTGATTCGCTCATTTTCATTTGAATTTTTCAATCTTTATTAGAAAAAATATTTTTCATTCGAATCTTCACAGAACTTGATTTGTGTTGGTATGTATTAAGACCCAACAATTTTTGCACGTGCAAATGCACATGACCACAACTAGTCTTGCTTAAATAATTAAGGTTCCCAACGCACAATCACAACATAAGGTGACTTGGTAAAGTTTCGTCAATGTTCTAAAAAGCGGTCTAGGCGAGACCTAGGTGCTAGAAGGTCCCCCACCGCCCAGTCTAGTCCTAGGCACTACAGAAAATCGACCCAAGCCACTAGGCGGGATTAAGTGGCCGCCCAGGCGACCAAGGCGGGTCCAAGCAGCCATCTAGGCGGGCTTAAGCACTAAAATGTGTATATATACTATTTTCTTTTTATTTATTGGTTTGAATTGTATGAAAATTACGGATATTATAATATTATCTCATAATATCATGCTTGGTTTGTTGTTATTAATCTTGAGCTTATGGTTATGTAAATGATATCTACTCTTCAAAATAATTATTGGGATAATATTGAATTTATCGTAATTTTAAAACATATATATTATAAAAAATATCAAAATAATAATTAAAAAATTTTAAAAAAATCAGAACACCTAGGCACTAGAAGGCCTCTCACCGCCCGACTAGTTTTTAGAACATTGAGTTTCATGAGGTTGGAACCTGAGACCTGGGGTCGATTTCCGTTTGCATCGAATTAATAATTGGTTGGGGGCTGCGTCAACCCTCCCATAGATGAGACGCAATGGATGCTTAAAAAAAAGGGCAAATTACAAATCCTCTCTAGAAGAATACATCACGTTTCATATTGGCCCTGTCTTTTTTGATAAATACGAAATTACCCTTTCGCTCTCTTCTCCCATCTCTCTTTCTTGATGTGGCCACCACCGGAGGAGGGAGGAGGCGGAGCTCTGACTGGTGCATCGCATCCCACCCCGACAGCAGCTATCACCGATCGGTGTATCGCACCCTAGTCTGATGGTAGCCACCATCGATGAGCAGGGAGGAGGTGAGGTCTGGTAGCGATAAGCAACAGAGACGAGTATGCCTAAGGTTCGGTGTTCAGTTGTTTGGTGGCATTGCAAAGAAAATTTAAAATACAGTAAAGGATATTTTCATTTTCGCCCAAAGTTTTTAACAGTCCCGTAACTCTGCCGCTTTGTCATCAACCATGCACACTGTGTGAAGGTCTCTTGGATTGAAGCTCGGAGTCTCACCGTACGGCCCGTGACGTCTCTCTCTCTCTCTCTCTCTCTCTCTCTCTCTCTCTCTCCTTCCTTCCTTGGATCTAGGGCTGCTTTTCCAAATCTTTCGGCGATTTCTATCCAAGTACTTGGGAAATTTCTGGTGTTTGGGATTTGGGGTTCTCTGTTGGAGAGGGAATCCGAGCATAGGAGCTAAGAGAAGAATTTCATCTCCCATCTGGGATTTGGGGTTCTCTGTTGGAGAGGGGAAGAGCAGCCGAGGGGCACAGGAAACAAGATTCCATCTTGTTTCTTTACAGGGAAAGGGGAATGAGGTCGGTGTCATTGGGGTCGGTTTCAGCGGACGTTGGATGCCCATGTCTTTGGAAGGTCGGTGCTTTCTTCGAGTTATGAGCAGTAAAGAGAAAATTGTGATGTTTTTGCCGAAGCAATTGATCAAAATTTTTTTTTTTTTTGAGGAAATTGATCAAAAATTTTGATTTCTATATTGAAGCATGGAACGAGAAAATTAAGCGCAGCAGGAAGAGATGGTTCCGTGCTTCGATTGAGAGCATCCGTGGCCTCATTGCCGCAAAGCTTGCAGCTTGCCAAGCCAAGGGCTCAGAAATTGGAGGAAGTGGTCCGAATCGGGGTTTTGGGGGCCAGCGGTTATACCGGGTCTGAGGTAGACTTCTCCCCCTTGCATTTCCCAATGTCTTCATTGATATGGATTTTCCGTGAGATTTGCTTGTCATCATGTTTTAGGGCGTGTTTAGATGCTATGCAAATGCGTGCATCTGTTTACACATGTGACCTGTGCAATTAAAGTTTTGTGTGTTTAGGTGAAACTTTATTTGCGTAGCTTTTATGTGCAAAATATGTAAAGCCTGGTGTGCATCTGTTTGCAGGCGTCATGCCCAATCAACCAAACACTCTAATCTGTTTGCACATGTGTTTTTAAAAGGAAAATGTTATATAGCCAACTCACTTGCCAACTTTTGATTACCAACTTGACGTGGCATGATCAAAGTCGTTCGTTACACATATTGTCTTTTCTTGATATACGTGGGATGGGATTGGGATTATGTTGGATTAGGTTATAAATCTAATATGATGTTAGTAGGGTGATGCGGAACGGCTGAGGGGGTCCTGTCAAAATGGAATGCTTATCTTTTTAGGTTAAAATTTTGGATTTGGAAATGTGCAGATTTTCATGGGCGAAGATTTTTTTAATATTTTCATTATCTTCAACGTTTAGGATCGGGTTGAAACTTGGGGGGTATATAAGTCTAGGTGTAAGGAAGCTATGGTAAAAATTTGTAGGTGATCCATCCATTGGGTGTGAAGATACCAAAGGATTATTAGATCTGGATTATGCATTCTAGATTTGGGTTTGGGCTCGTTGCGGGAGTTTTGGCTATAGAAAGTGGTGGATATTCTGTAGGAAAATTGGGGGAATGGTAGGGTAACGTTTTGAGATTGTTTCTGTGATGAAAAACTAAAGTTTTGATGGGTTTCAGAGCTGTTTTGGTTCAAATTAGGGTTTAATGTGGGAATAGATTCGAGGAGACTACTTAAAGACTTTGATAGCGGTGGAAAGCGAAGGATAAAAGAGAGAAGGGGGAAGGAAAAACCTAAGCTTTGCTACATAGGGTTTGTGAGGCTTCACTACCAAGTATGGGTTGCATCCTTTCATAGGAACACCATTGCAAAAGTAAAATTTATTAATTCATTTATTTCCATAACAAAAGAGACCAGACCTTTATATAATAGGCCAGTTTACATCCATAAACTTCGACAAGCAATGTGAGACTAAAATAAAGGCTCACTTGATTTGCACACCAAGTCTTAAAATTACCCTAACTAAATTTTAAAAATAATAATTAAATACAAAATAAAGCAATAAGATAAGAGGGCCCAACATGGGTTGGGCTTCTGGCGGAGGATCATGCTTGCCTAAGATGTTCCCGCATCGAAGGGATCCTATGGGTTTCAAGCTATGGACATGCTTATTTAAGTTGTTCTCAATTAGGGAGGATGGGTGAGAAATCATAGTGCCTTTATTCATATATTTGCTCCTTACACTATTATAAAAAATACATTACAATATCATCTTTTGTTTATTGTATCATTTGCTGTTAGAATATTAAACCGGTAGCTATTGTTGATACTTTGAGTCCTTGGTTCTAGTTCATTAGATGATTGAAGAAACATATGGATGATCGAGATGAATGTGTAAAACCAAAAAGGAGATACTCGTAGGCAATGTGTGAGCCACACCTTTATTGTATTGTGATTTGTGAGTTGTGACTATGATGTGGCATAAGACTGAGCTATGCCGTTAATTCAATGGATTGATTCTTGGTTATTCTTTTTCGAGTACCTTGTGTCTTTTCCGTAGCTGTAGTGTTTTGTTTCATATCTTTCTTTTTGTTGATTTTCACTTAGCACAAATTTTCGGTTTTCGGGTAGTTGGTGTCTTTTATAGTTCTTTTTTCTCGATATTCTCTAAGTACCTTTGTGAGATGGTGCACCATACTCATTTTGGTTGTACATCATGTCTTCCCCTAAATGATATCCATATTTTCACTTTCAACCTCTAAGAAAACAGAGATACTATACTAAATGGCCATGTTTTCAAACTTCTGATTAGCTCTCTAGAAGAGGGTGATGGAACACAGACTATGAAAAATGCAACCCTTGAGGATAGGTTTGCCTTATCATACGTTATGGACTTTATATTTTGGGTCTACCCTACCTATCTAGGAATGGACTTTTAGTCTCCCACACCTTTTTTTTTATTCAGTGTTTTTATTCAGTGGGGGAATGATGATGTTTTGGAGAAAACCTCGATGTTTCTTATGATCATTGCTAGCTTGCAACACAATTGATAAAAAGGTGGTAACAAGTTAAATTGATGTCACAACTCCACTGAATAAAGTTGGCCATTGTAGGTTTTTGGACCCTTTAATATGGGCTTGGAATTGGGCCTTGTCTTTATAGCTCGTTACAAAATGGCCCTAGACTTGGTCGAAGAAAAAATATGGGCTCAACCCCTGCCTAATTGAATCCGGCCCTTTGCCGGTCCTAATTAACAATAGTGTTTTATAGCTAACCTAATCAATAGCAAGGCTTTATACGTGTTTCCTATTGAGGTTGATTTATATTCTTGTTGGACTGCACCTATTACCAAGCATTTTTCTTGTATGCATTGCATGCCAGTGTTGTGGTCTGGGTGAGTTTGGAATTTAAGCTAATCTATTTCTCTATCTTTTTTTTTTTTTTCGTTTTGTGGCAGATAGTTCGGCTCCTAGCTAACCATCCACACTTCCACATTACACTGATGACAGCTGATAGAAAAGCTGGTCAGTCGATTGGATCAGTATTTCCTCACTTGATAACACAAGTACTATTCTTATCCTTTTGTGTTACCAATGCAGATTTGATCATTTTAGGTCTTGTTTTGGAGGTTAGTAGTTAAAAAAAGGCTACTTTTCTTCTTGGTACTCCTCTCTCTATGATAAGCTTAAATCTTGTGCACCTGAATGTGTAGATAGAAATACATTAATTCATGGGCAGTCGACATCAAACTCAGAAGTTAATCAGATTATGATAATCATTGAGTTTCACCTTTAATCTTATTATATGTCACGAATCATAAACATCTCGTATTATCCAATTTATTTCCTTTTATTACATCACAGTAGACAAATTACTAAAATTTATCTAAACCGAGAGCTATGCAGTTAAAGTCGGTAGTCGGCCCTAGTCGGCCAAGGGCCGACTAGGACTAGTCGGGACTAATTCGGGACTAGTCGGCCAAAACTTATTCTAACCCCTCCCCCCCTCCCTAAACATATATGATATATGAACTATCATAAATGTCAATAAGTATATGATATTAGTCGGTTAATAACAATACATACCTTCACACTTCACAGCATGGGTATAATTACATAAGTAACAGTCTAACATAACACAGTTGTATTGGCTTCATGCCCATGTCAAAAGACTCAGAACTAAGAATTCATCACAATATTTGTTTGATGATGTTTAATCAGTGAACAACCCCAATTTTGATTATAGGGTTATATGGATATCAATAAATAAATTAATTATTTGTCTATGTTTTTATCTGAGATTCTCAGGTGCTCAACAGATGATTACAGGGAAGAGCCATAGTTGTGAGTCCTGCGACTCAAGATTTTGAGCCAATGTAAAAAAATCCAAACAAAATTGCTTGCGCAGACTCCTTTCAAAAAAAAAAAAATTGCTTGCAGAATGCTGCCTGGGGACTAGTCGGCAGTCGTTAGTCGGGGACTAGTCGGGCTAGTCGGGTCTAGTCGGAGACTAGTCGGGATTCCGCCCAGCAATGACGGAATCGAAATTAATCGGTCGGCAAAATGCCGCCCAGGGACTAGTCGGGGACTAGTCCTGACTCTGATAGCATAGACCGAGAGTTGTTCTCAAGACTACCTGTTTAGCTCAGAGAAACCTAAATCTTGACCTTTCAAATTTAGTTAATGTTTAAAGTACCTAAACATTTATTCTGTAACTATATGCAGAACTCTTTACTGTTTCCACCAAATTTTAGGCTCCAATGCTTAGCAATCTTCAAAGAAAATCTCAAAACTGAGTCTTACGTGTCAAAAATGAATTTTGGGGGACATGATTTTATAAGCAAAGCTGACAAGTCAACATATGTATCTGCTACAATTGTACATTGTACATTGAAGAAAAACGCATTTCATTAGTATGAGAGGTTGTCCAAGCGTGGGGCACCATTTCAGACGACTGTGAGGTTTCTGTATGATGTCGCTGTGTATTACTGGCCTGATTAGTGCTGAAGAACAAGTAATTGGGTTGTTGAAATTGTTGTTTGCACAATAAATTTTACTTTAATTTGTTCTCTTCTCAAAAAGTTTCTGCATCCCCTGCATGATGTCGTATAGGGGTGGGACTTGGGCGGGTTGAAGGATTTGCCCATGCCCAACCTGACTTGCACAAACCTTAACCCGTTTTGCCCGTGGAACCCGGGGAAGCCCAACCCGTGCTTGCCCATTCTAGTTGTTCGGGTTGCTCGGGTTGCCCAATTTGCAAAATAATGGGAGGGTTGGACGGGTTGCCCATTTAGAAATGCTTGTGCAGATAAATAGATGGGAAAAAACCTAGCAGATTTTTTAATTGCATAAAAAAATTCTTTGATTTGCATAACGAACACATAAAATCCAACCCATATCCTCACATATTTCAAACGAATTCTTAGCATTCAACATCAAACAGACAGTCTTTGATTTCCATAAAAAAAAAACACCAAAGCATTCAACCTTAGTGTATGACTTCCTCGGGTTGGGAAGATCGGTGCCCAAATCCGTCCAAATTGAAATCGGGTTGATATTTTTTTGTCCAAACTTGTCTAAGTTTTTAACCAGCTTTGCCCATGTTTGTCCATTGTTCGGGTTGGGCGGGTCGGGTTCGGGTCAGACCCGCCCAAGTCCCACCCCTAATGTCATATGTATTCAGTATATTTCTGTTCTGTCTATCGATTTACTATTTAATCCATAATATCAATCTACTTATTAATCCATTAGCACACTAATATGTTCAAGACTTCAGACAAGGCCGATCTTTAGCTATGAAGTCATTCTTTATATGTACCCATCAGATATAGTTGATCTCTTACGCTAATTTTCTGTTGAATTTCAGGACTTGCCTGATTTGGTTGCTGTTAAAGATGCAGATTTTTCTGATGTGGATGCAGTGTTCTGTTGTTTGCCACATGGAACAACACAGGTTTTCTTTTGCATATTGTTTTTTGAAAAATACCTTATGAATAATAAGTGAAGAGGATTTGGTGTTTAATGAAACTGATATTGAAATTACTGTTATTTTGGTTAGATCTGACTCTTTTGATTGCCCTTTGCAGGAGATTATAAAAGGCCTTCCCAAGGAGCTGAAGATTGTTGACCTATCAGCGGTATGATTTGTGTGTATTTAGTACCTCTCCAGATATCACTAAGTTTTAAATGCATGCTAGAAGGTCACCATATTCTTTCAGTACCAAGTGTGTATAGGAATTTAAGACATTTTTTTAACAGGACTTTCGACTGCGGAACATTGATGAGTATGAAGAATGGTATGGTCTGCCTCATAAAGCCCCAGAATTGCAGGTACCTTTATCAATCTTGGCCTGCATTTGCTTTGTGTTTGCTTTCAATACGCTCACTTGAGTTTCGATTTCTGCTCTTTTCATTTTGCGAAGTATTGGCTTATTGAAATATTAAGAATAGATAAATTACTAACTCCAATTATGTACCCAATCAGATGTATTTAAATTCATATAATGTCTTAATTGGTCAATAAACTTATTCCCAATTGAAGTTATAGTCTTATCTCTCTTGAACAGTTTTTACTATGGGTTTCTGTCTAGTCTTTTCCTTATTTATTTCATGACAATTGTTATGATGTTTCCCCTGTCTTGTTGTTTTGCAATGTTTGGTAATGATTTTGATCTTCTTGAATTCAGGAAGAAGCCGTATATGGTTTGACTGAGGTTTTGAGAGAAGAAATTCGAATTGCACGGCTAGTCGCAAATCCTGGGTGTTATCCGACATCAGTCCAACTTCCTCTTGTTCCGTTAATAAAGGTGTGGACTTTATACTATATCTTTCTAACAATATTGTTAGGAATGGTAGTGGAAACTCACTGGTTAGAATCCAACTCAAGAAGTTCATAGTATTTGTGATCTAGACTCTACCTTAAAACAATTGTCTATACTGTTGTCGTTCAGAATTAGTTAAATGCGTGCTATATATTTTTTTAAGAAAACAATCTTTTAATAGTTATTTTGTGTAATAAAAATGGTCAGATTTCCTATTTGTTTACTAGATTTTAATATTTTTTTCCACTTTGCGTTCAGTATTGGTTATATTAGTTTTACCCTTTAGATCCACATAGTCTGACAAAATACTTGAAATTAGTTAGTTACCCATTGGCCCTTGTACATAGATTCGAGACCCTCTCTGTGCATTACCTTTTTAGATACCTGTTGCAGATATGTATTCCATCTCAGTAGGTTCTTCACCACTTTTACCCAATTAGTAGTGGCTAACACTACATTATGTACTTATTTATTAAATATCTTATTTATTTTCTCTTTTATGTTTTTGATACATTTAGTAGAATGGGACAAAATCATTATATTCATGTAGCTGACTAGAGAATCTAAAAATAGATGGCACAATCTATCTTTTATATCTCAGTTAAATGCTACAGATTATTTGATGCAAGCAATAAGTACATTAACAATTTTTTGTTTACCTTGCAGGCTCGTCTAATAGAACCAAGAAATATCATCATTGATGCAAAATCTGGTGTCAGTGGAGCAGGTTCGAATAATAAACTTTTATTTGTCAAGCTGTAGATAAAAGTAAAACAGACTGGCCACAGATGTAGATGCTTCAGCACGGTTTGAGTAACTTCTGACTTTGGATATCATACAGGACGCGGAGCGAAGGAGGCAAATCTCTATACTGAAATAGCAGAAGGCATTCATTCATACGGAATTACTAAACATCGCCATGGTACGTTTTTGGTGGTTAAGCACTTTAGATTTGAAGAGGTGAACCCTGATGTGTTCATATTGCCATGTTAATAACTTTTAGTTTTACATCTGTCAACAATAGATGCTTCATATTTATCCTTTGCTAAAGATGATTAACCTGTCGCACTTAGATGTAAACTATTTCTATAGGTTTGATAATATCTAGCGATAGCCAAGACTGAATGCAAAGATCCAGTGTAACCCTTCCTGGCTCCCATTTCAACATCATCACCACGTTCTTAAATTTGTATTCAAATGCCAAGGATGGTTTGACAGAGAAAGACCCATACAGAAGGACTGGTATATACTATTACATCAATGGGAGATATATTATGCCAGCCCATTCGCTATAGCAATACTTGGGCTCTTCTTGTCATATTTTTAGTTGCAAACTGGAAAAATATGTAGTGTATGGTGAATGCGAAAATAGCTTGGGCATAAAAGGTGAGAAGGAAATATGGTACGTAGAGGAAAATTACTTTTATAGACAGATTGTATCAATTATTTGCATTAGGAGTGAAGATATTGTGGTTCCTAGTATATGGTAGACACAACTTTCAAATGAAAGTAAAAGGCTAAGCCCTTAGGATATCTAAAGTATGAGAGTTAATAGGCAATCCAGTTTTGCAGTAAATTCAAACGAGTGAATAAAAGTAGTACCAGGTTACCAGCACACCAATTTGTATGAATAGATACGCTGTAAAACTTGTACCAGCTATCTTGGAGCCAAGCTTATGAATTACACTGCGTCGTAGGGAGTGCCCTCTAACATATAGTGAATTAGTAATGCTAGAATGTTTAGAATGTGCTGAATTTTTATGAGGATGATATCCTTACCTTAGATAGAATGTCCACAAAAAATCAACGCATTCTAAAACTTGTTGGGGGCATCAAATGCTAGAAGCAATTATCGGCCATCCATTTTAACCGTTAAATTGAAAAGCATATTTGATGCCTCTAGATGTCTTAGAATGTGCCGATTTTTTGTGGGTGTCCTATCTAAGATAGAGTGATCATCCTCATAAAAAATCAAAACATTCTAAATGTTGTAGGGTTACTAATTCACCATATGTCATAGGGTACTACCTATGACATGTCTTAGGAACCCATTTTCCATATTTATAGAATTTTGTTTTTTTGTGATACTTTTGATGAATTAAAGATTATTCAAATGTAATCTACTTGAAATCTATACTTTGCTATAGACTTAATATCTTGAAAGAACATGCAACAAGCAAAGTCTTATTTCGATATACGCCTTTTCTTGTGATGCTTTTGGTAAATTTGAATGCATGTATCTAAATTCCGAGAAGATTTTTGACGTTCATATCTTGTCTCGGAGCATGCAATGTTATTTGGATCTTCGTAATATTTTGCTCATGTATTGTAAGTTTTAAAGATTTGCTATCCTCATGCCTTTGTCATTTCAGTTCCTGAAATTGAACAAGGGCTCTCTGATGCTTCACAATGTAAAGTAACTGTTAGCTTCACTCCTCATTTGATGCCTATGGTAAACATGCAACTCGAATCCTGTGTGTACTAGTAAAGTATTTTACTCTATCGAACAATAATTTGGTAATTGACTGCATGTACATTTTATGTTCACTAGAGCCGTGGAATGCAGTCGACCATATATGTGGAGATGGCGCCTGGGGTGACTTTTGATGATTTGTACCAGCAATTGAACGCTACTTATGAGGTATATATTCATATTCATATGTTGGGGGTGGGCACTTTTCTTCTTTATATTAGGAACTAGGAAGCACCGATACAGATACGGGGATACGGATACGAGGATACGGATACTGCGATACGTGGATTTTTGAAAAACTAGGATACACGGTACGGCAGGGATACGTTTGTAATTATATATATATATATATAATATTAATAATTAAATATAATATTTTGTACTAGAATATAAATAGTGAATAGTTTGAAAATTAAATATGACCATACTCATCATTCATTACATGATTTACATCCAATACAATCAAAAAATACAAAGCAAGTGTCACATTCATCCATTACAAAAAATAACGCTAACAACATTATGCAAGTGTCATATTCATTGTCCATTACAAATCGCTAACATTCATCATCCATTACAAAATACAAAGTTAGTGTCACATGCATCATCCAAAAAACAGAACATATAAATTATATTATTAAGCAAATGGTCACGTATATAATTTAGACCCATATCTGAAATTCCGATCGGGTTTGGGTCAGATGTTTGGATTTTAGACTACATTGCCATCCATACATATCCCGACGTATCGGTCCCGTATCCCCGACATATCGGTCCCGTATCCCCGCGTATCGGTCCCGTATCCCCGGCGTATCGGCCCCGTATCCCCGCGTATCGGTCCTATATTCCTGGCGTATCGGCCCAGTATCCCCGACGTATCGGATCTTTTTTTTTTGTTTTTTTAAACTCCGATACTTCCTAGCCGTATCGGGCCGTATCAGAGTATCGGGAAGTATCCGATACGGGTACGGCAGCTGTTTCAAAGTATCGGTGTATCCCTGGTTAGGAACAAGTTGTTTGGCCCAGTCTCAACCCGGACTTTAAAAACGGTTGTTTGTGCGATTGTTCCTGTGACAAACCCTAGAGGAAGAGAGGAAGAGAGAGAGAAGGAGAACTAGGGTTTGGGGAGAGAATGGAATTGAATCTCTCATTAGGCCAATAGCCAATATAAGGTGAATACATGTGAGTCATATATACGCCGAGTGTATGTATATACACGAATACATCTTAACACCCCCCCTCAAACTCAGGGTGGATCATGCACCAAGAGTTTGGCAATCAAAGACCGAAAATGAGGTGTAGGATGTGACTTCGTGAAGAAGTCTGCGATCTGCTCTGCTGAGGGAATGAAAGGTAGTGAGATTGTCATGGCCTCATACTCCTGTCGGACGAAGTGACAGTCAATCTTGATGTGCTTTGTCCTTTCATGAAAAACCGGGTTGCTAGCAATCTGAATAGCACTCCGGTTATCACAGTGAAGTGGAGTAGGCTCGGAGAAAGCAACACTGAGATCACTGAGGAGACGTCGAAGGTGAACTATCTCCTTAGTCGTGGAGGCCATGGCCCTGTACTCAGCCTCAGTGCTAGAGAGAGACCACTTTCTGCTTCTTGCTGCGCCAAGATATCAAAGAGTCGCCGAGAAACAAACAGTAACCAGTGGTGGAGCGGCGTGTAGTCGGATCTCCAGCCCAGTCTGCATCTGAGTAGGCTTGAAGTCTGAGAGAGGAGGACGACGATAGAAACACAGAGCGAGTAATTGTCCCTTTGAGGTATCGGAGGATCCGAAGAAGAGCACCGTAGTGAACTGAGTGTGGAGCTGCAACAAACTGACTGACAATGCTGACAGCGTGAGCAATGTCAGGCCGAGTAATGCAGAGATAAACGAGCTGTCCCAGAATCTGCCTGTACCGAGTGGGATCTGAAAGAGGAACTCCATCTGTAGGACGTAGCTTCGAGTGAAGCTCAAGAGGGGTGTCTACTGGGTGATTATCTGTGAGGGCAGCACGACTAAGGATGTCTGAACGGTACTTCTGCTGAAAGAGCAGAATGCCATCTGCACTGTAGGCTACCTCAAGACCAAGAAAGTAGCGAAGCGTACCCAAATCCTTCATCTGAAATTGGTTCCTCAAGTGCTGCTGAAGACTAGCCATCGCAGCAGAGTCATCTCCAGTGATGATCATGTCGTCCACGTATAACAGTAGAATCGCCCGGCCTTGCGGGGACGACCTGATAAACAGAGACTGATCATGACTGCTCTCTGAGTAACCAAGTTCCCTGACAGCACGACGGAACCGCTCAAACCAGGCACGAGGAGCTTGCTTGAGCCCATAAATGGCCCGACGAAGACGACACACGTGCTGAGAAGGAACACGGAGACCAGGAGGAGGATCCATGTAGACTGTCTCAGACAGGTCACCGTGAAGAAAGGCATTTTTCACGTCCATCTGAAGAAGGGTCCATCGATGAACAGCTGCAACTGCCAGAAGAGTGCAAACGGTGGTCATCTGAGCCACCGGAGCGAAGGTCTCCTCGTAGTCAACGCCATACTCTTGAGTAAAACCACGAGCCACCACCCGAGCCTTGTGACGCTCAATGGATCCATCAGGGCGGTGCTTGACCTTATAAATCCACTTGCAGCTGACAGGCTCAACGCCAGAGGGCAGAGGGACAACATCCCAGGTCTGAGTCTGTTGAAAGCCCTGAAACTCCTCATCCATAGCCTGACGCCACTGAGGAAACTGAACTGCCTTAGAGTAGGATCTGGGCTCCTGATCTGCGTGCACAGCAGTAAGAAAGGCAGTAAACTGAGGCGAGTAACTGCAGACAGAGGCAAAACCAAAACGATCAGGAGGTCCAGTGTCGTGGCTAAAACGGTCAGGCGGGTGATGCTGGCGCTGAGGGTAGCGAGGCGGGCGTGGATCAACGACTGGCAATGACAGAGCAGGCACAGGAGGCGAACAACTAGGAGTAACCTCAACAGCAGGGGAGCCGGCATCCGCTGAGAAGGAAGGACATGGAGACACAGGGGTAGGCCGGCAAGAGTAGACCTGAGGAAATGGAGAGACAACCCGGGGAGGAGAGAGAGGCACGGGCATAGAGGAGGAAGCCTCGGAGGAGTCCCCTGGAGACGCTGGGGAGACAACTGGCAAAGGAGCCAGTGGTGCCGAGGGAGCTGGTGGTGGGGAAGGAGCCGACGGAGCCGGGGGAACTAGAGAGGCCGACGAGGGAGGCATAGGTGTCGATGATGGAGGAGAAGAAACCTCGAGAAATGTGAGATCCTGAGCTTCAGGAGAGTAGTAGGACGTATCCTCGACAAAGGTGACGTGTCGAGAGATACGCAAGCGACGAGCAACAGGGTCATAGCAACGGTATCCCTTATGCTCAGTGTTGATCCCAAGAAGGATGCACTTAGCTGCCTGAGCAGACAGCTTTGTGCGCTCATGGAGAGGAAGAAGAACAAAACAGGTGCACCCAAAAGTGCGAAGAGGGCTGTAGTCAGGAGTGGTAGAGAGGAGACGCTCATGAGGAGATAAGTCGTCCGGAAGAACTGACGAAGGAGTGATGTTAATGAGCTGGACTGAGGTGAGGAGAGCCTCATCCCAGAAGCGCCGAGGAACAGAACCAGAAAGAAGGAGAGCACGAGTAGTCGCAAGAATATGGCGATGCTTGCGCTCAGCAACACCATTCTGCTCATGGATGTGTGGACACAAGTGCTGAAAAATAGTCCCATGGGACTGAATAAGACTGCGCATAGCGGTGGATAGATACTCAAGGGCACAATCAGAGCGAAAGATCTTGATGCACCGACTAAACTACGTGTGAATCATGAAGGTGAAGTCCTTATAGACTTGGAGGATATCCGATCGACGACGAAGAAGATAGACCCACGTGTAGCGACTGTAATCATCCACAAACGAGACATAATATAAATACCCAGTCATAGAGGGGAGAGGGGAGGGGCCCCAGATATCAGAGTGAACAAGATCAAAAGGAGCAGAGCTCTGAGAAGTACTTGATGAAAAAGGAAGGGCAGCAGCTTTTGCAAGCTTGCAGCCAGTACAAGTAGATAAAGATGAAAAAGGATCACGACCTAGAGCTCCAGAATGGAGTAATCTCTTAAGTCGCGGTTCCGACACATGACCTAGTCTCCTATGCCACAGGTCGGCATTAGGAGAGACAACTCCACAAAACTCAGATGATGACGGATCCAAAGAGTGAAGAAACTCCATCTGGTAGAGTCCGCCTGCACTACGACCTGCTCCAATCGGTCGGCCAGTACGCAGATCCTGCACAGAACAAGAGGAATGGGTAAATGTCACAGAGCAGCCAGAGTCACACAAAGCACTAACAGAAATCAGGTGCATGCGGAGTGTGGGAGCATGAAGAACAGAGGATAAGGAGAGATGGCAAGCAGGGGTGGAGGCTGAAGTAATGGATCCAGACTGTGAGATGGCTAAGCGAGAACCATCTGCAGTGTGGATCGGCGGCAGGTGCGTCGCAGGCTGACAAGCAGTGAGCAGGGAGGCATCCTGAGTCATATGGTGTGAGGCGCCCGAATCCAGTATCCAGGAGAGGCAGAGAAGGCTGAGGCGCTGGAAGATCCAGGAGTAGCGGCAGACTGCTGTGAGAGTCTAAGCTGAGCTAGCTCCTCACGAATAGACTGTAGTTCGCCAGCTGAGACGGAAGAGGCAGCAGCAGCAGTAGGAACAGGGCGACCACGACCTCGAGCTCGTCCTCGACCTCGATCTCTGTAGGTAGGACGCTTCTCTGGATGAAGTGAGAAGCAAGTGTCCACGAAGTGACCCGATGTCTGACAATGAGTGCAAAATGGTCGACCATGGGAGGCAGTAGCTGAGAGAGAAGACACAAAAGACACTGGTGGGCCTGAGACTGGTGGCGGAGCAGCAGCAAGTACACCCTGAAGACCAGATGACGGAGGTAAGGCCCTGGAGGCAAAAGTACGCAGACGAGTCTCCTCGGCGACCAGCTCAGCCACAGCCTCATCAAGACGAGGAAGGCTGTCCCGGTGAAGAAGCTGACCGGCCAGAGCACTGAACTCTGGTCGTAAGGCAGCGAATAGCTGATAAAGCTGAAGGCGCTCCCGGTAGAGCTGATACTCGACAGCACGGGACGGGTCAGGAACAGGAGCGAGATCCTGAAGATCACGCCAATAGGAGCGCATCTGACAATAAAACTGCTGGACCGTCAACTCTCCTTGCTGTGCCGACTGAGCCTGTGTGAGAAGCTGATACTCACGTGCTCCACTCTTCTCAACAAAGCGAGCAGTGAGATGACTCCAAATCACTGCAGAAGTGGCAAGCCCAACCATGTCCCGACGAAGAGCACGGTCCACAGATGCAACAAGGTAGGCCTTGATGCGCTGATCGCGAAGGCGCCAGGGACTGTATGCTGCATCGGAAGCAGAAAGCGTGAAAGTGCCATCAAGGTGACCTCGAAGATTGCGACCCTCAAGGGTGGATTCCATCGTGGCGGACCATGCCGGCCAGTCGGAGGCCTCTTGGAGAAGAAAGTCGGTGGCGAGCGGGAGAAAATCCCTTGGAATCTCGTAGGGAGTTACCGGAGGAGACGGCGGAGTCGTCATCGAGGAAGTCGAGGACATGTTTGTAGAGAGGGAATGCTCGAAGAGCTAGCGGCAGGCGCGGGAGAGAGCGCGTGACCGTGAGGTCGTAGCCTCGTAGGACGCGCAGTGGCAGGGGCTGGATCGCAGGATGCGCAGTGGCAGTGGGCTGGATCGCGAGATCGGGCGACTGGATCGCGAGATCGGGCGGCTGGATCGCGCGGCTGTAGCGCAGGATCGCGGGACGGGCTGTAGGATCGCGCTGGATCGCTGTTGGATCGCGCGGCTGTAGCGCAGGATCGCGGGACGAGCGCGCGAGCGCGGGATGCGCGGGACCTGCGCGCAGGAGCTTGTGCGGGACGCGGGACGCGGGACGCGGGGAGCTGCGATTGCTGCGATCTCTGGATCGCGGGATTGCGCGTAGGGGCTTGCGGGGAGGATCGGCGATCTGGATCGACGGAGACAAGGGAGCCGTGGACGACACCGGCGATCAACCTTGCTCTGATACCATGTGACAAACCCTAGAGGAAGAGAGGAAGAGAGAGAGAAGGAGAGCTAGGGTTTGGGGAGAGAATGGAATTGAATCTCTCATTAGGCCAATAGCCAATATAAGGTGAATACATGTGAGTCATATATACGCTGAGTGTATGTATATACACGAATACATCTTAACAGTTCCCGTAGATGAACCATCTCTTGCGGTTGCCACGTGACACCTAGAAAAGGATGAGAAAGTTGCCATGTGGCACCCAGGTTTTTGAGGGCTGCTATTTTAGTATTATAGTATAGATGCCCTAATTCAGCTTCTTGTACTTCCTATGTGTCACATACACGCTTTTTATATGATAAAAAAAAAAACATTTCAATGGTAAGACTTATAGACATGATTTCTTAGTTTTGGTCTCACCCAGTCTTTGGGGAGAAACAGAAAACTATATGTAGGCTTTGAGAGAGAGAGAGAGAGAGAGAGAGAGAGAGAGAGAGAGAGAGAGAGAGAGAGAGAGAGAGAGAGAGAGAGAGAGAGAGAGAGAGAGAGAGAGAGAGAGAGAGAGAGAGAGAGAGAGAGAGAGAGAGAGAGAGAGAGAGAGAGAGAGAGAGAGAGAGAGAGAGAGAGAGAGAGAGAGAGAGAGGGCTAATTTTTGAAGTATTGTGTTTCTCTCTCCTCTTGGCTTAGTATTATAATTTGCTTTTCCTATCTGTTTCTTTTTCTCATGTTTTATGCTACTCGCTCTGTCAGGGTGAACAATTTGTTAGAATTCTGGACAAACAAGCTGTACCCCACACGCGAAATGTCCGGGGCTCAAATTACTGTTTCATGAATGTCTTTGAAGACCGAATTCCCGGGAGAGCGATAATAATCTCTGTTGTACGTGTAGCCTCTGATCTTCTCGCATACTTCATTCTATTCTAAAGCAATTGGAACCTCTGATTACCGTTTTAGTGATGTTGCTTTTCATGTTATTGGCTTGTAAGCGATGACGTAATCCGCTGTGTAGATTGATAACCTAGTGAAAGGAGCTTCTGGTCAAGCAATACAGAACCTTAATCTGATGATGGGGTTTCCAGAGAGCACTGGGCTCCTATACCCGCCATTGTTTCCTTAGCGTGCTTTTTCGGAGCTGGTAAATCTCAATGCCGATCATCGCAGTGTTCTTTCGATTTTGATTCTGGTTCTTGATTCACGAGCTGATTTTTGCTTAATGACATTGCAGCAGAGAGAGAGAGAGAGAGAGAGAGAGAGAGAGAGAGAGAGAGACGGTGGTGCTCTCGGGAGTAGAGTGCGGCTTTGAGATTTTTTTAGTCTAGGTTTTGCATGCGTTTCGTTACTGGAATAAATTGAAATGCCAGATGCATTTTGTATTTCTAGTTGCTAAGTGATAAATGTATGTCCTTGTCTCTAAAGTGCTCACGAACAGGCTTAGTGCCAATTTGGGAGCCCTTGTCTCACCCTCTCAGTCAGCCTTCATCAAAGTTCGGATGATCTTTAGATAGTGTGGTAATTGCCCAAGAGACCATCTTCCTCCTTAAGGAAACATGCATCGATTGTTTGCTCGTCAAGCTGGACTTCGAGAAGACGTTCGATCGAGTTTGATGGGATTTTTTGCTGGATCTTATGATGACGAAAGGCTTCTCTTCAGTCTGTGTTTCGTGGATTAGAGAGATCTTAACCTCATCCAAGAAAACTTGTTCTATTAATGGGTTCAGACATTGGTACATGTAGCCGTCCTATTGGTAATCGGTCCTCAATCATGAGAAGCCATGACCAGTTAGACTAACTAGATGTGTGGCACACTGGTACTTTTGATTCATCAGCGTTTGAGCAGTTAACCACAGTTCGATAAATACGGTGTGTTAGGTAACTTGGTTGACATTGTAGTGGCATGCAACTTCTACATATCATTCACATTTGTAATGGATGGGTGTGTTCTCATGAGTCTGATTAGTCACGTACTAAACCGAAGCCTGGTGGTCAACAATTGGATTGTTGACGGTCCAAGTGTTAGGCATAGCAATGGAGGCGCACGACAGTAAGCTGACAAGTCATGGAACCTTGTCTAATAAACACTCGAGGTCTGACGATCTTCCTACCGTCCGAGTCGATTTATGGCACCATTATTGAAGAGACGCAAGTTACTGGTTTGAGTAAAGAACATAGCTTTTCATGGGAGCAAACTGAGTCTTAGAGGACTGGAGTGCAACTTGTGTCGCACTCTGGATAGCCACATAGGTTAATCGGGCTCAGTTAAGATAGTGGAAGGCTAGGATTTAAACTAGGCCTGCTAACTTGGAGTTCTGTTGGAATCATAAGTCCCAGGTCCTGCAAGTTCCACTGAAACCATTACAAACCCCAATCCTATGGTGAAAGAACACTAATCTGCAAACCTTTTCACTTTCTGAAGAACACTAATGTGCAAACTTTTACAAGGAAACCAAGGACCAAACACAAAAAACCATTATCCTGGATCATGTACAAGCCTTGTATAACCACAAACCCATTTCTCTTCGCATCGCGGCCAGCTCATCACTCGGGGATTTTGCCTAGAACAAGCATGGGAGGGTTGTCGATCTTCCCAGGTTGGCGAGTATGTCAGCTAGTCCGTTAGCTTCCCCGATAGATGAGCAGCCATCGAACCGAGGGCAGAGTCATGGTCATCCTTTGGCAGTCTTCAAGAATGGAGACAAAAGACTGACCCTGAGTTGTTGTATGATGTGTAGAAAGTTTCCTTCAATCCATAGTAGGACTATGAATAAAAATTAAAAAAAAAAAAAAACGAATTCCTCAAAATAACTGTCATTTTCTTAGCTTAAATGTGAGATTAACGATAAAATTAATAAATTATCTAGTTAAAGTACAAAAACACCCTTATACCCAACACTCCGAACTTGACCACCTTGAGGTAGCACTACGGAGGTAATCGTATGATCCCCAACAGTTGACAACCTTTTTGAAGGGTATTTTAGGTAATTCAAGTTGCTATATGTTGTTCTCTCTTGGGTGAGACTTTGAACGAGTTCGGTTCTCTCATATTTATCGGAAGGACATGTAATGGGTCACCGTTTGTCAGACCCTACAAACTCTCGTAGATCAAGAAAAACACCACAATTACATAACAGAGAAAACCCCGTGCAAAAAATCTAGGGAGTATCAAAAAATCCTGAGAGATGAAGTAGAAGCCGAAGTAGTCGTGAGAATTCGGATATGAACCGAAGAAGACCGATGAGAGTTCCAGAGATGAAACCCTAAATCCATGTTTTCCTTCTCTCCTCTTCTTCGTCCTTCCTCTTCTCTCTCTCTCTCTCTCTTCTCTCTCTCTCTCTCTCTGACACACACACATCGCAACAAGCCCTATATCCGGGATCTCATCTACCATGTCCATGGTTGCAGATCACTATTGGGATCGCAACCATGACGTGGCAATTCTAGCTCACGTTCAGACTAGCTGACACGATCGGCATAGTCAGGGAGGCCATCATTGATCGTTTGTGGTATAGAAGAGCTTTGGGATAAATCCATCACCCTGGATGAAAACAGGTTTCGGCACACGGATTTTATACAGCTATATGAGAAGGCACCCTTTGATTTTATACCTCAACTTCGATCTTGGCTGGTGTTCTCATCTCTCGGGACCTTCCGGTATTCTTAGGATCTCGTGCGGGGGTTTTTTCTACTTCGTGTTTGTGGCATTCTGAGAGGAATCAAAGAGAGGGTTTGTATGGTCCGACAAGCAGTGACCATTACATGTATTTCTCTTGATGGTGTTAATCCAATCCTTGATTGCCGGTGATACTCGGTCATTCATATTATTGTATGTGGTGCATCGATTTCGTTGCAGTGCTCCAAACCTCGAGTTGCAGTGCGACACTTCCGGTTACACTCGGCGGATCGCCGTACTAGTGGGATTTATAGGGTTCTGACTCTCGGATTCCAACAAGTGGTATCAGAGCCAAGTTTCGGAGTTAAGATTCAAGGTGGGTGGAGCGATGGTAAATAGGAAGATGAGAATCGAGATTGGAAGATATAGATAGAGGACGCCCTATATCAGAAGAATTTCTATTTGTCTGGGTGGTCTGGTGAGCAAGCCGAAGAAGATGTCCGAAAAAAGGATTGGGTAGTACTCTACAAGAAGGTGTTGGGTTTAATTCGTCTCTTTGATTTCGACGGTGGCCTTCAACATCTCCAAGGAGAAGACCACGACGGGCTTGATAGAAGCATTATTCGGTACGTACGAGAAACTTTCGATCTTAAACAAGATTTTTCTTATGAAGATGTTGTTTAACAAGGGGATGTTTGATGGTGGAAGCATAACAAATCACATCAACACCTTCAACAGAATTACGATCCAACTGGAATCTGTTGAAAACTTCGAAAATAAGGTCAGGGTTCTACTGATCTTGTCAGAACTTCCTGACAGTTGGGATGGCCTCATTACGGTGGTCAACAATTCTTCCAATCCAACGAAGATGAAGTTTGAAGATGTGTGGAGACCCTACTGAGTGGAGAAACACGTAAAAAGAGTTCTGGTACTCCTGCAAAGTCTTCTGGCTATACGATAGTTGTTAGGTCGGGTGCGAAGAGCATGAATAGGGTTACTTGTTGGAGGTGTGGGAAGTCCGAGCACGTGAAGAACGAGTGCAAGTGGAGAGGTGGATCAAGTTTCGGAAAAAGCTCCAGGTTGTCTAACGACAATAGAGTTACCGAGGCTGAGGGAAATGCGCATCAAGTATCGGTACTTGAATCCGATGAAGAAGTAGTAATCTTGGTGGCCTCTGAGTATAAAAGTCAAGATTGGATACTTGATAGCAGCACTACACATTACGTTTGCTCACACAGGGCATGGTTCAGCACCTATGTGGAGTGTGAGGGTGGCAGATCGACGATCAATGATGGCTCCAGGATGCTGATCAGGGGAGTCGAAAATTAATATTCACTTGAGGTTGTCTGATCGCTCCAGTCAGACTCTCATAGACGTTCGCCATGTTCCGGGTTTGAGAGCAAATCTAATCTCTCCATATTAGATTCTTTCGGATATAGAATCGCCGATTCAGGTGGAGCCCTCAAAGTCACGGATCTGTAGTATAGAAGGGAGTCGGCAAAGGAAGCTTGTACAAAGTCGCAACGAGGACAGTTCCGGAAGCGGTGGGTTCACATTGGGAGGTAATGCTTCACCACCTATCAGGATGGTCAATAAAATCGTTGTCCCCACTCTTTATCATTCTGGAGTCGTAGTCCCCAAAAAGGGCTCGAGTCCAAAGCCTCAATTTTGAACTTCAGAAAAATGGCTCTCCGCCGACCGTAGTACATGTTGGACTCTCCGAAAAATGGTTTTTGGGATCCAAACAGGCCCATGCCTCTAAGCCAAAATTGACGGCCACTGTTTGGATAGGATTATGATTCTGGAAATTTAGAAGCCCGGAATTCAAAAATCCCAAAAAAGGGCTCCATAGCCCAAATTTTGGGATCTAGAAAAATAGCTCTCAGAAGTATATTTTGTGCTCTCCGCAGAAAAACTTTTTGGGATCGGGTATCCGAACATACTCAATCTTTTTTAGGGATTCCGGCCTTCCAGAATCCTAGAATCACGGAATCGGAGCATATCCAAACAGACCCTTACTTTTCTTAAAAAATTGCTTCTCCAAGCTAAAGTTCACTGGTCACTAGCACACAGGGATTTTAACAGAATATACCCATAACAAAGTTGAATATTGCAGAAAAATCCCTCTGTTTCACAAAACTCAGTGCACCCTCCACGTATCTCGATTTTTGCAAGAAAAACCTTCGAGATAATTTTTTCACCATTTTACTCTTTGATGACCAACAGCCAAGTGTAAAATGGCCATAGAGTTGACCAAATGGATTTTTTACATAGATCAAGATATGTGAAGGTTGCACATGGAATTTTATAAACAGAAGGGTTTTCTGCAGTATCAAACTTTGTTTGGGGTATAGCTCTCTGTACTACTATCATGTATAATGGATGCACCCACAATAGTATCTCAGCCATCAAAGACAAGGCAACCACAGCCGCTGATTAAGCTAGGGGATCCAGGATCAAACGGCACCTGGAAGTAATGATTTTAATCCACATACTAACACAACAACAAGTGGGGGGGGTGAATTATAATACATCTGCAACAACAACAGAGGCCAATAAACAGAGAATCGCGAAGATCCATATTAGCACAAAGGCAGCAATACACGGGAGTAGGAGCAGATGACGGCAGATAGAACTCGTCGTGCACTTCCCTGTACCGCCCACCAGCTGCATCAGAGGCGATGCCCACCATAAAAGGCGAGCGATTCAGCGTTTGAATCAACTGAGGTGGCTCACATTGCGTATATTATCTCCCCGCTGCTGTCTATGTCAAGCTCTGGATCGGAGTCAAGATCCTCCATGTCATCGTCGAGATCGAGGCTGCCGGCCAGGTAGTGGTTGAGCACGCGAGTACCGGCCGCGGGGATGGTCGCCTCGGCTATGATCTGCATTATGTCATCGATGCTCTGCATGGGTTGATCGGGCTCCTCATACATCGTGCTGCTGTCGTCCATCAGATCAACAGGGAGGTTCCTCAAGAACCAGTCGTGATTCCGTATCTCAGGAATCGTTATCCTCTGCAGATATCGGAACATTGATGAGACTATAAACAAAATTACTGCCAAACTGCGTGAATTCTCACTCTAGTACTTAATAATTAGATGAGTTATTTATGGTTCCATAATAATTTGATGAGTTATTTATCATTCCATAAAGGGATTTGTGCATATATGACACTAACAAAGTTTCATAATGCAGAAACTGTGTTCTATAAAATTCTCCGGGCACCCACCACATATCTTATTTTTTGCACAGGAAAAAAAGCCCATATGATCAACTTTATGACCATTTTACCCTTGGTCATTGCCGGTGCTCATGTGCACAAATACCGAGTAGTCCAAGGGTAAATTGGTCAGAAAAATTACTAAAAATGATTTTTTTTGTAAGAATCGATACAAGTGAAGGGTGCCCAGATAAGTTTGTAAAAGATAGGGGCTTCCACAATATCAAACTTTGTTAGGGTATATATATGCAGAAAAGCCTTCCACAAAACGAAGGGACGTTGGAAACAGATTACGTACTGTAGCAGGGTTGGCAACGAAAATCCTTGAGATTAGCTGTCGGCACTCGGGCGATAAGTGAACATAGTCTGGAATTGAATATTGAACACCCACTATCCGCTGCAAGAGAAACTGAATTAAGTCCAGTGATACAATGGCGAGCAAATATGATCAGAAGGTAAGAACCAAGTTAAAACCTGTATTGTCTTCCGGAAGTTTTTGGGATCTTCGGGATCCTCAAAAGGATATGCACCCACTAGCATCACATAAAGGGTCACTCCGCAAGACCACACGTCAGCAATCTGTACAATGATGTTAAAGGCACTCTAGCATACAATGTCATGAGCAAATATTGAAATGAAAGCAGTCTGATTTTCAGGACAGCAAAAAATAAAGTTTGAATTCCAGCTTATATGGGATGATGCAAGCCACAGTTTAAGCTCAGAAACTAGCCCTAAAGATAATGCAACAATGATGGTTTGCTGAAATTAGAGTTTCAGACTTGAGCAATTCAATTATAATTCTACAAGTGCAAGCAAGCCAATAGATCACATTGGAACACAGTTCGATAAAGAAACTTCCCTCGAAGCCCTTAAGCACTCAATTAGATGACTGTTGGAATTCCAAGGCCGACATCGTTACTCTGTCAGACGTCGTGCTAGGCATGGGGAACCTTCAACATAAACGTCAATGAAGAAGGTTGCTCTCAACTTTGAAGCGGAAGACACAAAGGGGAAGATGAATTGAAGAAGATTTCAGTTTGGCGATGAAGCAGGCTTGATAGGCAATTGTCTTGAGTTGAATTTGAGGCAAGAGATAGGGTTTAAAGGGACTGATTCAAGATCTGAAAGGCTTGCTGTCCAAATCAGGTTTTGGCTCTGTTTTGTGGGATTTGGAGGAGAAAAGGTAAGGGTTTGATAGAGGAAAGGTCATGACTTGATTGGGCTTTTTTGTGGTTGAGTCGGATGATGATTTTTCTGGATTTAATGGAGGGTTTGGTTCACGTATGCAGACTTCTGCAGAAGATGTTAAGGGGGTTGGTTCTGGGTGAATTTGATGATGGTTCAACAGCGATAGATGGTATGAATAGATTCATGTTTCGTTATGTTGCAGAAACCATGATTTAAAAACTTCGCACGTGGAGCCATATTATTAATGTGTAGAAGTGTCGCATCGAATATGTTTTTTTTCCCTCAGCGTAGCATATTACTAAGCCCAACTTTCTTTTCCTATTTAATTCAAGTAAAATTTTCAAGATAAAAGATCATTATTTCATGCACTTCTACCACATAAAGCCTGCTAATGATGCACTCTATATTATTTGTAGATCAATGTAATGGTCACTAAATACTAAATGTGGTCTTTCAATTTAAGGTGAACTTTACAGATCATCACCAGATTCACCACAGATAAAAATTGGCTTGCAAATATCCTTATGAAAAAGGAATTCTTATATGGAAGGACAACTCTGATATGAATGGATGGAGTGACAGATATCTCTTGTTGTTCATCATTCACTTCTTTGAAGTCCAAGGTTTCTTCTTCAGTAGAAAATTTGTTTTCCTTGAGAAAAATTATAAGCAGCGGCTAAAAGATAGAGAGGAGTTAAGTTCCACAACATGTAATTATTGAAGATCCTCAGTCAAAGGAGGTGGCTGACATAGAGTCCAGAACTCTAGCTTAAGAGACATGAAGGACGAGCGAAATGAGGGGGATGTTTCATGTGTCACATATAGCAATCATCTTGACTTTCTATCATGTCAACGATCAACATTCTTTCATGGATTAATTAAACATATTATGAAGCATTGCTCTTATTGGGGTTGATCTGGATTTTTTCCCCTGCTATCTCAATGAGATAGATGTTAGGGGAGTGGCATTGCATGATGATGACATGAATCTTAATTCTAACTAATTCAAAGTTTCTTTAAACAAAGCAATCTTAAAATATCCTAATATGACATTAAATTTACCTGGATCAAAATTGAATCATAGTTTAAACAAAAAAACGAAAGATGATTCAAAAATCAACCTCGCAAACATGCTCTTGCCTGCTTAAATGGACAAAAATAGCTATTGTGAACATGGCATCTGTTGTATGACTAAAATCTTTTAAAACGCATTACCTTCTTTAATCTAGAATATTCAGGGGCTTCATTCCTTTTCATATAGATGAGAGGGCGCACAACTCCTGATGTAATAGAACTTAGATTGGACATCTACTTTTGTATACCATCCTACATATAACATCAAATTCTATCATTACAAAATCATGGTTCATTTTTAATTGGCTTCCATAGAATCAGAACACCATGACCAAACCCCTTTAACACAATGTATATGAGTGCAGACATTCACGCACACCCACACGGACAACACTTTTGTCATCGGTACAAAATAAATAATGTATATGAGTGCAGACATTCACGCACATTCACACGGACAACACTTTTGTCATTGGTACAAAATAAATAATCAGCATAATGTATTTATCCTCTACTCTGAAGCCCTATATTAGATCATCGGCAGCTAATGAACTATGTAGAAGAATGCTAATTAACCACTTCTCTACAAATCGAATGCTTGCATGTGCCGGTGTGAAAAGGAGGGAAACAACTCCGGTCGCACACATGGCAAAGTCCGATCACGAGATTAATCGACCCCTTGCATGAGAACGTATAGTCTATTCACGATAGGGTAGCAACTTGGGTTGGGCTAACCCAAACCCGACTTGAAGTGTCTCGGGTTGGCTTAGGGTTGAGATTTCTCAACTCGACCCCAGATTGGGTTGGGTTCACTGGTTCGGGTTAACCGCTCGGGTTGGGTTGGACCCAACCCGAGCCCGAGTAGGATGTGTATAAGACCCATTGGTCCTTTAGTCCTTATCAATTCAATTGGTGCAGATAATACCACCCTGCACTTTTTAGGGTCCACTCCATTTAGGGAATTATAGAAGCAGTCAACATGAATGTTGATGATAACACCACCTGAAATTCAGCACACTTGAAAGCATAAGAACTCATGTAAAGTCTTGAACGTTATGGTGGACCAACACCCTTAAAAGCATAAAAGCTCATATCACTATATCAACCACTGCTTTTCTCAATTCTTATTTTTGTGCCGAAGTGTTAGGTTTTTTTTTCCTATTATCCCTCATTCTCTTCGGTGACTTCAGTCCGTTCCACACTCCGTAGTCACAAAACCTCTTCTGCGAATCTGTGGGCTCACCGACACCAGCCGACATTGACTCTGCCCTTTTGCCTCTTCAACTAATTTACCTTTTAAGTGCAGTTGAGCAACCCCCAAAATTATATCAAGTTTGAGGACCATTTCACATTCATTTCCTTTTGTTCTTTGTCGGTTTAAAATTTATTATGGTGAGATATCCATCCATCTGATCTCTAAGTTTTCTTTTATGTACAGTAAGTTGTGATACTCGACCCAATTCGGGTTAACCGGGTTGGGTTAGGGTTGGGCTAAATGGGTTGGGTTAGGGTTATGGTTGGGTTTTCTCAAAAGGACCCCGGGTTGGGTTGGGTTGGGTTAGGTTAGGGTTTTGTGACCTTGGGTTGGGTTAGGGTTGACCATAAGCCAACCTAACCCGACCCGAGTTGCATCCCTAATTTGTGACCAAACCATTAACATAGCCAAGGATTACAACCAAAGACTCAGGGCCTAGAAAGCACGGACACTTCCCCAGGCCCCCCCATACTCGTGTCGAATACCGACACGCGCCAGACACGCATGTGTCATATCCCACGTGCTTCTAGGAGTCGAACACGGTCGGACACTCGCCTGACACGGCAGGTTAACGGGCTGTTCGATATGGGGTCAGGTCACAAGCTATTGTGATTCAGTTTTGGCTTCAACCTATTGGATCCTCTGAGGTTATAACCTCAAAGCGTCAGATAAGTTGAAACCAAAACTGAATCGCAGCCGTTCTTTTGTATGCCATTTGGGCTTGAGTGCGATTCACTTGTCAGGCTAGTTGTAACAGACGGTTACGATTCAGTTTTAGCTTTAACCTATCTGATCCTCTAAGGTTTCAGATAGGTTGAAAACAAAACTGAAACACAGCTGTTCTTTTCCATGCCATTTAGGACTGTGTGCGATTTACCGATCGGGTTGGGTGAAACTAACAGTTGCGATTCAGTATGCATTAAATTTTTATTTTAGTTGTTTTCTATAAGGTTTTTTCGGTTATTGAAATATATATGAATTATAAACAAACATAAAATATAAATAAAAATATTAATTTATTTTATCGTGTCCCCATCATACCCGTGTCCTTTTTTAGGATTTGTTATGTCAGCGTGCCCGTGTCGTGTCGCACCCATGTCCACGTATCGGTGTCAGCACTTCTTAGCTCAGGGTACGTGGTTATTAACACGACAGACCCTGTTAATGGCAAATGGATATCACGCCCTACGCTTAAGAATGCAATCCTCCTAATGGCCACATCATATTTGACAGCCTGGGCAATTATGGAAAGTAATAAAAAATCCTAGCAAATGATCAACCCTAATAAGCTGTGTCAATCCCACTCGAGTGCGAGGATTCAGGAAAAGCCTCAGCGCTAGCAATGGGTATGAGGCCTATAATAGGACTCAAGAAGCGTATTATTAAAAGGGCAGATTTTAGGTGGTGAGTACTTATAATAGAGAGCTAGGAGCGAGCAGAAAGGGGGTTGCAATCTTCATCCTCCTCTTGTGGAACCTTGAGTTGGACTAAGTCCCGTGGATATTCCCGTCCCTTGATGAAGGGATTTCACATGACAATTGTGTGATCTTTTCTGTGTGATCTACCTTCTGTCCTTGAGCCACCCAGATCTTCAAGATTTGTGAGGTGGTTCCTCAAAAATATCACCCACCACATTCATATAAAAGATTTAAGGGAGCAAATTACTAGGATAGCATGCAAAGGTAAACGTAGTGAGAGTTGTTTTAAAGCAAGAGCATACAATGATTTGAAAACCTTTGGGAATTCGGGTTTGGAATCGACGAAAAATAAATAGTTTGGATTCTGGATTGGCCAAAAAATTTCAAAAAATTTAGAAATCAGCGCTCAATTCGATCAATTGTGGCCTAAATCAATTGTTTCATATTGAGTCTTGGTGATATATGAATTGTAGAATAATTACGAAGTAAATACATGTACAAACAATAAAACGATGACATGAAATAAATCTATCAAGTCATGAGATATCATAGAAGCAAGATTACAAGTTACATCTAATCATATATTAATCTATGTATATTTTATATATTTATCAAAGTTAGCGATCCTCCCCAATAATTAATGGAATGATTTTGACTTGATAAACAATGGAATCAAGGAAGCAAGGATGTTCTATATGATATTCCCCCTGCCACATGGTGCCTCCATTTCATATATGCAGTCATTGTTTGGAGGGGTATGGCTAGAGAGGAGATGGTATGGCTGCAACGAGTTGTTTAGAGGGGATAGTGTGTGGCTGCAACGACTCTTCTCCTCGTTGTATGAGTATCACACGATGCTGTAATGGAGGGCCGATAATCAAAGAAGGCGATCCTGACGAATCTGGCCAGCGCTCGGTGGATGCAACACAACCGGTTCGTGTCCAGTACACGTGGCCAGCGCTCGATGGATGCAACACAACTGGTTCGCGTCCTAGTCTTTCTAAGTTCCTGATCCTAGTCTTTCTTAGTCTTCCTATCTCAAAACCTATACTTAGGTTCTTCCTAGGGTCATGTCCCTAGGCTCTGATATCAAGCTGTCACGCCCTGAATTTTACTCCGCGGCGTAAGATTCCAGGTGTGATTTTTTTTTTTAAAGAGATTAAATTCTTTTAAAGGCTATTTGCTCACCCTTGCTCGGACTAACCCAATGCCTTATTAAGCGGCGTACGGTCCGGTTTTCGCAAGGGGAACGCGATAGCTATCATTTATGTTTGCAAAGAGGGTGAATAAGAGAAAAATTTACTACTCGACTACCGAGGGCATCACTTATCCAAGGGAGGGAGACTACTCCGTTACCTCAGGTAAAGTACTATTTTAGCAGGAGTTCGATACTCGAGCCCAGAGGACGAGCCAATTAGCCAAACCTCACAACCACTCATAGCCACGAAGGGCTCCTATTTCAGATGCTCAAGACTATACATTTCAGAAAGGTATCAGATGCCAAGTTCAATTGTTAAACACTTCTATGATGTCAATTACTAACTTTCAATCGTCCAAAGGACGCCATTTACAACTCCAAAGAGAAATACTCCTCAATCGTCCACATGACGATAAATTGTAACTGTACAAGGTACACCTTCAAATGTCCATAGGATGACATATCACAATTGTATAAGACCAAAGGTCATAACTAAAAGTACTAAGCTAAGTACGCTCCTCCGGTCCAACTCCTGCTCCACTACAGCTCCCTATTAGCTCCTCGAAGCTGCGACTCCACTCAGACGAATGTCCGTCCACCGGACCTCGAACTCAACTTGTACCTAGAACCTGGGTTTGTGCCAAAAAAACAACACAAACCCTGAGTCACTTTGAGGACAAAAGGACTCAATAAGAGCCACACTAACTATTTAAAGGGTGAAAGGATCTACTGAAGCTAACTATCAGTTTCGACAAAACTAGACCTTAAACTAATCACCACAAGTCTATGGTACTCGAAAGAGACCACCACCACTCAAAGACTCATCCCCCAATTGGTCAGGATTTTTCACGAGTCAACCACACCAACCATCCGGTCTGGTGCTATCATGTCAGTCTCAACACCACGCCAAAGGCGATATTACGAGTTAGACGACGATTATGATGTCCCTATTCCCCTAAGCTAGGGCAAATACCCGGGTCACAACGAGTGATCCGGTAATGTATAAGGGTAGTTAGGGGATGACCCTAACTTCTTTAGACTAAAATAGAACCAAGGATATTGAAAAGTTTCCCGGCCCGAAGGTCGGTCCTCGGCTGTGATCTAGCCAAATCTCTCCTTAACCTCTACAGAATGTCATATGCCCCTAAGGGGGCAAAAAGAATAGACTCAGGTGGATTCGAGAATTCAGTTTAGTATAAACTGAAAAATCGGGCAGCACTTCCACGACCTTTCCAATATACTGAAACTATTCCCGGTCCGAAGGTCGGTCCTCAACTATGGTCTAGCCACACCTGTCTTTAAGGTTTATAGAGTTCGTTTCAAACCCTAAATGCGGGGATTAAGTCCGTTCTTAACGTGCGGTGGCAGAATCACCTCCTGCGAGCGATATTGAGTTTCCCCGTCCGCTCGCGGTGATTACCCCGCTTCTCGCACGCTTTTTCGAGACCTAACGCCTTTACTTTAAACAAATATTTTATTTTTATTCTTTTTCTAAATTAATTTATTATTAGTTCAATTAAATAATCATATATTAATTCATTTATTTAATTTAATTATTAAATAATTTATTTATTTAATTTATTATTTAAATTATATCATTATGATGTCATATTTAAATTATTTAATTATTTAGATAATATTTGGTATTTTTAGGTTTATACGGAGTATAATACGGGTATAAGTCGCATATAATACGGCGTATACGGAGTAAAATACGGAGCATATACGAAGTATTATACTACGTATAATACGGCGTATGTATAGCGTATAATACGATGAATTATACACATACTTATACGAGTTATTATACGGAATGAATACCGTACTTATATGAGGTATTCTACGTGTATTCCTACAAAGGAAAATACACGTATGAATATTTCGTATTATACGAGTATTCATACCATATGAATTCTAAACACATACGGATGATGAAAATTAAGTTATATGGATCAAAAACCACCATTGGTGTGGTTTTCATCTCAAGAACTCACAATTCTGAAGAACACAACTAGTTTTTTGAAAATACGATATTCGAATAAAAAATCTCTTCGAATCGAAATTTGCAAAGCATGAGACCTAAAGCTAACATGCTGATAGAGATGCTCATGGCATCAAATTTAATTATTAAGCAAGGTCTATAGGACTGAAATTGAATAACACTAACTAACATGCTTTTTAATCTAAATTCATAGATTAAAAACCTAAATCTCGTTAATGAAAATACCTAAAAATTGATCTAAATTATTATGGCATACTAATCTATCCTATTGCAGCTTACCTTTTGTAAATTTGTGAAGTTCCTCAAAACCTTGACCCACCTCTCCTTTTCTTCTTTTCCTTTTCTTTCTCCTTGCTTTTGTAAAGAAAAACTAGCAAGAAATTTGGGATCTTTTGGAAGGTCAAAGGGGTTATTCTTGGAGGTTCAAGGGGCTCCTAGGGACTAATGATATTAGAGGAGAGGGAGGAAGGAAGAGGAAATGATAATGGATCCAAAAATAAATGGACCAAAAGAGACTAAGTCTCCTCTGGAAGTGACCGGCCAGTACCTCCCTTTGAGGAGGGTTTATCTCCCTAGGGGGGGCATGTGGGGGAGATTAGACCTGCCCTAGTGGGTCCCACTTGGCTGCCATTAGGTTAGGATTTGGTTAAGTCTAATTAGGATTTTAGGGTGCAATCTAGGCTAGATTAGGGTTTAAACTAACATAGTTTAATATTTAACCTAGGTTAGTTCCTAACTAGATTTTACTAATTATTTTCACATGGCATGCACATGGGTGTGTTGTCATGTGGGCCCCACATGCTTTGTCATGATGTACCTTTGGGTTAGATTAGTGCTAAGCGCGATTAGAAAGAGTAAAACCCGATTAAAACCCGATTAAAGGCTAACTGACCCCCGAATAAAACTTTAGCGCTAAAAACTGAAAAAACAAAAAATATATATATAATCCCAAAAACACTCATTTTTTATTACATTTAGGTCCAAAATTTTTTTTGATAATTTTGCAAAAAAATCTATTTTTCGAAAATGACCGTTTTACTCTTTGTTTGTGAAAGGGGCCCGATTTCTCTGTACGCGAGCCCAGATCCCATACGAAGTAAAAACGTACCTGGAAAAAATATTTCCTACCCCCGAGGAGATATTAAAGTGTTCCCGGAAGACTCACCTAGGTTCCGGGGGTTAGGACCTAACAGCCTCAATCAAACGAAACGTTCGTATTTCCTCGTACGCAGCCTTTGCGCACTGTCTTTTGTATTTACCTCCTGTGCACTTACGTACCTGTAAGTGTCCCAGGATGTCTCATACAACACTCAATATTCCACCACAGACAAAAGAAAGAAAATAGACTTGCATTATTTTATTACTGAAAAAATCAGGTTCTTACATGACACCTTTTGAAGCGTTGTATGGAAGACCTTGTCGTTCTCCTGTTTGTTGGGCCGAAGTTGGGGAGCATAACATATTGGGTCCAGAACTGGTACGAGAAACTAACGAGAAGATTATACACACAAGGGAGCAGCTGCACACAGCTCAGAGTCGTCAAAAAAGTTAAGCCGATAACAGAAGATGACTGCTCGAGTTTGCTGTTAGAGATCACGTTTTCTTGAAGGTATCTCCAAAGCGTGGTATCATTCGTTTCGGTAAGAAGAGCAAGCTAGCACCTCGATATATTGGCCCCTTCGAAATACTGGAGCTTTTGGGGGAAGTAGCGTACCGTTTGACACTACCACCTCAGATGTCTTCGGTGCATGCTATATTCCACGTGTCTATGCTGAGGAAATATCAACGCGATCCTTCCCACATACTAGCATGGCAGGAATTGAACCTTGAAGTCGATGCCTCGTTCGAGGAAAGTCCGGTGAAGATATTGGCCAGAGAAGAGCGGGCCCTGTGCAACAGAGTGATCCCGATGGTGAAAGTTTTGTGGAGTCATCAATCTGAAAATGAAGCCACCTGGGAGACTGAGGCGAGCATGGAGGAACGTTATTCTTCTTTGTTGGACTAGTTCCCTAATTTCGATGACAAAATTTTTGTAAGGAGAAAAGCTTGTAAGAACCTGATTTTTCTAGTAATATAATAATGCAAGTCTATTTTCTTTATTCTGTTCGTAGTGGAATATTGAGTGTCGTATAAGACATCCTGGGACACTTACAGATACGTAAGTGCATAGGAGGTAAATACGAGACGTAAAAGCTGCGCACGAGGAAATACGAACTTTTTGTCCGATTGGGACTGTTAGGCACTAACCCCCGGAACCCAGGTGAGTCTTCCGGGAACACTTTAATATCTCCTCGGGGATAGGAAACACTCTTCCCAGGTACGTTTTTACTTCGTATGGGATCTGAGCTCGCGTACAAAAAAATTGGGACCCTTTCGTAAAGGAAGGGTAAAACGGTCATTTCTGAAAAATAAACTTTTTTGCAAAATTACTAAAACTTCTTTTGGACCTAAATGTAATGAAAAATGAGTGTTTTGGGAATTATATGTATTTTTTTGGATTTTTAGCGCTAAAGCCTAATCCGAGGGTCAGTTAGCCCTAAATCGGGTCCTAATTGGGTTTTACTCTCTTTAATTGTACTTAGCACTAATCTAACCTAAAGACACCTTATGACAAAACATATGGGGCCCACATGACATCACACCCATGTGCATACCATACGAAAATAATTAGCAAAACCTAGTTAGGAACTAACCTAGGTTAAATATTAAACTAGATTAGTTTAAATCCTAATTTAGCCTAGATTTCACCCTAAAACCCTAATTAGACTTAACCAAACCCTAACCTAACCCAATCGCAGCCAAGTGGGGCCCACTAGGGCAGGTCCAACCTCCCCACATGGCTCCCCTTGGGGAGATAAACCCTCTCCAAAGGGAGGTAGTGGCTGGCCACTTCCAAATGAGACTTAATCTCTTTTGGTACCTTTCTTTTTGGATCCATTCTCATTTCTTCTTCCTTCTTCCCTCTCCTCTGATATCATCAGTCCCTAGGAGCCCCTTGAACCTCCAAGAACACCCCCTTTGAGCTTCCAAAAGACCCCAAATTCCTTACTAGTTTTTCTTTGCAAAAGCAAGAAAAAAGAGAAGGAAAAGGAGAAGAAGGAGAGGAGAGATAGGCCAAAGCTTCAAGGAACTCCACAAATTTACAAAAGATAAGCTGCAATAGGGTAGATTAGTATGCCATGATAGTTTAGATCAATTTCTAGATGTTTTCATCCATAAGATTTAGGTTTTAATCCATGAATTTAAATTAAAAAGCATACCAGTTAGTGTTTTTCAATTTCAGACCTATAGATCTTGCTTAATAATTAAATTTGACGTCATGGGCATCTTTATTAGTATTTTAGTTTTATGTCTCATACTTTGCAAATTTCGATTCAGAGAGATTTGCTTCTCCGATTGTATTTTCGAAAAACTAGTCGTGTTCTTTAGAATTGTGAGTTCTTAAAATGAAAAACCACACTAATGGTGGTTTCGATCCATAAAACTTAATTTCCATCATTCGTATGTGTTTAGGATTCATACAGTATGAATACTCGTATAATACAAAGTATTCATATGTGTATTTTTCTTCGTAGGAATACACGTAGAATACCTCGTATAATTACGGATTTACGGTATTCATTCCGTATAATACCACGTATAAGTACGTGTATAATACATCGTATTATACGATGTACATAAATTATATTATACGTAGTATAATACTCGTATTATACTTCGTATATGCTCCGTATTGTCCTACGTATACGACCCGAATTATATGCGACTTATACCCGTATTATACTCCGTATAAATCTAAAAATACTAAACATTATCTAAATATTTAAATAATTTAATTATAACATCATTTAAATAATAAATTAATAAAATAAATTATTTAATAAATAAATTATTAAATATATTAATAAATAATTATTTAATTAAATTAATAATTAATTAATTTTGAAAAAAGAATAAAAATAAAATATTTTTATTAATTAAAGGTATTAGGTCCCGAAAAAGCGTGCGAGAAGCGAGGTAATCACCACGAGCGGACGGGAAAACCCAATATCACCCGTAGGAGGTGATTCCGCCACCGCACGCTAAGAACGGACTTAATCCGCTAATTTAGGGTTTGAAATGAACCATGTAGACCTTAAGGACAGGTGTGGCTAGACCACAGTCGAGGACCAACCTTTGGGCCAGGAATAGTTTTAGTATACTGAAAAATTCCAATTTATACTAAACTGAATTCTCGAATCCACCTAAGTCTATTCTTTTTGCTTCCTTAAGGGCATATGACATTCTATAGAGGTTAAGGACAAATGTGACTAAACCATAGCCGAGGACCGACCTTCGGGCCAGAAGACTTTTCAATATCTTGGAAAAGACGCGGAAGCACAACCCATTTTTCCACCTTATATTGAACTGTATCCTTGATCCTATCTTAGTCTAAAGAAGTTAGGGTCATCCCCTAACTGTCCTTTAGACATTACCGGATCACTTGTTGTGACCCGGGTACTTACCCTAGCTTAGGGGAATAGAGACACCATAATCGTCGTTAACTCGCAATATCATCTTTGACGTGGAGTTAAGACTGACATGGTAACACCGGACCTGATGGTTGGTGTGGTTGACTCGTGAAAAATCCTGACTAATTGGGAGATAAGTCTTTGAGTGGTGGTGGTCTCTTTCGAGTACCCTAGACTAGCGGTGATTAGTTTAGGGTCTAGTTTTGTCGAAACTGATAGTTAACTTCAGTAGATCCTTTCACCCTTTAAATAGTTAAAAATAGTTAGTGTGGCTCTCACTGAATCACTTTGTCCTCAAAGTGACTCAGGGTTTGTGTTGTTCTTTTGGCACAAACCCATTTTCCAGGTACAAATTGAGGTCGAGTCCGGTGAACAGACGTTCGCCTGAGTGAAGTCGCAGCTTCGAAGAGCTAATAGGGAGCTGAAGTGGAGCAAGAGCTGGACTGAAGGAGCGTATTTAGCTTAGTAATTTTAGTTGTGACATTTGATCTTATACAGTTGTGATATATCATCCTATAAACATTTGAAGGTGTACCTTGTATAATTACAATTTATCGTCCTATGGACGATTGAGGAGTATATCTCCTTGGAGTTGTAATTGGTTGTAAATGGCGTCATTTGGACGATTGAAAGTTAATAAATTGGTTGTAAATGGCGTCATTTGGACGATTGAAAGTTAGTAATTGACATCATAGAAGTGTTTAGTACTTGAGCTGGCATCTGATACCGTTCTGAAATGTATAGTCTTGAGCGTCTGAAACAGGAGCCCTTCGTGGCTATGAGTGGTTGTGAGGTGTGGCTCGTCCTCTGGGCTCGAGTATCGAACTCCTGCGAGAGTAGTACTTTACCTGAGGTAACGGAGTAGTCTCCCTTGGATAAGTGATGCCCTCGGTAGTCAAGTAGCAAACTTTTTCCTTCTTCAGCCTCTTTGCAAATATAAATGATAGATATCGCATTCCCCTTACGAGGATCGGACCGTACGCCGCTTAATTAAACATTGGGTTAGTCCGAGCAAGAGTGAGCGAATAACCTTTAAAAGAACTGAATCTCTTTACGAAAAAAAAAAATCACACCTGGAATTAGGGGTGGCAATGGGTCGTGTCGTGTCTAGTGTCGTGTCCAAAACCCCTAGACCCGGACCCGACCCGTTTAATTAATCGTGTCTAGATCCTAAACCCGTACCCGACCCGCTAATAAACGGGTAGACACGATAAGACCCGGTAAGACCCGTTTACCACCCGGGTCTATTCAGTTGACCCGATCCGACTCAATCCGACTCAACCCGACCTGACCCGAAAGACCCGCTGGTATTATATATTATAGTATCAGATTGCGGGTAGACCCGACCCGTTGAATACTAAACGGGTCTTCCCGGGTCTACCGTGTCTAAACGCTAAACCCGGACCCGACCCGTTTATTAAACGAGTCTATCGTGTCGACCAGTTTACAACTCGAACTTGTTTAGCCCTGACCCAGACCCGCTAACTTCGTGCCGGGTCTGTCGTGTTGGGTCCAAAATTGCCAGCCCTACCTGGAATCTTCCGCCGCGGAAGAAAATTTGAGGTGTGACATGTTATATATATATATATATATATATATATATATATATATATATATATATATATATATATATATATATATATAGGGGTATGCTAAAATGCGGCATGCGGTGCGTGCGGCATCGCAACGCAGCCGTCTGATGCACGCAGCGATACACGCAGCAGTGCATCAGACGGCTGCGGTGCGATGCCGCACGCACCGCATGCCTCATTCTAGCACTTCCCTATATATATATACACAGAGAGAGAGAGAGATGCTATAATGCGGCATGCGGTAAGTGCGGCACCTCACCGCAGCCGTCTGATGCAACGCTGCGTGCATCAGACGGTTGCGGTGCAGTGCCGCACGTACCGCATGCCGCATTATAGCATGCCCCTATATATATATATATATATATATATATATATATATATATATATATAGGGAAATGAGTTCCTATGACATGTCATAGGGAGTACCCTATGACATATGGTGAGTTAGTAACCCTAGAATATTTAGAATGTTTTGAATTTTTATGAGGATGATCACCCTATGTTAGATAGGACTCCCACAAAAAATCGGCTCATTCTAAAACTTCTAGAGGCATCAAATATGGTTTTCAATTTAACGGTTACAATGGATGGCCGATAAAACTTCTAACATTTGATGCCCCAACAAGTTTTAGAAAGCTTTTATTTTTTGTGGACATTCTATCTAAGATAAGGTGATCACCCTCAAAAAAATTCAACACATTCTAAACATTCTAGCATTACTAATTCACCGTATGTCATAGGGTACTCCCTATGACATGTCATAGGAACCCAGCCCTTATATATATATATATATATATATATATATATATATATATATATATATATATATATATATATATATATATATCCTACATTTTGGAATTTGTTGTATTGCCATACCTGTATCGTGTCATACTCATATCTCATATCTGTATTCGTGCTTCTTAGGTCCTAACCCATTAATCTAGGACCAATTTTATAAGTATAATCTCATATGCCAATCCAACACCCAAATGACAAAAGATAAATGATTGACTGAAGCAAGTAAGAAGCCAATTACAAAAAAGGTCAAACTATGTAATGACCACATCAATTTATATATGTATATATATATATATATATATATATATATATATATATATACTAAAATGGAAGCTTCTCTCCCGTGTTGTGACCAATGTTGTCAGAACCGAACTGGAGGACGAACCGTTTTGTGTACCGGTCCGGTTCGGCCGGCCGGTCCGATCCGGTTCACCGGCCCAACAAACACAGTCAAATCTATAGAGAGATAGAGAGAGCGAGAGAGCATTTGTGCACCAAAAAAAAAAAAAACGGTTCGTTTATACCTAAAACCGCCCGGCCCGACGGTTCAATACCGGTTCGTTTTCCAACACCGGTTCATATCACATACGGACCAGTTTCCCTACCGGTTCGCCGGTTCCCGGTCCGGACCGGCCGGTCCGGTCCGGTTTTAATAACATTGGTTGTGACACATGGACGTCTTTTACAGAGCTAGAATTCTTCTTCCGTGTGTGAACGCGGCTCTCTTTTAAATCCATTTAAAAGCCTACCATAAAGATGATAAATTTTCATTCAATGCATTTAATGGTCATTTGATGTTAATCTTTCTCTCTCTAACAAGTGAATCACACTCACTTCAGATTTTACACTTCTACAAACAGTTGTGATGTCGTCTTTGCCATATGGCATACAACAAGCACATTCGGGCATTGCTCGGGTTTCTTACTAGTATATAATATATGCCCGGGGACGTTTTATTGTATCAGCTCCAGTACCGAGGCTATGCATGCGGGTAAAACTGATCGAACGGCTATGCAAAATTTTGATTGTTGTTGTTGTCAAGAAGAGTAAATTTTGGTTTGTTCATGTTCACTTTTAGGCATCGACAGACCACCAAAACCCAGCCTAATGGGCCTAATCAACATGTGTAACATGATGGATCATTCAAGTTTGTATTGGTCTTGACTCTTGACCCATCCTGATAAGGTTAAATACAACCTTGGGGTTATTGTACCAAGTTCCTGGTTATTATCGTGAACAGTGATGACCACGAGAACTAAAATGGCAAATCATGGATGAGAATAATTAGGATTACTAACATGTAGCATCCATAACGATAGCAAACAAAAATATTATCTCAAATTATTTGGGTGGATATATTAATCCTCCCCAATCATCATCAAGCAAGTTGGGAAATTAATCAATTTGTCGCAAAGACCAACTAATAAGCATCTTCAGATCCAGGTCTACAAGCTAATAATATAGGAGAAAGGCGTTCCTTCTATTCAAGATGACATCTAAAATGTACCTCCCAACAATCTACATCCATTAATGATTCTACAGACTTCCCAATGCAATAAATCTTAGAAAGAATTGCAGATCATGACATACAGTCCCAAAAATAATATTGAATAAAGGTCAATTATATGACATGGAACATTTTCTTCCAAGCCTACTTCAAAACATGACGGTGAATTTAGAGGAGATTGGGTCAAAGCTCAATTGGGAAGGGATACAGAAACAAACAATTAGAGGCATAGTTCCATTGGCAGGTATAGGTGCACTCTAAAGAAATATCCATCACTACATAAGTTGGGGGGCAAGTGGCAATTTTTCATATGTCATGTAAACAAGGTCGGCAACGACACATGTCATGTGCCCAAACTATCTACATCTGGATTTAGAGTTTTAGGTGTATCCTGCAAGAAAAGAGGAAGAAGCAGAAACAAGGTTCAAAAACTTGGTATCAGGGCCAGTATAGGCTGACCAAAAACCGAATCGACTCGGCGATACGACTTGTATCGACAGATATGCCTCGACCGAAAATAAAGGAAAGAATACATACACAGAGAGGCTTGGACTTCCTTCCAATCCATCGTGCTACTGATGTACCGTCAATACAGTCCATGTCCATAGCACAAGTGCAACAAAGTTGGTTGTGGCTGTGGGCCAGACCGATACAACTCAAATGTCTCAGCATTGACTCAGTTGTATCGGCCAATACTGATCGAATTTTATCAGTCTCGATCGAGTCAGGACCCATATCGATATCGATACTTGAATCGGTTGTGGCCAGTCAAAAACCTAATACGAACATACCGATACGCCTTGATAACGGCCGAGTTTTTAAACATGATCAGAAAAGTTAAGAACTAAGAAGAATCGAGGTCATTGTTGAGAGGATAAAATCAGGAAAAAAAAAAGAGGGTAAAGAAATGAAGAAAGATACTTGTTAGTCCTATCATCTATTAAGGCTGTAACTTGCATGCAGTTCACTTTCCTAGTTTACACTAACCTACTTTATGCAGCTTACGCATGGGCCTAAATACACAAGACCCTCATATCACCATATTTAAAGAGCTTGTGTGCATGAGACTCATATTTGTGTTGTTTGACAAGACCCTGGCCCATATAATAAGAGAAAAGAGATGTCTAACAAATAACAATCTTATATCTTTACTATATTAAGAGAATTGGCCCTGATGACACAAACCAAGCAATAGCAACCTCTATCCCCCTGTCGTGAATTAAAAACAGTATGATACCTAAAAGATAATGGGGGTATTTTAGACTTTTTAAGTAAAATTTTGCAAGAAACGACATTATATCAGAACCCCCCCCCCCTCTCTCTCTTTCCTAATGCCCCACTTCTCCCTCTTAGCGCATGTGCATCGCGCGCACGTGCCCATAGAAATATTTTAGAAATGAACTACAAACACAAGCTTGGTGAAGCATTTGGGCACTTAAATCATGATAATAGACACAAGCTGCGACAAAGATCACAAGAAAAAGCAGCAGTAAATCACTTGACTACAGCACTTCATCCTTTGACTTTTAGTTATCACTAGTCCGATCCCCCGGGCAAGGCCAGGGAACAGCCATCTGATGGAGCCCTTATAGCGAACATGATCAAGTATTCCAGGCCGTACCAATGCAATGTATGTTAAACCCTAACACCGGTCATTTGCATGATTTATGTGATTAAGCCTCCATCAAACTGTTCATATCGATTTCACCAAGGTTACATTAGTGGTACAGTAACCAGGGTTCATTATATATTATCGTATAGATACAAATGAAATTCACTGCAAGTTTGTAATGGAAAAAATCATATAGTTTGGGCTTCAACAGGTTTTAGAATGATCGATTGAGGCAGTCATCAAGTAGAAAGCACTTGCAAGGTAAAAGACATGATATAGACTTCTTTTGTCAGTGCAAAAAAAATGTACCCTGCCATCATATTCCTTCTTGAGTAAAACTTCAGGAGCAATGTATGCAGGAGTTCCCACAGTTGACTTTGGCTGTGAATGCAGCACTGATGACTGAAAATACAAGGAGTAAAAGACTTGAAGTTATACATACCAAAAATTAGGCAGGAAACAGAAGGAAGGTATGTTTATTGACTCTTCTAGATGTTCCAAAAAATAATTAAAAACACCGAATATTATACAAGAACCTGAATTGATGCTTAAATAATATTCAGTTATAGGCGTGCTACAGATCTGAGCAATTCTGCATGCAGAGATATAAGAGCTACATGCTTTGCAAATTTAGCCTGTGTCGTGGTGTGCAACACTAGTCAGTACTTCATGGATGGATCAAGTAATAGCCAGACATTTACCTTTGAATACCCAAAATCGCATATCTTGAGACGTGGGGCGGCACTTCCATCCAGCAATGTGTTCTCCAGCTTTAAATCACGGTGACATACTTGCTTGAGAATGAAGCAACCCAAAACAACGATTATTTAATCATCAAGGATATTATTAATAAACCAGCAGAAAATAGAAATTTGAAGTAAATACCATCGAATGACAATAGCTGACTCCTGATATAAGTTGCTGGAAAAAGAATCGAGCCTGCAAGGAAAAGAAAAATACCAGTAAAATAGAAGCACTTCTAATAGTATAAGATCTGTAAAGCTAACCTCGTCCTCACTGAAGCGTCCAGCATTGCATATGCGCTCGAAAAGCTCTCCACCAGAAGCATATTCCATGACAATAGCCAAATGTGTTGGAGTTAAGATAACCTAATGAAGGATTTCAGAGAGCAATATCAAACCAACCGTACTTATGTTAAGAACATGAGAATCAAATCCCCAAACCCTAACACACCTCTTTGAACCGTATAATATTCGGGTGCCTCAGCGATCTGTGGTTGATAATCTCCCGCTGGACATTTTCATCTATCTGTACGAAGAAACAGAAACCAAGTAAGTCCCGCAAAGCGGTTCCATGTGCTAGAAGAAATTCCTCCGCCTAACAGAATTTAAGTTTAGCATAATCACATCCTGTACTAATAAACATTAGCAATCAAATTTCGTGAGACAAAAAATCCTTCACTAAACCAATAAGGTTCGTTGGCCATTGTGAAGCTTCATCTGATTAATTTGGTAAATTCATATCAACCTCAAGTTTCGGGATTTTTCAATTTGATCATAACTTCGACACAATAATGGGGGGGGAAAATCATTTTCTCAAGCTTGTAACATAGAAATTGTGACGCAATTCACAGCAATTCGTGCGAGGGAAAGCAGGAGATAGAATCTTGAAAATGAAATGTAAAATTTCCAAACCTCCATTGATTGCTTCACAGCCACAGACGATCAAGACCAAAACAAATTACTCCCCGACCAATTATGTCAATTTTTGAAATTTCGATCCCATGCGGGTGACAAACAGTAGAAGCCAATGAATACACTTGAATCATATGGTAGACCAAACCCACGACCATCCAACTTAATTGCATTAGTAACTTTGAATTCATTCCAGATCATCCAGTTATCACAAAAACCTAAAAACTAGGAACACTTATCCACGGCATCCGAAGAAAATAGAAGAATAAGTAGCCAAAATCCAACAGGTTCGAAGTTAAAAATCAACAAAATGTCAAAAACTAGCATTGAACCAAACCACTTCATCTGAGTTATCAAGAAGAAAAAAAATTTTGAATATGGCAACAGAAACGATCCGATGCTTCAAACCAGACGACCAACCCACCTTCTCGCCCCGCTCGATGTACTTGACGGCCACCAGCTCCAGGGTCTTCTTGTCCCTCATCAGCCTCGCGATACCGAAGTTCCCCGACCCGATGTCCCGCACCAGCTCATACCGGTCGCTGTCATGCATTATCGGCAGATCCATCGCCGGCCCCACCGTCACCGCCGCTCGATCCATCATCCCTCCCCCTCTTCCTCCCGCGCTTCTTCCGGATTCGTTCTCACATTACCACCGGAGCACAAATACCCCGACCGAGGGTCCCCGCGCTTCCTGTCGGAGAGGGACCGAGGCACGAGGCCGGAGACGTGGTGCGGCGCCCGCCTCTCGATCGGATCGACGAGAAAGCCGGTGTTGGGTGGCGGAAAGAGACCGCGACACGGCAGGAACCCGTGAAAGCTTTGCCCCTCTCCCTCTCTAGTGGTCCGATCTCACCATTTCTCTCTCCCTTCGATTACCTTATCTAGGGCTAGGGCTAGGGTTTCGGATCGCGGGGAGTTGCAGAGATGGCGAGAGCTCACTCGTGACCGGCTTTTTCCACCGCCCGGAAACCCCCCACGGCGAGACAGGAAAGATAATATCCAGCGAAGGTGCGGCGATAGCCGCCAAATTAAATATCCTCAGCCGCGTAAAATACCATTAATGGACAATAATGGCCCACTTCCACAGCCGTAGGATGTATAGATCCGATGATCCGCTCTCTCGTGTTTACTGCAGATCGCACGGTTGGGATGCCATTTAGAACTGTCGATGGGGTATTATGGTCATTTAGTGGGCTGTATACGAAAAGAGGGGATTCTGTCCGGACGTGGGGAGCGGTTTCCTGACCTCGCAGAAGGGGGTAGGCGGTGCCAATGACCTATTTTGTTTGTTAAAGATGGTTGAGACTCCAAAGTAAGTAGGAAGGACTCCTAATTTCTAGATGGGTTCAATACAAAGATCTTTTCTGAAAATTTAATTTAAAAAATCTAATGTGGTAATTCAATTATGTTTTATATTTTTAAAAAATATGAATGCATAAGTTTTGTAGTCTAGTTGTCGATCCGGGCAATGACCCACTTCATGCTCGAACTAATCCCCTCTGGGAGTGAAGCCTGACCCACTCTAAATTTTCCAACGCACTCCTAGGTAAATGAGGGGAGGGGTGGGGTGGGTGTGGGGGACCGAACACACAACCTCCTCACCCAAACATCAATTAATTGCCAACTTTCCCCTGGCGAGTATCCGTTATCTTTTTCTTTTAATTGTGGTGAGGATGAAAAAGAGAAGAATTAATCCGAACATCAAGAAGTCTTGGGACATCATTTTTGTGCAATATGTTGGTATTTAGTTGGTCAGAAATGAAAGAATTTTCCAGTAGAAGCACTCGTCGGAGGAGATTACCGAGAGGAATAAATCGTTGATACATTTATGGTCGATGCATCAACCTTTGAGCATGAAGGTCTTTCCCTTGGATCTTTTGTAATCTTTTGTTATTTTTTTTCGTTCTATCTCCCTGTACATACTTCTTTCTTTCTTTTTTTTTAGGGGTAAAAAATGAATTAAAAATAGGGCAAACAGTTACAGCGCACGGCTTACTCAAAGTGAGTAAACATTAACAAAAGGAGTCCAGATCCCTATATTAGGCAGACCAACAAGGTAGCTAACAAAGACATTTGGGCCCTAAGTCAAAAAGCCCAAGGCCAAACAACGCCTAAAGACCAAAAACAAGTACCAGGCCAAACAAGCAGGAAGAAGAAACAAACTCACAAAAGAAGATACTCAAGAAGTACTTGTGTCAGTTGATCTGCCTCCCTTGCAATCTCGAATACACTCGGATGCAATAGAAGCAACGATCGTCAGCACCAGAAGCACGCTCCACTTCCGGCCCTAGCAGTCTCCAACTTTGACGTTCATCATTGAGGAGCTAGAAGGGCTTAGGCCCTCCAAATAGACTCTTCAATAATTGATTTGTCTCCCTTGCAATCGCCATCTGAGGACACAAGAAGGGCTTGGGCCCTCCATTAGGTGAACAAGAAGCACTCGAATCTCCAATTCGAAGAACAAACCAAGGACTCAAGAAGGGCTTGGGCCCTCCAAAAGACGAGCAAACAACATAGTCATCGCGAAAAAAAAAACAACAGCAATCTGACACAATGCAATTGATCTGTCTCCCCGGCCGCCAAACAATGTTCGGAAGTAAATGAAGCAGCAACTCAAGCAATCCAATACCCGAACTAGCACGCTCCAAACACCAAGAGAAACTAAACAATGATCTGGAACTGCAGCACCCGCTTCTACCACGAATCAGAATAATCAGGCCAAACCAACCCAAGCAATGCCTACCAGCAAAACCCGTACCACTTCTGCCTTCAGACACCCCTAGCAAAAGCAAGGCTTGGCCACTCAAGGAGCCCCCATCACAGTCAAGCCTCCATACTGCAACAGCGCCCAAGACCATATAAGAAAAGCTAGAAAACTGATGCCAACTACTGCAGTCCTTGACTGACGTGAAAATCAAGTGACTCTGAGTCCTCTTCGCCAGGTATTCTAAATTTAGAGTGAATGTAGGGGGACCAAACTAGGACAAGGGAATCCGAAATGAACAGCACCTCGTTATTCTAGCAGTTGAGCATAATCTCCTCAAAACGAGCCGCGACTTTAGATGTGATATTAGATAATGTGCAATAAACTCCATCATACATCCGACTGTTCCTTTCCCCCCATATCACAAACACAATTGTGGTGAGAAGAAGCTACCCTACCAGGTGTAGAGGACCCTTCGGAATGGTCACCATAAATTTGCAAGCCTTCTTGATAGAAAAACCAGCATCTAAAGTGCTCCATCCCATTAAATCATAATATTTTTCCTACACAACAGAAGCCCAAGAGCACCTGAAGAACAGGTGTTTGATATGCTCTTCATCCTTTTCACATAAATAGCATCTATTGACAAAGGAAATACTTTGTCGTTGAATCCACGGAATAGTAGCTAACCGGTTCCGAACAGCCCTCCAGGTGCAAAAGCTGTGGTTCGACGGCGAGATCGGATTCCATATCATCTTAGCCCAGCTCTTAGTGGTTCCTGAGTTCCGAATAGCATCACAAGCCGCTTGGAGTGAGAATAAACCAGAACTCCAACTACTCCAAAGCATATAATCAGCCACCTTCTCCTGATCAATGATAATGTCTCGAACCATGTCAAAAAGCTCAGCAAGAGCTCTATTATTAGGGTGAGGAATATTCCACGTTCAATCCTCAATCCAGCCACTTAGATCAGGCCAGCCATGCTGCAAGTCCAAAACTGAGTGAATACCCACTATTTGCAACGGACTTCGCCCTCCACCCACGGATCTCACCACCTATCAATGATTTTGTCGTCGGCAATACAATAGTGGATATGACGAGATAAATCCTCCCATAATTGGAGAATTTCCTTCCACATAGACAAGGCGGAATGGGAGGCAGTCACCTCCTAGAACGATTGTTGACCCAGATATCTGCCCCTTATCCATCTGGACCATAAATTGTCTCTATCATTTAGGAAGGTCCAACCGAGCTTCAAGTATCTAGCCTTGCTAATGTCAGAAATCCTCCGAATACCCAGCCCTCCTTCATTATATGGGCGGTAGACCTCTGACCATTTAACATGCGCTGATGATGATCCCCAAAGGAACTTACGCATCCAGTGTTCGAGCAAAAGCCTAGTGCATGTCGGTATAATAAACACTGCTGCCCAGAAAGGTATGCGTAGAGGACCGACTTAATAAGCATGAGTCGCCCACCGAAGGATAACTTGTTAGTTTCCCAGGAAGCAAGTTTCAATCGAAACTTTTCCACCAGCGGATAAAACAATCTCAGATTTTTCCTAGCTGGAAATAGGGGGAGCCCTAGGTATCTAACCGGAAGTGTGCCAATCGATATGCCCAAGCCCTCGGCTAGCTCTTGTCCATTAGCCATTGCCCTAGACAGGTACACCAAACTTTTCTCCTGACTAACATACAACCCTGTCTCCCTACCAAACTCCTCCAGAATTGTAGCAAGGCCACACAGAGATTGCTTGGAAGTTGAGGAAAAAACCATCAGATCATCCGCAAACAAAAGGTGGGAGATACAAGGAGCAGATCCCACTCTGAAACTCTTCCACCTCTTGCACTCCAAGCCATGATCCAAAGCTAATGACAACCCTTCCATCACTATAGAAAAGAGATAAGGTCACAGGGGATCCCCTTGCCTAATGCCCCTATTCGATCTAATAAAGTCGAAGGGTGTACCATTGAGCAGGATTGAAAAAGATGGAGAAGATACATTCTTGAATCCAGGAAATCCACCTCCTAGAAAAACTAAGACAATGAAGGGCATACAAGATGTAAGACTTCTTTTTCTTAATAAATTGGTAAGGGTTTAGGTTGAACCTCTCTCTCTCTCTCTCTCTCTCTCTCTCTCTCTCTCTCTCTCACACACACACACACACACACACACACACATACCGATAAGGATTTATAAAAAAAATTAGACCTTTTAGAGTGTTAGAGCCTCTGGATATTTAGGATAATACTATTTTGAAATAACTTTTGGATGTCTAAGAGTGGACTGGGTAGATTATGATGGGTGGATTAGTAATAATAATGGGTGTTTGATGAGTTTTAAAGAAGAAAAAAACAGTGAAAATATGAAATTGAGTTGTTGGATGAACGATCTCTCACTAAATAGAACTTCTGTCGATATAGTGATAAATAAGAAGATGCTAAAAAGGAGAGGTGTGCGGAGAGGAATGAGAAAGATCATTTTTTAATGCACCATCGTAGTAATTTTCTTATAAAATTTTATTAAATGTATTTGGGTACGTATACTTAGTTGATTGAAGATTATATATATATATATATATATATATATATATATATATATATATATATATATATATATATATATATATATATATATATATATATATATATATAAAAGCTTTTTGTAGAATCTTTTTTCAATTTAAATGAAGGCCTTCATAGAAACTTTTGCAAAATAGGGTGAAAACAACTTCTTTCTAGAGGAAGCTAAAGCATCAACCGTTGTCCTTCCAAACATAATTGAAACTTACAAAAGAATTTTAATATAATTTTCTAATGCGAGGAGCTCTTCCAAACATGCTTTAAGAAGTTGTTGGTGAAATGACGACCAACTTCCATATGTTGATAAACATATCCTCAGTTATGTTTTTATCTTTACTTTTATAACCATCATCACTTGCGACAAACTTCGCACATTGTGAGACCAAAATCCAATAGTCAAGAGCCAAAATTTTTGAGGATGTGATGCCAAGATGGATAAGGTGAGGTGAGATGTACAAGGCCACGAGTTAGCTCGACATCACCTTGAGAGAAGAAGATTCTGAGCTACTTATATAATTTCATCTCCCATGCAATTATAGAAGACACGTTTTAAAACTGTGCGCTGCTATAGATTTCATAAGAACTCCGTAGTTAAGCATGCTCGGGTGAGAGTAATACTAGGTGACCCCCCTGAGAAGTCCTCGTCCGGGTACGAATAAAGCAAACAATATCTTGTATGTTTAGGAAAGATGTTACAAAATGATATTAGAGCCAGTTTTCCTCGCAATAGGGGGGTCTAACCTACACTTGGACATATAGCTATGGGGGGATATTAGGGTCGTCGTACGATCTCTCTCTAACAGTCGATTGAAAGGTAGAGCTTCGAGGTGTGGTACACTGTAGAGTGCTGATCTGTCACGTGCTGAGCTGTCACGCTAACGTTGTAGAGTAGAGAAAGAGAGAAAAAGAAGAAGAAGAGTTGACATAAAAGGTGGTGACGAAGTTCGGTCGAAGCCTATATTTTTGTGGGTGCAAAATCTGGCTAATACCCAACGGTGGGACCCACAGCTCTGCTTGGGGTCCACGAGTCCAACGGTGGGACCCGCAGCCCTGCCTAGAGCCCACGAGTCCAACGGTGAGACCCGCAACCCTACCTAGGGCCTACGAGTACGACGGTGGGACCCGCAGCCCTGCTTGGGCCCCACTTGCACTATCTAGGGTCTAGTAAATCCCCCCGGGTATTTACCAAACCCCGGATATTCTTGGGAATATTCTTAGAATATTCCCTAGATAAATTAAGCTCTTATAAATAGTAAACCCTGTAAATGATTCCATATCCCAAATTCCAGACCAGAAACCTACTTTCTGTTTTCCAGAGCTCCCTGAGCTTTCTGGTTTTCAAACTCCTTTTTCATCCTCCGATTACTTATAAGAAGCACTCCTCGGCCTGTCGAGAATAGCTCTACTATTTACTCAGAGATAGTGGATTCAAAGGTTGCGTCTTACTGCACGGAGACGTAGGCTTCGATCGAACTTCATCACCACATCCTGTGTCATCTATTCCTCTACCTTTCTACTCTACAGTGTTTGTGTGACATGAGCCTAGCAAGTCACAACTCAGCGCTTCGAAGCGCGCCACATCCCGAAGGGTCAAACCTTCAATCGACTGTTGGAGGAGGGTCACGTACGACAGCCAAAATCCTCCCCCACAGTTTCCATGTGGTAAGACACAACCTTTGAATCCACTATTTCTGAAGAAGTAAAGCTACTCTTGATAGGCTGAGGAGTGGTTATCCAAGTAGACAGAGGGTGGAGTAGGCTTGACTGGAGTCTGATCACCAGAAGGCTCGATGAGATCTGGAAAACAGAAAGTGGAATGTGATCTGAAATATTCCATCCAGAAATATTTGTCGGGTCTGCTATTTATAGAGGTTTGGGAATATCGGGGGTTTCGATAAATATCCGGGAGGATTTACGAAACCCTAAAGAGTATGTGTGGGCCCTAAGTAGGGCTACGGGTCCTACTGTTGTCTCTATGGACCCCAAGCAGAACTACGGGTTCCACTATTGGGAGTTAGCCAGATTTTAAACCCACAGTTACCCCCTCCCAAATAGGCAGGTGCTAACCTAACTGGCTGTGTGTTCGTCGACACGTTGTCCGGTGACGACCGTCGCGCCTATCGACCCCATACCAAGGGTCGACCGGGTGAGTGTCTGCTGACCCGCTGTCCGAGACCGATCGTCACGCCTGTCGACCCCCTGCCAAGGGTTGGACTGGTGTGTATCTGTCGACCCACTGTCAGGGACCGACCGTCGCACCTGCCAATCCCCTATTAAGGGCCGATCAGGTGCACGTCTGCCGAACCGCTGTCCGAGGTTGACTATCGCGCCCGCAGACACCCTATCAAGGGCTGGTCGGGTGCATGTCTGCCGACCCGTTGCCCGGGGCACGATCAAATGAGTATTTTTTGACCCACTGTCTGGGGTCGACTGGATGAATGTCTACCGACCCGCTATCCGGGGCCGAACGTCGCACCCTTCGACCCCCTGCCAAGGGCCGGCTAGGTGCGCGTCTGCCGACCCGCTGTCGAGGCCGACCGTCATGCCCGTCAACCCCCTGCCAAGGGCCGATTAGGTATGAGTCTACTGACCCGCTACCCGGGGCCGACCGTCGTGCCCGCCAACCCCCTACCAAGGGGCAGATGGGTGCGTGTCTACCAACCCACTACCCGGGGCTGACTATCATGCCTGCCGACCCCTTACTAAGGGCTGGATGGGTGTACACCTGCCAACTCACTGTCCGGAGCTGACCGTCGCGCCCGTCGAGCCCCTACCAAAGCCTGACTGAGTGCGCGTCTGTCGACCCATTGTCCGGGGCAGATTATTAAGCCCGCTGACCCCCAGAGCTTACCCTGACCACACACGATCCGCTCGCACGTGGTAGAAGAAGTCGCCCGTGGTTGGCACTCACAGCTCACCCAGAGCTTACCATGATCGCACGCGATTCGCTCGCACGCGGTAGAGGTTGCCCGTGGCTGGTACTTACAGCTCGCCCGGAGTTTTCCCTGACCACACGCGATCCGGTCGCAAGCGGTAGAGGTCGCCTATGGTTGGCACTCACAGCTCGCCCAGAGCTTTCCTTAACCGCACGCGATCCGTTCGCATGCGGAAGAGGTCACCCGTGGCTAGCGCTTATAGCTCGCCAGGAGCATACACTGACCGCACGCGGTAGAGGTTGCTCGTGCCTGGCGCTCATAGCTCGCCCGGAGTTTACCCTGATAGCACGCGGTAGAGGTTGCCCGTAGCTGGCACTCACAGCTTGCCCAGAGCTTACAATGATCGCACGCGGTAGAGGTCACATGTGGCTGTCGCTCACAGCTCGCCCAGAGCTTACCCTGACCGCACGCGATCTGCTCGCAAGCGATAGACGTCGTCCGTGCCTGGCACTCACAACTCACCCGAAGCTTACCGTGACTGCACACGATTCACTCGCACTCGATAGAGGTCGCCCATGCCTAGTACTCACAGCTCGCCCAAAACTTACCCTAACCGCACGCGGTAGAGGTCGCTCGTGGCTGGCGCTCACAGCACCCCCGAAGCTTACCCTGACCGTACTCGATCCACTCACACGCGGTAGAGGTCGCCCGTGGCAGGCGCTACCAGCTCGTCTGGAGCTTACCCTGATCGCACGCGATAGATGTCGCCCATGGCTGCTACTCATAGCTCGCCCAGTGCTTACCCTGATCGCACGCAATCCGCTCACAAACGGTAGAGGTTGCCCGTGCCTGGCGCTCATAGCTCGCCCGGAGATTACCCTGACCGCACACGATCTGCTTACACACAGTAGAAGTCGCCCATGCCTGGTGCTCACAGGAGCTTACCCTGACCATACCCGATCCGCTCGCACGCGGTAAAGGTCATCCGTGACTGGCTCTCACCCAGAGCTTACCCTGACCGCATGTGATTCGCTCGCACGTGGTAGAGGCCGCCCGTACTTGGTGCTCACAGTTCGCTCGGAGATTACACAAACCACACGTGATCCGCTCGCACACAGTAGTGGTCGCCCGTGCCTGGCGGTCACAGCTCTCCCGGAGCTTACCCTGACTGCACATGATCCGCTCGTAAGCGGTAGAGGTCGCCCGTGACGGGCGCTCACAGCTAGCCCGTAGCATACCCTGACCGCACACGACCCGCTCGTACGCGGTAGAGGTCGCCCGTGGCTGGCGCTCACACCTCGCCCCGAGCTTACGTTGACCACACATGATCCGCTCGCATGTGGTAGAGTCGCCCTTGGCTGGCGTTTACAGCTCGCCCGGAGCATACCCTGACCGCACGTGATCCGCTCACACGCGGTAGAGGTTGCCCATGCCTGGCGCTCATAACTCGCTCGGAGTTTATCCTGACCACATGCGATCCGCTCGCACGCGGTAGAGGTCACCCGTGGCTGGCGCTCACAGCTCGTCCGGAGCTTACCCTGACCGCACGCGATTCGCTCACACACTATAGAGATCACCCGTGGCTGGCGCTCACAGCTCTCCCGGAGCTTACCCTGACCGCACGCGATCCGCTCGCACGTGGTAGAGGTCGCCTGTCGCTGGCGCTCACAGCTCGCCCGGAGCTTACCCTGACTGCACGCGATAGAGGTCGCCCATCGCTGGCGCTCACAACTCCCTCGTAGCTTACGCAAGCCGTACGCAATCGCTCGCATACGGTAAAGGCCACCCATGGCTGACACTCACAGCTCACCCGGAGTTTACCCTGATCGCACACAATCCGCTCGCACGCGGTAGAGGTCGCCCGTGCCTGGCGGTCATAGCTCTCCCGTAGCTTACCCTAACTACACACGATCCGATCGCACGTGGTAGAGGTCGCCCATGCCTGGCACTCATAGCTCGTCTGGAGCTTACCCTGACCGCACGCGGTAGAGGTCACCCGTGCCTGACGCTCACAGCTCGCCCGGAGCTTACCCTGACCATACGTGATCCACTCGCACGCGGTAGAGGTCGCCCGTGGCTAGCGTTCACAGCTCGCCCGGAGTATACTCTGACAGCACGCGATCCGCTCGCACGCGGTAGAGGTCGCCTGTTGCTGGGGCTCACAGCTTGCCCGAAGCTTACCCTGACCGCACGTAATCCGCTCGCACATGGTATAGGTCTCCCTTGGCTGGCGCTTACAGCTCACTCGGAGCTTACACTAACCGCACGCGGTAGAGGTCGCTCATGCCTGGCGCTTACAGCTCACCCGGAGATTACCCTGACCGCACGCAGTAGAGGTCGCCCGTGCCTGTCACTCATAGCTCACCGGGAGCTTACCCTGACCTCATGCAATCTACTCGCATGGGGGTAGAGGTCGCCCGTGCCGGGCACTCACAGCTCGCTCAAAGCTTACCCTAACCGTACATGATCTGCTCGCATGCGGTAGAGGTCGCCTGTTCCTGGCACTCACAGCTCGCCCGGAGCTTACCCTGACCGCACGCGGTAGAGGTCGCCCGTGGCTAGCACTTACAGCTCCCCTAGAGCTTACCCTGACCGCATTCGATCCGCTCGCACGCGGTAGAGGTCGCCCGTGGTTGGTGCTCATAGCTCGCTCGAAGCTACCCCTAACTGCACACTATCCGCTTGTACACGATAGAGGTTGCCCATGGCTGGCGCTCATAACTCGCCTGGAGCTTACCCGTACCGCACGTGATCCACTCGCATGCAGTTGTGATGACCAAGATCCAATAGCCAAGAGCCAAGACTCCTGAGACTGGGATGCCAAAATGGATAAGGTGAGGTGAGGTATACAAGGCCACGAGTTAACCCCACATCGCCTGGAGAGAAGGAGATCCGGAGCTATTTATATAATTTCCCCTCCCAAACATAGAAGACGCATTTTTAAAATGTGCGCCACTGTGGATTTCATAAGAACTCTGTAGTTAATCGTGCTTGGGCGAGAGTAGTACTAAAATAGGTGATCACCCTGGAAAGTTCTCATACGGACACCGGCAAAGCGAACCATATCTTGTGTGTTTGGGGCGAATGTTACAAAATGGTATCAGAACCGGCTCTCCTCGGGATGGGTGGGTTTAACCCTACACGAGAACGTGTAGCCCTCAGAGGGGTGGACTGTGATGACTAAGATCCAATAGCCAAGATCCAAGACTCCTGAGGCCGTAGTGCCAAGATGGATGAGGTGAGGTGTGGTATACAAGGCCACGAGTTAGCCCCATATCTCCTGGAGAGAAGGAGATCCTGAGATACTTATATAATTGTATGCGCAGAAAAGATACGGGTCGTCTTTATTGCACAAAACGAGATTACAAGTGTGGCCGGGACCCGGGTGGCTCGGGTGTGGCGAGTCCGGGTTGCGGCGAGTGTTGATCAGGAGAGTGTGGGAGAGATCCTCTGGAGGATCCCTTTGATCCGCGTCTCCACGTGGTGTTCGTGTGAGAGCTCTGAAGGGGTCGCCCAGGACAGAAGTCTTTACAGGGTAAGGGTTTTTTGAGAGGCTAAGGAGTGTCCACCGTGGCTTTGTCCCTTCCGTGCTTCACGCTTTCTCGGCTAGGGAGTTTTCGACTTCGTTCCTCGGTCTTCGTGTCTTCCTCGCTCCTTGCTTGACCTCGGCGTCTTTGATCGTCGGTTCGCGGCGTCGATCATGCTTTTGGCGTCGGCTTTCGACTTCGGCTTGGCTTTGGCGTGGCTCTGGCTTTTGCTTTGCTTTGGCGCTTGCTCTTGGACGTAGATGGGGGAGACTTGCGGTGCTTTCGTTCTTCCGGACTTCGCGTCGTATCGGCTAGAACGTGCGGTGCTTTTGCTCGAGACCGGCGTAGTCGCTTGGCTTTGGCACTTGCGTTGCTTTGGCGCGGGCTTTACCGGGGCTTTTGCTTTGGCTTCTTACGTGGGCTTTGGCTTTAGCTTTGACTCGGTCTTCTCCTCGAATGACGTGGGCTACTTCTTCGGTGCTTCGGCGGTTTGGGTGTTGGCTAGACTTCTCTTCTTCTCCGGGCTTCTTTGGCGTGATCGGAGTTGAAGAATGCTTTCAAAGATAATGGGGGTAGCACCGATCTCCGTGCGACGGTTGTAGCATCGGCTTTTGTTGATGAAGACGGTGAGGGTAGCGATGGTCTCCGTGCGATGGTTGTAGTGTCGGCTTTTGTCGATGAAGACGGCGGGGGTAGCGACGCTTCAGGTAGTCCACTCCAGGCTTTCTTCTTTGTGGATGGAGCAGACATTTGTCAAAGGCGACGGATTGATGACGCTTCATTCCTCTTCTCCGGGCTTTGGAGCTTGATCGGAGTTAAGGGTTTGTTGGAGCCGACGGGGTAGTGCCGCTCCGAGCTTCTTCTCCGGCCTTTGCTTCTGGCGTCTTCGGAGTCGAAGGGTCTTCTTCTCCGAGCTTTCTTCTTCGTGCACGGAGTCGAAGTCTTGATCTTCTTGTGCAAGGGTCTTCACGTTGATGAGGGCTTTCAATGGACTAAGCCGATCCCGAAGGGACAGGCTTGCCCGTGCCTCGTGAAGCCTTGGGTCGATGAAGAAGCGTCTCCTCTTCTGCAGAGCTCCTGCACTTCGTCTTCAGTCTTCGACCCTTTGAGCCTTCCCCCTCCCCCTCTATTTATAGGCAAAAGGAGGGGGGGGGAAGATATGGGAAGTTTTAATTTTAAATCCCTTTAATATCTCCCCCATAATTGCCATGGATTTATTCATCCATTGATGAGGGGAATAACATTTATTTGCTTTCCTTTCCTGGCGAGGCAATTAAGGCTGGATTTTGCACACGAAATCGATGGCGATCCGGTGCTTCTTCTTGTCCGTCGGATCGAGGGATCGGTGCAGATCCGCACGTGAGCAGACGTCGTACGCAACCTCCCCCCGCACATGGCGGTAGTTCTTTCCTTTTCTTTCTTCTCTTTCCTTTTTCTTTTCTTTCCTTTTCTTTTCTTTTCTTTCTTTTCTTTCCTTTTCTTTTCTTGCCTTTCTCTTCTTTTTCCTTGCAGGGCCGGCCGGCCCCCATGGGGTTCGGGTCATAGTCGGGGCCGGCCCCATGGGGTTCGGATCCCTAGTAGGGGTCGACCCCCCTTGAGTGTGGGGTCCGCTCCTCTTTTGTTGGGCGCGAATCGGGTCCGGGTCCTCACTGGTGCGTGCAAGTCGGGTCCGAGTCGAAACGCGCGTCGGGTTTGCATCCGCGTTGGCACACGTAAGTCGAGTCCGGGTCAGACGAAATTCGTGTGTCTACAATAATTTCCCTTCCCAAACATAGAAGACGCATTTTAAAACCGTGAGCCGCTAGGGTTTTGTAAGAACTCCGTTGTTAAGCGTGCTCGAGCGAGACGTGCTCGGGCGAGAGTAGTACTAGGATGGGTGACCTCCCTGGGAAGTTTTCGTGTGGGCACGGGTAAAGCGGACAATATCTTGTGTGTTTGGGGTGGATGTTATAAAATGGTATTACAGCCGGTTCTCCTCGGGATGGGGGGGGGGGGGGTCTAACCCTATACGTGGACATGTAGCCCTAAGGGGGGTGGATTGTGACGACCAAGATCCAATAGCGAAGAGCCAAAACTCCTGAGGCTGTAGTGCCAAGATGGATGAGGTGATGTGAGGTAAGGTGCAGTGTACAAGGCCATGAGTTAGCCACACATCTTCTGGAGAGAAGGAGATCCTGAGCTACTTATATAATTTCCCCTCACAAATATAGAAGACGTGTTTTAAAATCGTGCACCGCTATGGATTTCGTAAGAACTCCATAGTTTAAGCGTGCTCAGGCGAGAGTAGTACTATAATGGGTGACCACCCTAGGAAGTTCTCATATGGGCCCAGGCAAAGCGGATAATATCTTGTGTGTTTGGGGTGAATGTTACAAATATCTTCCTCTATGACCGTGTCTCTGATAGCGTGGGTCAAGAAGCGAGGCTTGATGATCTTCACTTTGATGTATAGCCTGATTGCGTTGGTATCGTAGAGGACTATTTCGTGAGATTTGATGGTGAGGCGGTGATGGAGGGATCATATCTCTCTACATAGACTCTCTCATCCGGTGTCGAACTCGAAGGTTTGGTCCTTCGTGTGCACACCTCGCACAATTCCGACTAGAAGATGATGGAGACTCCGGGTTCTCGATGCGTCCCCAAACGCTCTACCTTTGAGGACCTTCTGAGGGAGTTGGCCTCCGACTACTGCCTTTATGAACTTCATGGCCGGGGGAGTACCTTTGGGGCTCGGATATTGGTTGTCAGGGCCGATCAATCTCAACATTGTTAAGCATTGGCAGAGGCGGAAGAACGATCCCTACGTTGAAGGTGGCTTTCTTTATAGCATCTTTCTCAACCATTAAAGAGGCATTCTGCTTTGCAAGTAACAGCAATTAAAAGTCGAGCACTGAGATCTAGTAGGTTGCAGGTCGATCTCCCATTGGAGCGGGCAAAATTTATCCGGCTGACTGTCTGGGTGGTGGTGGGATCGGTTGATTGACATACATTCCGTTTTCAGAATGAGCTGTAGTCCAGCCGCTGTCTCATTGAACAAGTCATGGGTCATGGTTGATCACGTTGCATGTTACTTCCCTTTGGGTGATCCAGGGGTCTTATCTTTGCCATTTAGTTGCAGCAACGAAAGCACCCAGGACATTTGCTTTCGATCGATTGTCTGCTCAATCGAGGGAGTTGAGAAGTATGGTGTTGGAGAAATTGGTTGTCTGCTCAAGCAACCTATTGTTAACCGAGCGAACTAGGCTTTTAGTATCAATCCCACAGACGGTGCCAAACTGTGGGGATGATCCTTGCCTAATCTGAAGACTCCATCCAACAATCAATCGATTCGATATTGTTTCTTTAACTTGAGCTTTGAAGTAAAGGAAAGAGTGAGTAGAGAAGAGAGTAAACAAAGGGTGTGGTATCGAAGTTCGGCTGAAGCCTACGTCTTCGTGCTATAAGGTGCAACCTTAATTCACTGACACTGTAAATGCAGTGACCTCGACAGGCCGGGTGTCCCTTATCTTCGAGTGAGATGGAAAGGGATGACAGAGCTCTGGAATTCAAAAGTTTGATCTGGAAAATCAAAAATCAATTTGGAACATTCTTCAGGTCTGTTATTTATAGGCGTTAGGAAATATCCGGGTTATGGGGCAGTTTCTGCAGCCGCCTCAACAAGCTCCAGGCAAGGCTAGTGGATCCCACCATCGTATTTGTGGACCCCCTAGGCAGGGCTAGTGGGTCCTACCGTCGTCTTTGTGGACCCCCCCAGGCAGGGCTAGTGGGTTCCACCTTTATTTTTGTGGACCCCCAGGTAGGACTGGCGGATCCCACCTTAGGGAGTTGGCCAAATTTTGTACCCACAAGAACCACTCCACCATGGTCTTGGACGCCACACTCTCATGAGCATCAAGAGCCCAAGGGGAGCGCCGTGTCGGTGCCCTCCAGATCCTTCAATCTTCCCCAAGACTCGTCTTTCTTCCATAGACGATCTCGAACCCACCTTCATAGCCATCGTAGATGATTTTCCATTGAGTTTCAATACATTTACAAGCCTCCTCACCTTCCCCTCATATAGTTAGGGTTATGGTAGGCTGTTGTACACCAATTGGAGATCCAAAACCCGAAGTTATCTTGCCAAAGCAGGAGATCCCGCAACCCGACCTATCGTGCGCATGATGAATCCATCATGTGCACGATGTCTTCATGATTTTACTCGCTGAATTTTCTGTCGATTCATCCATACGTATGATCTAAAGTCGTGAACACAGTGGTTTGGAATGTTTCTTCCCCATCTAACCATAGCTTTTGTATTTGGAGAGCCATCAGGAACCGTCTCCTGACCATTCCTTGGGTTCAAAGGACCGGCATCTCGCTAGCTAACTGTTGTGTTCGTTGCTATCAAGATGAAGAAAACGTGAAGCATCTGTTTTTTAAATGCCCTTTTGCTACTGATGTTTGGGAGGAAAGCTGCGAGAAAATGGGATGGGACCTGTTAGCTCCAGGAAAGTCCCTCAAAAAAGTTTGCAAGTTCCTCATTTCTCTACCAACAAAAGCTGAGAGGCTTATGGGAGGTGCTTTATTGACCACAATGGTTTTTTCCTTGTGGTTGAGAGGAACAGTAGAGCTTTCGAAGGTGAAGTTTCTACCAAAGAGGAGATCTTCTCTAAGGTAACAAATAGATATGTTGAGATTCTTCAGACAGTGGTGTGCAGCAAGATTATTCCACTTACTGAACGACTGATCAACTTGACCAACTCTACTGCTTTCAGACCTTCGGTTTCTATGTCTGACTCGCCAATTGATCATCCAAATAGTTGCCTTTAATTTGTGATTGTTGTGCTCTGCTGCTATGTTGTGCGCTTGAGAGTCTTTGGGTCTGTTTCTAGGGTTTGGTAGATGGTGGTTCTGTCTTCTAGATGATGTTCTTGCAGGTATGAGAGCTGGACTGCTTCTATGGTGGCCGCCTTTGCCAGTATGGGTTGCAGTTTGGCTAACTGTGTATGGGGACGAGCTGCTCTTAATTAATGTGGTGTGGTGGAGGCTCAGGCTCGATCACTTGGTTTGGTCCTTTTTCATTGGGTTCAGGTTGGTTGGTAGTAGTTGCTGGGTCTTGCCTTTTTGGTTTCTCTGTTCTTGGGAGGGCCCAAGCCCTTCTAGTTCCTCACCTTCAAATCTACTGGCAGAGGGCCCAAGCCCTTCTAGTTCCTCATCCTTCATCTTGTGATGGGTCATTCGGCTAGAGGCATTTGGCTCTTAAGCGTTTCATGTCTAGGTTGGAATTCAATCTTCTTTGAGTTGGGAGGAGTGGAAGTCTTCCTGCACTCTTAGCTATTTGGACAATGCGGAGGACCCAAGCCCTTCCAGTTCCTCACTTTCAAGCTTCTCTTTTGGCGGAGGGCCCAAGCCCTTCTCGTTCCTCATCCTCTCAGCTGAAGGTGGGCCCTTTTACTGGCGGCCGTTGGCTCTTGAGTGTATCAAGACCGGGTTGGCTTTTACTCTTCTTTTTGGGAGGAGTAGAGGTACCTTCTTTCTTGGATAGCAATTTTGGTTAGTGGTTGGTTGGTTTGTTGTGTTAGCCAGACTGTTTTTTTGCATTTGTTTTTTGGCTAGTGTTAGATTGAGTAGCTCTTTAGGGAGGAGAACTCATAGGTAGTGGCCATGTTGGCTGACTAACTGTGGGTTCTTATCTCATGCTTTGTAATTTCTGTTTGTCAGCTTTTACTTATTTATTTACCTTTAAAAAATAAAAAATAAAGTCGTGCACACGATTGGATCTGGGTATTGGCTTTTGCAAACCAAAACCCAACAATCTCCACCTTGGCTTGTAAAATTCAACACCAAGAGACTTTTGCCATTGCCGCTGACGTTGCTGCTACTGACAACCTATGATAATCCAATACTTCTTTGTTGCCACCTTTGTACCCTACACCAAGCGATCGACCAAGTCGTTAGTCTCTCTCTCTCTAGGGCAGAGCTTCTCTCTCTAGAACCTTGGTGGTGGTGGTGCTGGTTGCCATAGGGGGTCCCCTCTCGGGGGACTCCTCCCCTCATGATGGGGATTAAGATCTAGAGAATGTCGTAGAGGAGGCGCGGCTGGTGGATCAGGCTGCGATCCATCCTCATCGAGCTCCAAGATTGGAGGATATCCTCATAGCAGGTAGCAATCTGTCTGACCAACGGCGAGGAAGAGGTGCGAGTTCATCTTCTTCCTTCTCAGCTCGGGGTCGAAGGGGAGCTGGACTTGGTCGTGGTGGAACGGTTTCCAGACCTGAGGGAGTTGTTGGTTCGGGATCCCGTTCTATTGATGATAGAGGTTCGAGTTTTAATTCCGATGGCAAGGGTGCTTCCCGTTCTGATGATGATGGGGCTTCGGGATCTAAATCTGATGGCCATGGACCTTCAAACTCTAGCTCTATTGGGCATGGAGGAGAGGGAATCAGAAGTGGATCTAAAGGGTCGGCTTCCAGCTCTATTCCCATTGTACGGGCAACAGGTCTATCGGAATCCAGTGATGTTGCAGTTGGTGATCTTAATGAGGTGGGCCCGAGATTGGTTGGGGAAGATGGTTGATTTCCCGCCCTTGCAATACTCACTTCACAGCCCTCGTTCCATGGATTCTGCTGGAAAGGGTAAGGGAAGCAACAATATCCAAGCAGTATCAATTGTTGCTAATAAGGTGTTCGATGGAATGCCTGGTCTTCGTAACACTGCAGATGCTGGAGGTGCAGGCGGATCTTCCTCAGATCCAGACAGTGTTACAGAGTGCCCAGGCGCACGCCAGGTTTTTGATGGTATGCCTGACCGACAACAAAATGCAGGATATGGGGTGAGGGCTGCGGGCAATGTCTGGGGAGCTCCTTTGCAATATTTTGCTTTGTCTTATGATGAATGCAAACTCAAGTACATTGGACCCACAGTGATAGATGGCACGAAAATGGCGATCTGCTCAGAGGAAGAAATTGATAAAACCGAAAGCTATTGGGTTAATTCACTTGTGGGTTTTGTCTTGGGGAAAAGGCCTTATTTCCCCCACCTCAAGGCTGCAGTGCAGCGGTTATGGCAGCCTTCTTGTGAGATGGACATGTTCTCCCGCGAGAATGGGATTTTTGTTTTCAAATTCGATAACGCCAAGGATTGCTCCAGAATTTTGGAAGGAGGATCGTGGCACTTCCAAGGGCAGTCCATTGTGCTGAAGCAGTGGACGAGCGACATCCAGTAAAACCGGAAAAAAAAATTATTGTTTCGAATCTCGTTGTGGGTCAGATTCCCTAATTTACCGGATAAGCTTTGGTCATTTGATGCCCTGAGCAGGATGGGGAGTGTTCTAGGCACTCCTATTAGGATGGACACCCCTACGACAGCTGCAGTTGCGCACAAAGCCGATGGGAGGATGAACTACGCCAGGATTTGTGTGGAGGTGAATGTGGAGGAGGCTCTTCGTGACGAAGTGGAGGCTTGGAACACTGCAGGCATTCTCCTCTCTATGCAAAAAGTTGAATATGATTGGAAGCCGACTCGTTGTCGAGCATGCCAATCTTTTGACCACAATGAGGATGTTTGTTTGGCTCACTCCAAATTCGCCTCCAGTTGGAAGAAACAAGGGGTCCCAACTCAGCAATATCGGAAGCGTTGGGTGCCAACTGGGAAGTTTGTTCAGCTTAGTGAGGTAGGGGCAACTACTGTAGCTCCGTCTGATTCCTTGCAGGATCCATTGGCCTCTAATCCATGGATAAGTGTAGGTTCTAAGCGTAATGTCAAGGGTCCAGTCATCCCTAATGCTGCTAGGCGGGGGAGTGGTTCTCGGTTTGATGTGTTGGGGTCAAGGACAGATGGTGGTTTTGATGACGATAGTGGTGCTGGTGCTGAAATTGCAGATTCTGCTACTCAGGCTGCTAATGTTGCTGTCACAGCTAAGGATTCTGCCTTAGCTGATGTTACATTGGCTGTGGGTGATGCGGTGTTTGGTGTAGTTCAGGGTGTTGCTGATAATGCTGCAAATGTTGTCATTGTTGTTCGTAACGCAGTTGATGCAAAGGTGGAAGGTGTTGTAACAACTGAAGATTCAAGAGCTGGTGGATGTGCTGAAGCTGTTGTAACGCAAGTAGTGCCTGATGTTTTACAAGGGGTTCAGGTTATGCATGAGGCTGATGCTAAGTGACCTGAGGTGGATGTTACACGAGGAGCTGCTGATGTAACGTTCTATGGAGGCACTGCAGATGCTGGTGTTACACCACTTGATGGTGATCCTATTGCTGCAGAGAGCGTAACAATGGCAGAGACTGCTGTTACGCTAGTGATTGGCACTGCTACACCAGCGATTACATGTACTGTTACGTAAGAGACTGCAAGGACTATTACGCGTGCAGAGAGAACAGCTAGTGAGGGGGAGAGACCGATCGTCTTAGCCCTCACTAGTGAGAGTGGGGTCTTAGTTGGAGGTGCTAAGAAGTATACTGGTCGGCGGAGCCAACGAGAGGGAAGTCCCAATATTACTATTCCTGCTCTTCAACGAGCTCATAGGAAGGCCTTGGCTCAAGGTGCGGCGGGGCTTGCTGGAGGACAAGCTTTAGATGATTCGCAGGATCCCTGTGGTGACCTTGGGGAGGACTGTCCAGATCGAGACGTAGCAGGCGATGGTTCTCATCCTACGGATTCTTTTGCTCAGTACAAGAAGTTGCCCCCTCATCTTGCCAACTTTCCCTCTATTCTTACCATTCCAAATCCTGCACTGGAATCCTCTTTCTGAGCCAAAGAATTTTGGCCTAAGGGTCAATCTGATAGGGTTACAAGGAGTAAGGGGGCTAGTTAGCTAGTCAAGGCACTCACTGCTCTTCGCTATCTGGAGATGTTTTAGTTTTGGTTTTCAGACTTGTATGGTGTTTATTCTCTCTTGACCGGGGGCTACCATGTTGGTCTGTTCCCCGTGTTGGATGAGTTAGGGTTTTGTTGTGTGGGCTATATGTTGGTCCTTAGGTGCCGGTGTGTGGCCCTATTTGGTCTGGTGTCCTGCTTACTCACCTAGAGTTAAGTCGGGGTCTGTAATCGCTCTTGTTTTTCATTTTTTTACCTCTAAAAAAAAATTTGATCGACTAAGTCTAATTTTCTTTAGACTTGCTCGAAACCCACTTCTTATTTATCTTCCTGACGCTTAAACATGCTCGACATGAAGACAAACCCTCTGCCTTGATAGGCCTGTCAATGGATCGGGTTCGGGCCAGATCAGGTTATATCCAGATCCGATCCATTTATATATCCGATCTATCCGGATCCGATATCCGACAGATACTAAAATTTGTTATCCAAATTTGTCGGATTATCAGAATCCACTAGATTATCCGAATCTAAATCGCCTACGATGCTGATGGCTGATCTCGATCTAGGATTTTGGTCGTCCTTTCTTTCCTTTTCTCTATGAGATGAACAGTAGGAGTGGGGAAGTGGGAATGGGGGTAAAGATCTAAATCCAAAAAATCCCTATCAAAAGCCCAAAGATCATAATTCAAAAATAAAAACCCCAAAAATCTGAATTTAAAAAAAAACCAAATCAAAAACATTAAAACCCAAGGTCATAATTAAAAAAAAATCCCAAATCAAAAACTCTAAACCATATCTGCGAGGTTTGCGGCGTTTGCCGGCCCACCATTGGAGAGAGAGAGAGAGAGAGAGAGAGAGAGAGAGAGAGAGAGAGAGAGAGAGAGAGAGAGAGAGAGAGAGAGAGAGAGAGAGAGAGAGAGAGAGAGAGAGAGAGAGAGAGAGAGGTTGTTGGAGATGGCCTGCCTTGCCGTTGGTACAGTGTTTTGAAGACTGGACCGGACTGGGCGGTTCAACCAGTTTGGACCGGAACTAGAACATGTTTCGGTTCAGTCTTTGAATAACCCAGTTTGTTTGTTAACCCTGGAATCAAACCTTGTCATTTAGTAAATATGGATTTTAAAAATATATTTTTTATGTGGTTCAAACGGTTGAACCGTCGGTTCGGTTTGAAACGATTTGGACCCACCGGATGCCTTTTCGGTTCGCTTTCCGGTCCGGTTTTGAAAACACTGCATTGGTATGAGGGAGAGAGTGCTTCAGTCGGAGGTTGTCGGAGATGGCCCGCCCATCGTTGGAAATACAGAGACGATGGATACCGAGAGAGGGTTTTTGCACCTATGTTTGGGAGAGCCTACCCAATTCATTTGCTGCATTTGTTTACTTGTCAATTGTAAGTGGCCGCATTGTCCAAAAGAAATAGCATAATGGGATTATTGGACGACGTAGCCGCAGACAATTTGGCCATAAGCAAGTGCAACAAATGAATCAAGGGGTAGCAAAAAAACTTGTCTCTCTTGACCTTGGTAGTTGAAGTTGATGTGAGAAAAAGAGAGGTCATGTTTAATTGCTGGCTGTCACCTTTTACATCAATGCAACACAATTCAATTAGACAAACACATATCAATGTCTCAAATTCCGGATCAGGCACCACGCTGTGGTAGAGGTGCAACAAAGCATATCCCTTATATTAAAACGTATTGGATCGGATCTGAATTGGATCGAATCAGGATACATCCGAATTTGATCCGAATATTATTCAGGTCGGGTCGGATCATGTTTTATTGGATCTCGAACCAAAAACTAATACCAAACCTGAGTTTATCGGATCGGATTCGGACCATGATCCGACCCATTGACAGGCCTAGCCTCCGAAGCTACCCATGTAGCAACTATATACCAGTCTCCACTATGGACTCCCTCTAAGATTGAAAAAGTGCCATCCGAAACCTCCAGGACTCCACCTAAATAGGTGTTTTTGCATCCAAAAAAATCTAATCCGTAAATAAGGATTTAGATTGCCTCTAAAAACCCAGAACATGTCAAATGTCACAGAGTATCTGAACTGAATCATTAGCCTCACACGATTTTACATGCTCCTCTGGTCAGCATCCTGAAGCCATCGTCGTTCGTCATCTACCACCCTCAATCCCTACATGGCTGCAAAACCATGACATGTGCTGATCCTTAGTGGCCGCCAAGACAACCCATCATCAGTACCTGATGATCTAACCAGATTTGCAAATCCTTCAACTTAAGTATCTCCAATTGCTTTCGGTAGATCTGGAGCTTTTTCCAGAACTTGTTCCACCTTTCCTTCTGCACTCACGTGCCCAAGCTTCAAACCCACATTGATTTCTTCTCCTTGGAGATAGCTTAGGGAACATAGAGACAAATCAACACAATGTTGTCGAGAACCATCCAATATGTCTTGGACATCCCCTATGGCTTGTCACCCTTTCCGCCTTCCAGAATCTGAACTTTGTACCATTGAATTTCTTGATCCTCGCCCTTGCGTCGCCTGCCATTGCTTAAACCACATCGCAACCCCATACCAAACCTTTAGCTCTGATACCAATTGTTGGGGGAACCAACGTCACACCAATGTCGATCCCTTTAATTGTGGAAGCCTTCAACCCTCAAAATGGTGTTCGAGGTTCGAGGATCAGAGCCCTGCAAAGATTGCAAAAACATATATAGAGAATACAATGACAACAAACGCCACGATATCACAGGCAATCAAGAACTTGAATTATCACTTAGTAAGAATTACATCATGTAGTTGTCATCGTTTGTCGGACCATACAAATCCAGACCTTGCTCCTCTCATAATCACATCCACGAAATTGTGAATAACTCGCTACCAAGAGATACACAGAGTTTACTGAAGGAACACCAAGAGATGGAAGCAACCCGGAGGAGAAAACCAATATATACACGTCATAAACCCCAGAGAAGATCCACACACCGTATCCTCTTCATCTCCTCTTCTTGTTCTCTTTTTCACCTCCGCTTTCCTCTCTACTTTCTCTTCCACCTCCGCTTTCCTCTCTACTTTCTCTTCTTCTCCTCCCTCTCTACGCAGAAAATCTTAGACTGATTTTTTGTTCTATCCTAGACCATGACTCGCTCTCAATCCTCTACCAATAAGAACCACTCCACTGTGGTCCTGGCCGCCATGCTTTCACGAGCATTCAGGAGCCTAGGTGGAGCGCCGTGTCGGTGCCCCCCAGATCCTTCAATCTTTTTCGTGACTTTGTCTTCTTTTATAGATGATCTTGAACCCACCTCCATAGCCATCGTCGACGATTTTCCTTGAAATCCAATCCCTTTACATGCTTCCTCCCCTTTCCCTTATAAAGGTAGGGTTAGGATAGGCCCTCATACATCAATCGGAGACCCAAAACTCTTCGTTGTCTTACCAAAACAGGAGATCCCGCAACCTGGCACATGCTGTTAGAACTCAGGTCGTGATAGTGCTCACGATTTCTATAGTATTTTATTTGCAGGATTTTTTGCCGATTCATCCGTACATACGATCCACTCTGGGTATTAGCTTTGCAAGCCAAAACCCAACATAAGGGTAGTGTAGGGTGCACTTATCTATGGGGAAGAACCTAGTAATTTTTAAATTTGGGTTGGGCGCACCAAGTAATAGGGACACTTAATACTTAATTTTATGGGTGCAAGTAACATTTCCCTATCATGTATTTTGGTGGTTGGATGACATAGAAAGGGTGTTTCCTATCAGTTATTTTGGCGGTTGGATGATATAGAAAGAGTGTTGATATTTGCACCTGTTAAATTATTAGGGTCCCCAACTTAAAATTTTAAAAGGTTATTTTGACTTTACCCCCCAACTTTTGCCTTGAATTAGATTTTACCTCCCATATTTTCATTAATTAGACTTTACCCCCCAAAACTAATTGTTCCGTCAGCTCACCATCTGCAAGAAAGGGTGAGCTGACGGAAAAGAAATAAAGTTTTTAGGGGTGTGCAGGAGCAGCAGGATCCAAACCAAACCGACCGAACCAAACCAAACCGACCGAATTTGATCGGTTTCGACACACTCAACGGATCGGATTGGATCAGGATTTCTCAAAACCGATATGATTGGATCGGTTATCGGATTTATCAATTAAAAACCGACCTAAACCGAACCGGACTCCGGTTTATAATTTGTTAATTTAGCGGTAACTGTTGTGAACTTTTTGTTTAATTGTTAAAACTATACTTTGTAGTTTTTAATATTTGATGGATATGAATATTGTGGACATAATGGTATTGTTGTTGATAACTTGGTATTTTGGTAAGTAATGTAGTATCATTTTATACTTTTTGAAATAATCATTTTAAAGTTGAAACAATATCCAAATAAAAAAAAAATAGTAAGCATATGGGCCAAAGTCCAAACCGACCATCCAATCCAATCCAAACCGACTTTAATTGGATTGGATTGGATTGGATTCCAGTCTCAATCGGTTTGGATCAGATTGCAAATTCTCAAAACCGACCTAGATTGGATCGGTTTGGGTAGATTGGATCGGTTTGGGTTTTGCCTAAATAGGTCGGTTTCGAACCGATGCACACCCCTAAAAGTTTTGGGAGGTGAGCTGACGGAACAGTTAGTTTTGGGCGATAAAGTCTAATTAATGAAAATGTGAGGGTAAAGTCTAATTCAAGGTAGAATTTGGGGGGCAAAGTCAAAATAACCCAATTTTAAAGGGGAATTTTATTCATACCCCAAAAATCTGTAATTAGCCCCGTATCCCTATCGTTTCTCAGTAACTTACTCAACAATCCTTTAATACCAACAATGCCCTTTTTTTTTTGTACCCCAAACCCCAAAGCCCTTCTGGAGCGTCTTTTGTACCCCCAACCCATCCCAAGGTTTGTTTAAACTTAGCCCAAGCCCAACCCGTCGGGTTGGCCGGGTTGTGCGGGGTGGGTTCGGGTTAACCCGTCCAAAGTCGGGTTGGGTTCGGGTTGGCCCGCCCAAGTTGCAGCTAGGGTGGCAATGTGTCGTGTCTTGTCGTGTCCAAAACCCCTAGACCCAGACCCAGACCCGTTTAACTAATCGTGTCTAGATCCTAAACCCGTACCCGACTCGCTAATAAACGGGTAGACACGATAAGACCCAGTAATACCCGTTTACCACCCGGATCTATTCAGTTGACCCGATCCGACCCAATCCGACTCGACCCGACCTGACCCGAAAGACCCGCTGGTATTATCTATATATAATAAGCTACAGTTTTGTGGGGGGTACAAAGAATGGTCACGATCTGTCTTTGGGAGGGGGATAGAAAAGAGTGGATGAGATAAATTGATGTTAAGGTGATTGAGATTCACCTGGGTAAAGAGAAACGGTTGAGATTGCGTGGAGTTAAGATGGAGGGTTGAAATTAGTGAATGAAGAAATAAACGAGTGAAGGACCCGATTGTAAAAAAATTTATTTATAATCGTTTGATGGGTTTTCGTGTAAAAAAACAAGCACATGTTTGATATTAATCCCTATGTTCACGTGTATAGCTGTCACCTATATGTGTACATGGTCCCCCTCTAGATCTCCCGCGATCCCTCTCTATAGAATGTCGATCCTTCTCTCTCTCTCTCTCTTACCTTTGCCCGCGATCGGTCTCACGTCTCTCTCTCTCTCTCATCGCAGAGGCAAGGTGGAGAGACGACATCCGGCGAGATAGCGGCGAACGAAGGCGAAGTGAAGGTGCTCGGGGCGTGGCCGAGCCCATTCGTGTGCGTGGCAAGAGCGAGTTGCTCCTCAAGTCCAACCCGGTCTACAAGAAGATCTCCGTCCTCATCCACGGTGGCAATCCTGTCTGCGAGTCCATGATCACCGTCGAGTACATCGACGAGGTCTGGGCCCACTCTCGCCCCGCCATCCTCCCCTCCGACCCCTACGACCGCGCCATCGCCCGCTTCTGGGCCGTCTACATCGACGACAAGTTTTTCCTGGCAATTAGGGGAATCAGAATGGGATCGACGGAGGAGGTGAGGGTGGAGCAGCTGCTCGCCGGGCTGCAGCTGCTGGAGGTGGCCTTCGAGAAATGCAGCAAGGGGAAGCCCTTCTTCGCCGGGGACAGCATCGGGTACCTCGACATCGCCCTCGGCAGCAACCTTGGGTGGTTCAGGGCGGTGGAGAAGATATCCGACAAGAAGCTCCTCGACGAGGGGAAGACGTCGCTGCTGGCGGGTGGGCTTGGCAGTTCTACGCCGATACTGCGGTGACGGAGGTGATACTCGAGACCGACAAGCTGGTGGAGTTCGCCAATGTGCTCCAGGCCAAGGTGATACCTGAGACAACCATCTCTCTCTCTCATCTCCATCTCTCTCTCTCATCTCCATCTCTCTCTCTCTCTCTCTCTTCGATCTCTCTCTCTCTCTCTCTCTCTCTCTCCATCTCTCTCTCTCTTTCTTCTCTCTCCGTCTCTCTCTCTCTTTCTCTCTTCCATCTATCTCTCTCTTTCTCTCTCCGTCTATCTCTCTCATCTCCGTCTCTCTCTCCATATCTCTTTCTCTCTCTCTCTTCCCCAAGCTCTTCTCTCTCTCAGTATCTCTCTTTCTTTGTCTTCCTCTCTTCCACCGCTCTCTCTCTCTCTCTCTCATTCGGATTGGGTAAGGCGGGTCGGGTCGGGTCGGTTTGGTCGAGTCAGATCAGATCTGGTCGAGTCTTATCAGGTCAGGTCGAGTCGGGTCGCGTCGGGTTAACTGAATAGACCCATGTGGTAAATGGGCCTTATTGGGTCTACCCATTTATAAGCGGGTCGGGTACGGGTTTAAGGTCTAGACATGATTATTTAAATGGGTTGGGTCTAGATCTAGGAGTTTTGGACCTAACCTGAACTAGACACGACACAAATATGACCCGACAGGACCCATTGCCACCCCTAATGGTAGTTATGGTTGTGTTACTGATTTTTAGCTCTGCTTTTTTTAAGAATAAATTACACATAGGCCACCTATAGTTTGACCGATTATCACTTACACCCCCTCATGTTTAAAACTCTACAAATGCCCCCCTATAGGGGGTGCAAGTGATGTGTTTTCAAACTATAGGGGCCATTTGTAGTGTTTTAAACATGAGGGGGTGTAAGTGATAATTGGTCAAACTATCGAGGGTCTATGTGTAATTTATCCCATTTTATAGGAGGAGTTAGCAGGAAATCCATCTTAGGAGATAGTTTCGAGCTGCAGTCCCGACAACATTTCAATTTGAGCTCCAGCCCCTATGGACGAAAATGGCCCTCTGCTGGCCATCTTCTCCACCCCCTCCTTCGTCGCCGCCGGACCTAATCGAACCCCCCACCGCCTCTAGACCTAATTGAACCCCCCGTCCCTCCCCCGCCGTCGCCGGACCAAACTGAACCCCCCTCTCCCCCACTGCCGCCGGACCTAACCAAACCCCCCACCGCCACCGTTGTCGCCGTCGGACCTAACCGAACCCCTCCCACCTAATCTATAGGCCATGGGATGAACCCTAGGCCTAGATCTATAGGTCGTTGGACCTAATCGAATCCGCCTCTGTCGCTGCCGCTTGCAGTTGGACCAGGTCGGGTCGGGTCAACTGAATAGACCCATGTGGTAAACAGGTCTTATTGGGTCTACCCATTTATAAGCGGGTTGGGTACAGGTTTAAGGTACTCTAGACATGATTAGTTAAATAGGTCGGGTCTAGGTCTGGGTCTGGGTCTAGGAGTTTTGGACTCGACCCGAAACTAGACATGACACAAACATGACCCGACACTGCCCATTAATTGCCACCCCTAATGGTAGCTATGGTTGTGTTACCAATTTTTTGCTCCGTTTTTTAGGACAAATTACACATAAGCCCCCTGTAGTTTGATCGATTATCACTTACATACTCTTATGTTTAAAACTCTACAAATGCCTCTATAGGGGTGCAAGTGATGTGTTTTCAAACTATAGGGGGGCATTTGTAGTGTTTTAAACATGAGGGGTGTAAGTGATAATTGGTCAAACTACTGGGGGTCTATGTGTAATTTATCTCTTTTTATAGGGGGGTTAGCAAGACACCCATCTTAGGAGATAGTTTCAAGCTGCAGTCCCGACAACATTTAAATTTGAGCTCCAGCCCCTATTGACGAAAATGCCCCTATGATGGCCATCTTCTCTCCCCCTTCTCCCTTTTCTCGCCGCCGCCGGACCTAACCAAACCCCCCCACCGCGCGCCAGACCTAACCGAACCCCCCCCCCCCCCCCCCCCCCCCGCCGCCAGACCTAAACGAACCCCCTGCCCGATGCTAGGGGATCTCCTCCACAGAGGCGGCGCGACAGGAACCGCTGTCACCGCTCTTGAAATGTTTTGTTGCCACATTTGAAATATTGTTATCTTTCTCAAAATATTGCCCCTACTTTTGAAATCTTTTACGTGCCGACAGACACGAGCATTATCACAGCTCACAAAATATTATCACATTCCTCAAAATAGTATCACCGCTTACGAAATATTGTTCTTCCTCAAAATATCATCGCTGCTTTAGAAATGTTTTTTTGCCACATTTGAACTATTGTTACCTTCCTCGAATTATTGTCCTCGCCATCGAAATCTTTTGCGTGCCGACAGGCACGAGCATTACTAGTATATTATAGTATCGGATTGCTGGTAGACCCGACCCGACACGACCCGTGTCCATACCCTAAACCCGGACCCGGCCCGTTTATTAAACGGGTCTATCGTGTCGACCCGTTTACGACCCGAACCCGTTTAGCCCTGACCCAGACCCCCTAACTTCGTGTCGAGTCCTGTCGGGTCCGAAATTGCCAGCCCTAGTTGCAGCCCTACCTGTGCCTTCAAGTACCAGCCAACGGCATGGAGTTTATTTAAAAGTGGGGTGAATTCAAGAGTGCATATAATTGGGGTATATTTAAGGGGTATGTGTTTGATTGGGGTATAATCAAGTTGGGGCGGGCCATTTAACTGGGGTGTATTGATGGTGGGGTGTAACGGGTAAGGGTATTTTTGGGACAGGAATGGGGTATGAAAAAAAAAAAAGGGGTGCGTTCAAGTTTGTTGGAAATGGAGGCTAATTACAGATTTTTGGGGTATGAATAAAATTTCCCATTTTAAATTGTGGATGAGTCTTGGAAGCCTCCCTGATCTATTAAAAAGGGCATCATTACCTCTATTGCCATTCATGTGCAACCCCCCCCCCCCCCCCCCCCCCCCCGCCGCCTCCTACTCCTCCCAAATCTGTCGGTGCCCCATCATCAGACTTACCACACCTGATCATCGTGTAGTGCATCTCGAAGTCAATCACCACGGGTGCTCGTTCATCTCGCCGCCACTAACCGTTCTTCTGCAGCTCGTTACCGCCTCTTTCCGTGCTGATCGTCTCCTCCTTCCTTCTCCTCTCCTATAGCTGTATCAATCAATCAATATTGCCGTTGGAACCAAAGACAAGGTATCCAAGGGAAGGGCAAGGTCGAGGAGGAAACAGAGGGTGGTGGTATCAACGATTGTGACAGACATTTCAAAGTCAAATCCCAGCATTAAGATAGATCGTGATCATTACTGCACAAGAGACTGGATTTTTGCAAGCGTTCTTGGAAATAGCTTAAAAGACTCCTTAATCTTTCACTTACAAACATATGTAGTAATCACTGCATTCCATGACGCAATACTTTTGTCACGTAGTTCTTCAAAGATTGTCCGTTCTTTAGAGAGTAAATCATTCTCAGCATAAAATGTGTGCAGGGCAATCCAGGGGACGACGGTCTCAAAAGACATACAATGGAAGATGGATTCCTTGCTTTAAGATTATACGGGGTGTCCTTATCGGATCAGTTCGGTGCTCCCTTTACCCCCCAAAAATGGGTAAATTACACTTTAGCCTTCTGAAGTTTAGCACAAAAACACTTAACCCTAGGGGTGTTCATCGGTTCGGATTGACCCACCAAACCGAACCGAACCGGTCTATTTGGTTTGGTTTGGATTGGGTATTTTTTACCATTCGGTTTGGTTCAAAAAAAAAAAACCCGCTATGGCCGGTTCGGTTCTGGGTCGTGAGTTTTTTAAACCGAACCAACCCAACCCAAACCATTGGTACTATAACCTCAGTAGTTAACTACTATACAATATACAATCTCACTAATGTTGTACATTACATGGTGGTGACCCCAATTACCACCATTCGATGCATTCAAAACTTTCAAGTGTTCAACGGTGTGATGAAACTGAAAAGTGAAGGGTGTTACCCACATAATTACTAGCACCCCCAAATCCCAACTTATGAAATATCTCAAAAGTGAAAAATTAAGGATAATTCTATGGTGCAAATAGCAACACCCAAAATTAAAGGCTTAAAAATGAAATCTGAACCAACTCAGCGGCTCAACCATTCATGCCTCACGGTATGATGACAAGCGATTTAAAAGACCCGCAGAACCGAACCGAACCAAACAGACCTTTTTCGGTTTGGTTTGGTTCGGTTCGGTTTTTACCAAGGAATGGTTTGGTTCGGTTCTATTTTTTAGAGAACCGATCAACTTCGGTTCGGTTCCAAATTTATCAAAAAACCGAACCAACCCTAACCATGAACACCCCTACTTAACCCCCCGAGGTTGATAAACTATACTTTGTCCCCTTCAATTCAGTTTTGACTAAATAGGAAAATGCCAAAAGAGGAAATTTAGTAGTTGACAAAAGGGGTATTGTGCAACAATTTAAAACTCTAGGGATCGATTTGGAAAATAAAAAAGCGTCAGGTTGTGAAGTCATTTTGGGGTAAACTTAAAAGGTAAACTTAAAGGGGTAAAGTGCAATATACCCAAGAATAAAGCAAAAGAACCCCAACCGAGCAAAGAATCGGTTATCCCGCTCCCAAATGATCCCCCGCGAGGGCCGAGAGGTGCGCTTTCGAGAGATCAAGAGACGAGCTGAAGATCAGAAACCCTAGAGAGAGGAAGACACGCTCCATCCTTCTCCCTCCAATGGCGAGAGATGCGGAGTCCGGCGATGCCTCCCGGCAGCTGCCGACCCTCTCGTCCGTCCGGATCAGGGCGAGGCCGGACCCCCTGTTGATCGTCTGCAGGTGCTTCAGCCTCCTCACCGCCCTAACCTCCGTCCTCTGCGTCTTCGTCAACGTCCTCTCCGCCGTCCGGTCCTTCAAGAACGGCTCCGATGTAAGCAACCGAGGCACCAAAACCACAACTCCGCCTCTCAAATTCTCTTACTTCACCATTCTCCTTCTGATCCAATATCCGTATTTGAAGATCTTCGGGGGGATCTTCCGGTGTTATGCGGTCCTGCTCGCCCTCTTCGTGGCCGTCGTGGAGACCGAATGGGGTTTCATAATGAAGTTCTGGAGAGTGAGACTCGGGTTTCGATTTTCCCTTTTCTTGTTAATTCTTGATTTTATTCTGGTCGATAATGTATTTGTTTCTGCTGATAATTAGGTATTGGAGTATTGGCCTGGTAGGGGCATGCTGCAGATCTTGTATGTATCATCCCCTCTCCTTTTTATGGTTTTCTTTCTTGGTGAAGAATTTTCTTTTGATGTGCCAAAATGCGTGAATTTCTCCTGTTTTAGTGTTGCCGTGATGACGAGAGCTTTCCCGGATCTCAGCGGGAAGCGTAACGATCTCGTGCTGCTTCAAGAGATCTCGAGCTACCTGCTTCTTGCGTGCGGTTTGACCTATGTGATCTCGGTATGAATTCTTAGACACAAAATATGAAATGTGTACTAGATGATAAATGATGAATTGGATTAATTGTCATTGATACATGTGTTGCCCAAAAATTATAGAGAATACGATTAGTGTTGCAAATATCAATATGAACAATGAAAAGAGATCTAATAAAATATTCTAATTTTATTCATTCTCAAAATGAGCATACCCGGCTTGCAAACTTCTCAATCCAATCTCTTCCACTACTAGAGGAATTACTGAAGAAAGAGATCAAATTAGAAGAGTTAGAAAGACTTTACTCAACGGTCGAATCACGTTAGAAACGCTTTCCATAAAGGAAATTCGCCCCCTCTGCACAGGAAAATCCGACGATTTCCTTCCAAGATACGACGACCACACAACTCGCCGTCTTGTGCAGGAAGACGAGTTCTCGAGCCACCCTTTTCACCCTTCAATCGATAGAGAGTATCCAATAAAGTTAAAAAATGGAAGAAGAAGAAGAGGGTTTTTCCTTTTGCTTTTCAGCTTTTTCCATTTTTCACACACCAACCCGAAAGACCCACACCCCCTCAAAACCACCTGCTGGTTTTTCTCCCAACCACCCCAACCAAAAATGCACGTGGGGACCAAATACCCCACTACTCAAAGACTAAGTCAAAACAAACAAAAACAATATTTTATTCAAAAGAAAATACAACAATCCCCCACATGAATAAAATATTTAAAATCATAAATCAAAGAAATTATTTAGGATATCTCACATCAATTATATGCAAGTGTTTTCGGTAAGAGGTGTCTGGCTGACTTGAACCTTTACCTAGTGAGACTAATCTTTATAAGTACAAGTCCGAGGTGAACTGAGTCTTGAACCTGAACCTTTATGTAAATATATTGACTAGAAACACGCACTCAACGGGCTATTAGGGTAAGTTCTCACGGGGTTGCGCTTTCCGGCCATGCGCAGTATCCTGTTTCATGAGTGCTCTAGGAATTAGCTCAAATTCCATAGATAGTGGCCCCACTACTACACTCACATAGGTGAATTCTCCAGGGTAAACTGTAACTAATACCCTGCCACATAGGCCTTGAACTCATTCAGAGTATTAAACTCTTCCTAAAGTTTTACAGTTAATGAGCACTTACATCATATGGAGGGACTTGGAGTTAAACTCCAAATTAGTGCTCCTACTAGTTACTCGATTAGCTCGTTTCCCATTGAACTTTCTTTCTGGGATCTCCAGTCAAATAAGTTGGGTAGCCACTAATGATAACTATCAAGAAATAGGCTTCAGTCTCATCCCCCTCGATGTCTCCTCAACTTGCTTTCTAGCAAGCCCCTTTGTGAACGGATCAGCAAGATTCTTTGCCGATCTCACATAATCGAGTGAAACCACTCCATGAGTCAAAAGATATCTAATGGAATTATGTCTCAGACGGATATGTCGTCTCTTTCCATTATACAATGCACTCTTAACTAAAGCAATGGTTGCTTGGTTGTCACAGTGCAGAGACACCGGTGGAATAGGTTTATCTCCCAACGGAAAATCCGCTAACAGATTCCTAACCCACTCACCCTCAGCTCCAGTCAAATCTAGAGCTATCAACTCGGCCTCCATCGTGGACCGAGACAACAAAGTCTGCTTAGCAGACTTCCAAGACACAGCAGCACCTCCTAAGAGAAAAACATAGCCACTAGTGGCCTTAGTCTCATCAGACTCTGAGATCCAGTTTGCATCACTGATTCCCTCTAGTACTGCTGGAAACCTGGAGTAATTAAGCCCCAGGTTCATGGTACCTCTCAGATACCTAAGAACTCTGTCTAAAGCATCCCAGTGATGCACATCTGGACAACTAGTAAACCTGCTCAACTTGTTCACAGCATAAGCTATGTCTGGTTTAGAACAGTTCGTGAGATACATCAAACTCTCAATGATTTGAGAGTATCTCAACTGAGAGACATCCTCTCCTCTATTCTTTCTAAGTTTGATACTAGAATCAAACGGAGTATGAACAGGTTTACAACAGAACTTCTCAAATTTTTTGAGAATCTTCTCAACATAATGAGACTAAGAAAGAGAATATCCATCTGGAGTCTTATCTAGCTTGAGACCCAACACAACACTAGCAACACCAATGTCAGACATTTTAAAATGATTTGAAAGAAATGCCTTAGTGCTCAAGATAATATCTAAATAAGATCCAAATAATAATATGTTATCTACATAAAGACAAAGAATGATAATATCATTATCCTCAACTCTACTATAAACACATTTATCTGAATCATTAATAGAAAAGCCAGCAGATAATAGGATCTGGTCGAATTTTGCATGCCACTGCTTAGGGGCTTGCTTAAGCCCATAAAGAGACTTAACTAATCTACAGATTTTATGCTCTTGACCTGTAATCACAAATCCCTCTGGCTGATCCATATAAATCTCCTCTTCAAGATCATCGTTCAGGAAGGCGGTCTTGACATCCATTTGATGGATCTCGAGATTATGGATAGCAGCCATAGCTATTAGCACTCGGATAGTAGTGATCCTGGTCACAGGGGAGTAGGTATCAAAGAAATCTATCCCCTCTCGTTGTCCGTACCCTTTGGCAACAAGGTGAGCCTTAAACTTCTCTATAGTGCCATCTGGCCTAATCTTCTTAAAGATCCACTTGGATCCTATGGTCTTAATGCCATGAGGTAGATCGGTTAATACCCAGGTATCATTGGAATGGATTGACTCTATCTCGTTGTTAATTGCCTCTTCCCAAAAAGGAGCATCAACAGAGGTCATAGCAGCCTGAAAAGTCAACGGATCTTCCTCTGCCAAAAAGGTAAAGAAGTCATTACCAAAGTTCTTCTCAACTCTGGTTCTGATACTTTTCCTAGGTTCAACCGATTCTACTTCCACTGGTGCAAACCCACTAGAAGAAGGAATGTCAGAAGAATCAGCTATAGATCTATTAGGTCTATTGCTGAATGGAAACACATTCTCAAAGAATGTAGCATCCCTAGACTCCATAATAGAGTTTTCAGCAATGTCACTCACCTCGGATCTGACGACCAGAAACCTAAAAGCTGCACTAGTATGTGCATATCCTAAAAAGACACAGTCAACGGACTGGGGACCTAATTTACGCTTCTTGTTCAACGGTACAGCCACTATAGCCAAGCACCCCCACACTTTAAAGTATTTGAGGCTAGGCTTTCTACCTTTCCATAACTCATAGGAAGTCTTGTCATTACCTTTAAATGGAATCCGATTAAGGATATGGCATGCTGATAACAGCGCCTCCCCCCACAAATTATAGGGTACACTCGAACTGCTCAACATGAAATTTACCATGTCCTTAAAAGTTCTATTCTTCCTTTCAGCTACCCCATTGGACTGGGGTGAAAAAGGAGCTGTGACTTCATGGATAATCCCATGCTGTTCACAAAATTGTGACATACAAGCAGCGGTATATTCTCCCCCACGATCCGATCTAAGGCTTTTAATCTTTTTCTCTTGTTGATTTTCAACCTCGGCTTTATAGGCAGTAAACCTATCCAAAGCCTCATCCTTGGTCTTAATAAGATACACATAGTATAATTTCGAAAAGTCATCGATGAAGGTAATAAAATATTTTTTTCCTCCACGGGTAAGAACATTATTGAACTCACATAGATCACTATGGATTAACTCTAGCAAGCTAGAATCACGTTCAACAGAAGGAAAAGATTTACGAGCTTGCTTAGCCCGCACACAAATCTGACATTTATCTTTATAATCTATGTTAGAAGAAGGAATTAGACTAGCATTCATCATACGTTTTAGAGTGCCAACATTAACATGTCCTAATCTAGCATGCCAGATAATAGTATTATCAACATTTGATGAAACGGATAATGCACTTTTATTCAAATTCAAATTCGATAAAATAGATAGCTTGAAAAGGCCATCACAGACATATCCCAGGCCAATAAAAGAACTGAATTTAGACACTACTACTTTATTAGATTCAAACATCAACTTGTAACCGTCTTGTACTAGACGGGATCCACTAATCAGGTTCTTGCAAAGCTCTGGCACATGCTGCACATGATGTAGCTGGAGGACCTTCCCTGAAGTCAACTTCAGGTCTACTCGTCCTTGTCCAAGCACTCGTGCAGCAGTTGCATTCCCCATGGTCACGTTGCCATCAGATTCCTGATACGACATGAATGCAGACCGATCAGCACAAACATGTACATTTGCACCAGTATCCACCCACCACTCCTCTGGTTGGTAGATAATATGAACTTGAGGATGACAAGAAACGTACCCTCCTCCTGAAGTGGAGTCACCTCTAGTCACCACGTTCACCTGGCCATCGACAACTGATTTTCCCTTCCTAATCTTGTTCTGGAAGCACTCTCTAGCATAGTGGCCAATTTTATGGCACACATAGCACTCAATTTTGTTCTTGTCCTTCTTGACCTTAGGATAGGGTTTAAGGTTGACTGGTTTCTTCTGGAAGCTTTGCTTATTGAATTTAGGCGTTTGACCTACCACTACATTGGCTTTAGCATGAAACTCAGAAGTCTGCCCCTCAGAGACATGGTCTCTTTCTCGGGTTTTCTCCTCTATCTGGAGGGATACAAGAAGGTCATCTAAGGAAATAGGCTCTTTCTTGTGTTTCAGGGAAAGGCCAACGTTTTTTCAAGACTTAGGTAGCTTTTCTATAATAGCGGCTACAACAAATTTTTCATGAATAGGGATACCTGTCTGGTTAAGCTCATGGACTAAAAGTTGGAGTTCATGGGTTTGGTCAACTACGGATTTGTCTTCTACCATTTTGAAATCAAGGTATTTGCCCACATGATACTTCTCAAGTCCAGCATCTTCGGTGCTGTACTTCTTATCCAAGACATACCATAAGTCATGAGCAGAAGGAATTGGATGGTAGATGTCAAAAAGTTGGTCTTCCAAACGGCTACAAATGCGGCCGTGACAGATGAAATCCCTCTCCTTCCTAAGTTCAAGGGCAGCAGTGCGACCAGGTTCTTCCTCAGAATTAAGAATGGGGAAATCATCGATTATCGAGAAAATGCCCAACGTGGTAAGCCAGAATTTCATCCGCGCTTGCCAGCGTTTGAAATTCTGCCCACCGAAACGTTCAGGGGCTGGATTCGAGGAATGAACAACAGATTCCTCAATGGCCATTTTCAAGTAAAAATGCTGAAAGCAGATAATGAATAAATAAGCCACAACTTAAATTATCCAAACTCGATTTTCATAACATAAAGTAAAATCGAAGTAGACGGTAGACATGAGAGTATTCAACATAAATTGAAACATGTCAATTGCTAACCGATACATATACTCATATTGAAAAAATAACTACATTATGATGATGTTCAATATTAAAATTAAACTAATCATATTCACAAAGGAATTTCCTTTACGATTGTTGCCCAAAAATTATAGAGAATACGATTAGTGTTGCAAATATCAATATGAACAATGAAAAGAGATCTAATAAAATATTCTAATTTTATTCATTCTCAAAATGAGCATACCCGGCTTGCAAACTTCTCAATCCAATCTCTTCCACTACTAAAGGAATTACTGAAGAAAGAGATCAAATTAGAAGAGTTAGAAAGACTTTACTCAACGGTCGAAGCACGTTAGAAACGCTTTCCATAAAGGAAATTCGCCCCCTCTGCACAGGAAAATCCGACGATTTCCTTCCAAGATACGACGACCACACAACTCGCCGTCTTGTGCAGGAAGACGAGTTCTCGAACCACCCTTTTCACCCTACAATCGATGGAGAGTATCCAATAAAGATTAAAAAATGGAAGAAGAAGAAGAGAGGGTTTTTCCTTTTGCTTTTCAGCTTTTTCCTTTTTTCACACACCAACCCGAAAAACCCACACCCCCTCAAAACCACCTGCTGGTTTTTCTCCCAACCACCCCAACCAAAAATGCACGTGGGGACCAAATACCCCACTACTCAAAGACTAAGTCAAAACAAACAAAAACAATATTTTATTCAAAAGAAAATACAACAACATGATCAGCAGTAGAAAGCCCTGCCTTGATGTTCTAGGTGTTTATCTTTGGCTGCAAATTTCAGGGTGTACTATGCATCGGTTTCCTGAAGCGTGCACGCCAGCGCAAGGAGATAACGAGAGAGCAAGCAGCGAAAGATCTGCAGGTATGCAGTCAATCCATTGGTTTTGCAATCCATTCTACATTATAATTTTCATTAAAATTATACCATGTATACTCCATTTTAGGACTTATTTTTAAGCCCTTATCTTCCAAAGTTTTTCTCCACAATTCAAATTTAGTATTTAACTCATCAACTAACACTATATCATATGCAAATAACATACAACACGGTACTTCTTGTATATTAGTAGTGAGTTCATCAATGACAAGAGTAAAAAGACATGTGATTAAGGCTGAATCCTGGTGGAGTCCCACAATTACAGGAAATTCATTTGTGTTGCCTCAGTTACTTCTAACACTAGTAATTGTTTCCTCATACATGTCTTCAATCACTTCAATATAACCTCGAGGCACCCATTTTCTCCTTAAAGCTCACCAAATCACATCTCGTCGTACTCTATCATAAACCTTTTCTAAGTCGATAAAATCATATGTAGATTCTTTTTTTTCTCTTTAAATCTTTCCCTCGGTTGTATCAACGAGAAATTAGCTCCCCCTCCCATTGTGGACCTTTCTGGCATAAATCCGAATTGATTCTCCAAAGTTCTTGTCATCTTTCTTAATATTTGTCCCATCACCCTCTCCCATAATTTCATGATGTGACTCATAAGCTTAATTCCACAATAATTAGAACAATTTTAATCGTCGCTTTTATTCTTATATGTAGGTGCCATAATGCTTCTTCAATTATTTGTCATCATCCTTGTCGTCAAAATTTTATTAAACCAGCCAGTTAACCAATTAATCCAGGTCTTACTAAGATTTTTCAAACTTCAATTAGTATCTCATCAGGGCATAGTGCTTTACCTTTATGCATCATTTTCAAAGCCTCATCCACTTCAGCTATTTTATTTGAATGATAGTAAACATGCTAGTCCCTAGATTGTGATTGTTCTAAATACACTCCTTCAGTGTTTTTCTCATTCATTAATTTCTGGAAGTAGCATTTCCATTTATTTTTAATCTCATCTTCCTTCACAATAAAAATGTTCCTTTCACTTTTGATGCACGTAACTTGATCTATATCTCTAGTTTTTCTTTCCCTCATTCTAGCTAGTTTGTATATTTGTTTCTTACACCTTTCTTGGATCCTAGTTTATCATAAGTTATTAAAAGTTGCAAACTTAGCCCTACTAGCTTCTTAGCATCATTCTATACCCTTTTTAAGTCCTCAATGTTCTTTGTTTGCTGTCATTCTTTATATCCGTCTCTTTTCTTTGAGTGTCTTTTGGACCTCATAATTCCACACCAGGTATCTTGATCCCCATGCCGATAACATCTAGATTCTCCACGAACCTTTCTAGCAATTTTCGTAATACAGTTTGTCATTTGATCCCACATCATATTTGGTGTACTTTTCAATACCCAATTCCCCTTCTTTACTAACTTGTCTTTAAAGGATGTCATCGTTCCCTTTTAAATTTCACCACCTTATTCTTGGGCATATTTTAACTTATTTTCGTCTCTTTTTGCTATTAATTTAGACGTTCAAAACTACTAGACTATGTTGTGTTATCAAATATTCTCCTGGTATCACCTTACAATCTTTGCATCTAGATTTCTTATTTCTTCTTGATAGAAAATAGTCTATCTATGATTCATTTGGTCCACTCTTGTAAGTAATTAAATGTTTTTCTCTTTTTGAAATAAGTATTTGTTATCGCTAAATCATAGGCCACCACAAAATATAGTATAGAATTTCCTATTGCATTTCTATTTCCACCATGTACTCTCTCATATCCTCTGTTACTTCTTCCAACATGGTCATTTAAATCATCAACTATAAATATCCGTTCTCCTTTTGGAATTCCTTGCATTAATCCATCCATATCTTCCCACAAGGGCGACAACTGCTTTTTGACATTCTTATCTAGTTCAACTTGTGGTGCATAAGCATTAACTACATTAACAATATCCTCACATAAAACTAATTTTATAGCCAATAATCTATCATTTATCTTTTTAACCTTGACAATAGTATCATTCGTATTTTTATCCACTAATATCCCAATTCCATTTCTACTACTATCCTTCCCTATATAAAAAAGCTTGTATCCATCATCAGTTTTTTTTGTTTTTCCTCCTTTCCATTTGGATTTTTGTAAACAAGCAGTATTGACTCTTCTTCTCGTCATTGTATCTACTAATTATTTACTCTTTCTAGTTAAAGTCCCAACATTCCAAGTAGCAAATATAACATTCCTCTTTTGTGGGGTTATTTTTGTTGCTCGCTTTGTTCCATTTGATATGAAAATCATTGTCTTCTAGTTGCTCTAATTGATTGCCATTGCAATGTGCCTTTTCTAAGAGACATCCTAACCCTATCCAACCCTTGCATACTTTTCACCACAATTGGGTTTTGTTGTAGCGCGCTACTTATGGGTGACGACCTAGCAAACCCTTGCCTATTTCTCACCACCAACGTTTTAAAAAGCGTTAGGCGGACCTAAGGCGATAGGGGAGTTCGAAGGAGGTAAGGCGGGCTCCTAGAGATTAAGACGCCCAAAATTTTATATTTTATTTAGAATTTGTATAACTATTATGGTTATAGTATCATTCTTCTTGGAGTTCACAATGAACCATGGGTGCCGCTATCATTATTATTTCAGGTGGTCACAATGGGTTAAGGGAGCCACTACACACTAGTGTTCTAGTTAAAAAAAGAAAAAAGAAAAGATTAAAATGAAGGAGGCGAATGGGAGAGATGAAACTTACAAATTACTGCTTTCGACGATAACATTGACAGCCTCTCTCTTATGGACATTGAGGAAAGCTGGTCTCAACTTATGCAATGCGGTCCAAGGCCCAAAATGCCTAGGCTGGCGCCCGAACCACTTTTTAGAACAGTGCTCACCACAATTGGATTAGGTTTTGTCGCGCCACTTGTGGGTGATGACCTAGCAAACTCTTGCTCATTTCTCACCACTGACGGGTTATATTGTGGCATGTCACTTACAGGCGACGACCTAGCATTAACATTTATCGAATTAGTATTTATTGATTGCTTCTAGTGTAATATGCTAGCTCCGCACCCCGGTTGGCAGAGAAACAAACGGAACGAATAATTTTCGTTCCCACTTTTCATTCCAGCGGAATGCCAACCATCCCGGTTGGCACATAACCGCCCGGAATCGGCTGTTCCGAAGTGGTACCAAACGCCCCCTAAGTTTCTAACCAACAGGATCCCAGTATCTTATTTATATCAAAATCAACTGAAATTCGGAAAAGGGATTGCTAGTTGTTTGGCTTTTGATGACCCTATTGCTGATGTCATCAAATTATGATTTTTGAATTTCATAGCGGTTACAATATTGGCTTGGGGCATGATATGCATGCCCTAAAAGGTTCAGAGTGATTGCCATATTCAAGCGTCATCCTGGTAACATGGAAATCAGTGTCATGGAACTATGAGTTCTGAACAACCAAAGAATGAAGTGCTATTCATGCAATAACTCTGATAAACTGTATTGAACCCCAATGCAGGAGCTGGAACAACGTAGGCAAGAACTCGAGGCGTTGCTCATCGAGGAAAGGGCTTGAGAGCAACAGGCGCCTCTATATCTCTGATGATCTCACTTTAGACACGGTACACGAAAACAAATGTGGGGTGTGCTTCGCTCGATGACCATTTTCAAGAGTTGTCCGTACTACCTCCCGTAATGGTGTAAATGAACTTACTGTAAGTTTTGAGATGATTTCTTTTTTTAAAAGCAACCAACGGAATCTCACGTATTCTTAGCCTTTGATTCATGCAAACACTGTGACCTTAGTTGTGGTGTATGATTTGTACTCGGCTTATTTTGCAATGGTTTATTAGTTCTTTTTCAATGCTCAAATTCAAGCGAGTTTATCGTGGAAATCTGGTTCAAGCTGACAGTGAAAAGCGCATCTCTTCGACCTTTGATGGCATGGTGAATTGTTTGTTGGCGGTACGAGGCTCGGTTATAAAGGCCTCTGGATGTTTTGTATTTTGTTTTTTTTATCCCTCTTGGTTGTACGAGGGAGGGTTCGGCCTAGACCCCTACTGGTTTATTTATTAGTTGAAGACGGGATTTGATCCTGGATCTATGGTACAACCACTAAGAGACATTACTAGCTATGCTAGCAACCGCCCTCCACCGGAGGTTCTATGTAAGAAGCACTTGGGTGTCTTATGAGGACATTACAGGTTTATTTGATCGTTGTGTTTTTGAAAGTATGTGTGCAAATATATTAGAGTTGCATGATTAATGGGATGTGATGTGTGCAAACAATTTCTGATCAAATTTGTACAACTTTTGCACATAAAACCATACAAATAAAATTTTATCTAACCACATGAAATTTTAATCGCATCAATCGAGAAGCATAAATGAGGTGGCATGGACGGACGGCAAATGGATGCTTTCAATATGAAACCGCTAGCACGTAAGGAAGACCAACAAAATTTCTTACCAGCCGTCAGAGGGGGAGACACTGCCGAGAAACCTAAAAGTCTAGTTGGTGGGTAGGATGATATATCTTGTTGATTGTGCAGCTCAGAGGTAGGGAAGAAGTATACACAAGAACTTTGAAGTAGAAGACAAGAAAGAACAGTGATCCAAAGAAACTAAAACCAACATGCTACTTCAGAATAGTAGCAGAAATACTAACCTCATGACGAGCTCGCTTAGGTTGGGGTCAGAGTACAAGTCAAGCATTCAATCATTACCAGGAAACTGTTGTGATCAAACAAGGAATGAAAAATCGAGACATTTCATGAAACTGCTGTGATCAAGCAAGTCCAAATGCACCATCTATGTATTGTAACGGGCTGGCTGAATGCACAAAAGGTGCATTTGGATGATTGGTAAGGCCGAATGCACGATTTTCGGGATGATGAGAGAAAGAGGAGGAAGGATAAAGAAGAAAGAAGAAGAGGAGGAAAAAAGATGAGGAAGAAGGGGAGGATGGTTGTCAGCGATGGAGGCCTTCACATGGCCAGTGATGGGATGGTGGACGTGGGGGGCGAACAGAAAAAGGAAGAAAGTAATGAAACAGGAATACATCAGGTATTTTGTGGGACATCTCGTTTGCGACCTTGATCGATGAATGCCACCAGTGATGTTTAATGACACTAGTGATCCAGTGAGTCTCAAAATGTCACAAGTGATTTGCATAGAGCCACTCACATGAAGTTAGCAACCGAAAGTTGGCAAACGAGTTGGTTATATCGCATTACTCTGTAAATGTAACATCTCGTCCCACACAGACATAGTATGGTATAAAGGGCTCAGGTTTGTAAGTATTTATTTATAGAAAGATTTGTTAGTTGAAAGTTGCTTCCCACAAAATTATCATACACACCCAGTGCAATCTCAATGAGGGAGATTAAATTACCAACTCTCGATGAACTCGAAGTACCTTAAATACAGTACACAACAACAAATTGCTCCCATAATTCTGCTACCGACCATGCAGACTGAACCAGACGGACCGTGGCCAACATTTACAAACTCCTCCTTGTGGGCATTACCAACTATAATACCTGTCGAGCTTCCACCACAAAAGGAAAGTCCGGTTCCGAGTATATATCTACAACTCTGGCTCCTGACGAACCCAAACGGGCCTCGTTACAATGGCTGCTACTCTTCTCCTCACTGCAGCCATTGATCCCATCAAATCCCGAACCAGAACAGAGAGCCGCTATTAGAATGTGACTCCCTAAACTTTCTAGCCACGACGCTTAGGTAGCATGTAGGGATAGTGGCTGCCCGTAGCTGGATGAACGGCATTCGGGTGCGCACCGTTCGATTGCATAGCGTAGTTCCCAGCAGCAGAGTGCACCCCATTCGGTGAACTCGTCAAAGAGCCAATGGGATTCGGCACAATGTGATTCGCATTATGAGGCGGGCTTGGAAAAATCTCAGGTGGCGAGAAACGGGAAGCTACCGATTCAGATGTTTCAGGATGAGAGTGGCCGGAGTCACTGGTAAAAAAAAACAATAATCCAGATGAATTCTGGACCCAATAATAGCACGACAAAGAAGAATTGTTCTTACTTTCCAGGGCAGCAAAATAAAGGGCAAATTACAAAAACCTCCCCTGAACTAGACACCTCATTTATCATTGGTCCCTCAATTTTTTTTTTAACAATTTGACCCTGAACTATGCTCCATCTGCATTTAGCCCCCTCCGTCAACTTTTATTCCGAACATACTTTATTTATTTCCAATAATAATCGGATAATTTGTGAAATATTTAACTTATGCTTACTAGGACAAGGGTATTTTCGGAGTAAAAGTTGACGTAGGGGCTAAATGCAGACGGAGCATAGTTCTGGGGTCAAATTGTTCTTAAAAAGTTGAGGGACCGATATGAAATAAGGTGTATAGTTCACGGGTGGTTTTTGTAATTCGCCCCAAAATAAATGAACATGTTTAAATCACTCGAAAACAGAAACCGGCTTACCCATTAGACGGTTGTTTTCCTTTTGCGGTTGGATCACTTTTCGACTTTCTCTCCCTCGGGCTGTATCTATGGTCCTATCAGAGTTGTAAGTTTGAGTTTTGTTATGCAGGGAATTGTGAAGCAAGAATAATACACCAACATCGAATGGAGAAACCAGAAACATACAGCAAGGTGGATTCCTTTAAATGCCTGTATGGAGCCATGGAGATTGTAATGGTTGGAGTTCCGAATGAAAGGATGTTCGAGCAACATGACTGCTGTTGGCCTGTCTGCCGGATTCCTACGGAAGCAACGCTGCAGAAAGTCTTTACCCTCGGATGACAATGCGTCAGGTATCTGTGGGTGTTTATGCAACACCTTAAACATAGCTGCAGCCTGTAGTCGATCATAAAAGAATCAAGGATACAATTTACAGGAAACAATGTTTTTTATACAATAATCGATTTAAGCTTAAGTATGGCGATGTAATGCACGTTTTTTGTACGCTTCGATACCAATTGGCGCTGCAAGAAAAATGGCTTTCAAGCAAAACAATCCAACAATCAAGAAAACAAAAACAAGACAGAGAAGAAGGCTTTACAAGCTCTTCTTGAAATAAAAATCAGTAAGCTAAAACTTGTCTATTCCTTAAATGGAAAAAGAAGCAAGACCCACTACGAGAAAGTAGGAATACTCCTACACACTTCCGAGTGAAGATTTGCAAACATCCTTCCATGCTCTTCTACTTTTTGCAAAACCCTATGGCTGTTTGCATCAGATACAATATAAAAAGAGAAAAGCAAGTAATAAATGAGAAATAGGCCTCACGGTGGAGACTGTCATGATTCTTCCTTGGGGAATCATGACCCTCAGTATCAAAGGAGGGGCTTGTACTGGTAAGGAGGTGGTTTGCATTCCCTTTAGAGAGACATTAGAGGCATTCAAATGGATCCAAGGTCCACATCAAAGATGGTTTTATTTTAATGATCGAGTAGTTGAAGTAAAATCTCATTAGGATTTGTTGGGTGAATTGTTGTCTTGTAACATATTGGTGGCAATCCACATTGAAATGTTGAATACCTAATCTTTAATTTAGTGTGTGTTAATTCATTTGGAGGAATAAATGCAAACCTTTTTCTCAGTCCAGTTAACACATTGTGATACAAGAGCATTTTTAGGACTCAAAATTGTTTTAAATCAAGCTAAAACCAGTTGTTGTGTAGACTATTAGTGGTCAACTTAATTTTAAGTTAAAAGGGTCTTCTTTATTTTTTTTCTTATTTTTTTCCAGCATTATGGTCATGTTTGTAATTTGGTCAAAGGAGGGGGTATATTAATTTATTGAGAGGGTTGTTAGGATAAGGATGATCAGTGTTTAAAAAGGCGTTTGAGGCTTACGCCTCGAGGCCCGCCTCAAAGTGAGGCGGTCATGTGTTGCCTCGAGACGCACGCCTCAACAGTCACATATGAAAAACCTAAACCTCTGTATCAAAAGGTGTATGCCTTTGTCCGATGAGCGCCTCAAGACGTTCGAGACGTAAGTCTCGTGCTCCAGGTGTGAAAATAGGGCGGGGAGGGGTTAAAACCAATGTTTGGTGTGGAAGGGGCACAAAGGGTTTGATATGTAAATCGCCCCCATGGGCCCTTTTTCACCCATTGAAATCTCCTAAACCATTTTAGATCTTTTTATGTTTTGAAACCCCTTTGCCTCCAAAAACCCAAAATCAAGACTTAGTGCTCATTTCTTTTCCGATTTTAATTCCGAAGTTGTATTCTTCTTCTTTGTGGATTGTCTACCAACTACAAGTGAGAGATCAAGATTTGTTTCAAGTTTAAAGGTATAGATCATGATCTTGCTTCTTCTACTAGTTTTTTCTATGATTTTTTCTTTGTATTTTACCATTTCATGTATTTGTATCATTGTTTTTTTTTTTTTGAATCTTGACAATGTTAGTCCTATATTCGTATTTTATTGTTTGATATTACTTGTTAATTGCTACTTTAATTATTATCTTGAATATTAAAGAATTAAGCGTGTTTGAGCAATTTGACTTTATTTTGTTATTAGATTGCTCGAGGAGAGCTCAATCGTGTCATATAAGATATTTTCTAATACATTGTGATTTATTATGCATATCTAGTTCAATTATTATTACACATTCAATAATAGTATTTATTCTGAAGTTTTTCTTCTTTAATTTTTTTTTACCAAAACGCCTCAAAAAAATTTGAGGCTTACGCATCGGTGCGCCTTGAGGCTTACGCCTCGCCTCTCTAGAGGAAAAACGCCTCGGTACGCCTTTCGCCTTTTTAAACATTGAGGATGATTGGCCATTTAATTTAAACAACCATAACAGGGTGCACTATGGAAGTGGGAGAGTGACCTACTCCTAGTACCCGCAGGAGAGGGATACCGTGGACCTGTCCTATGAGTAGAATTGGTCTCTTCCAAATATTCTTCCCAAAAAACTAAAATAAGAAGGTTGACCTCCTTTGAGTGAAGAAGCCAAAAGAAAGTATTGAACTTGGTGTGCTCCATTATCGTCAACAAATGTTACTCCAAAACGAAAGAATAACTACTGAGAAAGTACTTAGAGACGCAAAGACGATGATGAGGAGGGGAGAAAGGAGGGGGAAGAGAGGAAGGGGTGTGTGCAAACGAGCGCGCGGGGATGTGTGCGTTAACCAACAATCACAAGGACACTATGTCAACAACCAAGGTTAGGAACAAAAACAATTGTGTAGATAGCTCTAATGCAAGACCGGGGAGGGAACCCGCAACGTCGAGGATGCTTCGCCGCTCAATTGTGGTGGGCAGACGAGAGTAGACCTTAGTAACCCTAGGCATCACACTGTCGTGAGGAAAGCATCAGACTTCCTTGGGAAGGGATGCTACGACAACGAAGGGGAGGGGAGGGCATCAGGGTTGCCGACCTCGCACCAACGATGGACCAACTGCACGCCGACAAGCCTCGCGCTCTTCTCTCCTCTTAGGAAAGTGATGGGGATCCTCAGATAGGAAACAAAACCATAAATTTTTACTGCAAATTCAATTATCAATATATTCATTATTCATCATTACTGGGTACATGTGTCAGGCTGCCATTTGGCCACATGTGCTATAGTCCTTTGAAAGAATTATAGCACAAAAAATAGTTGCTAATTTTATGTATAGCTAAGACAAGATATAGCCTATTCAAAGCATTAGTGGCTCACAGACATCAGAAGATCTCTATCTTTTGCTGCATAATACGTCTACATTGTCATGTTTAAGCTGGTGTTCTTATGAACTATCTTACCTCATCTCAAAAAACAGGACTTAGAATCACAACAACGATCACATGTTGAATTTCATTAAACTGGTTTTAAGCAGCTTCAACAATCATTTTAATGTGATGCTGCACTTATGTTGCATACAAAATACTGCACCATGCGCCCATAAGGAGATAAACTAGAAAGAATAATTTCACTAGAGATTCTCGCATGTTAACCGTTTACAAGGGGCACATATACATATCAGTCATTGCAGAAATTCTCTTGAAGTACCCTCTTACAAATATTGTCATACTTTCTAAATAAGCAGTCTGAAGAATATTGTTGAAACAAATACAAATCAGATATAGCATAGCATGTTCATATAAGAAGAATCAAAGTGCTTCCAAAACTCAAAGCACATAAATTTATGTGATATACGGCTCGGACTTTACAATTTCAAGAAAAAAAACAAATATTAAATGATGAACAGGAAGATATGTAAATATACTTACCCCTTCAAGACCACTCCAAGGATGTTTTCCAGTAAACATCTCAATAATAGTACAACCCAAACTCCAAATATCGACAGCAAGATCGTAACCTATATCTTTGTTCATTGTAGCCTGAACAACCTGTATCAAAAGAAAAGATCAGTCCAAGAATTAAAAGGAAGCTGCAAAATGGTTGAAACATTTGGACAAATAAATTGAATTTATATGCAATTTGTTTCCAGTCAAAAGATGAAATTCTCCAATACTTTGTTATATGCATTGTGGCTATTGGAAGATTGTTAGAATATGCTCCATCTCATTCAAGTACTTAGGGTTGCTTCTAGGTGTCAGGACATTCAAAAGTCAAAAGGCATGAGTGTAACCCAAATGATAAAGAAATGATCAAGGCATAGTGTGTTTAAAAGGCTTTGTATTCTCCTATCCATGAGTTGAGGTATTTTCCAAGTGTTCCATAAAAGAGAGAGAGAGAGAGAGAGAGAGAGAGAGAGAGAGAGAGAGAGAGAGAGAGAGAGAGAGAGAGAGAGAGAGAGAGAGAGAGAGAGAGAGAGAGAGAGAGAGAGAGGTGGCAGGAAGGATATCAGTGAGTTATGGTACTTGATGCGATGTCCAACAATATATTTTTTGGCAGACAATTCGAACTTAATTGGTATCTTAAAATGAAATTCAGTGCGTCGAAATTCCCAGAATAACAAATGAAATTAGAATTTGCCCCGTCCGCCTAAAAGTTACTTTGTAGTCACTAATTCACACTATTCATCAAACTATTGAAGGTTTTTTGCAAATTAAAGTATTTGCTCTTACCACAAAGTGTGAATTGATGAGGCTTGTGGTTGTGATGACTAGGGTTGCTTTCAGTTTTGGAGGGAAACGATGTGTAGAGAATAAGATAAAAAGCGATGAAAGAGAAAGATGAGAGAATATGAGAGATAAAAGGAGATAAGGAGATGATTACTAAGGCATCTTTACCCCACAACCTCTTGATGGGTATCCTTGGGCTTCTCGCCGTATAGGGAGAGAAGCAATCACATCTCGCTTTAAAGCAAAAAGCTTCATAATATTTTTATTCATCAATCATTTAACAAAACAAAAGGTTTTAGGGCCTTTCTATAGGCATTCAAGCAATAAAACACTCATTAGGATTGGTATTCCTGTTGTGTATGTTTTCCTTATAACAAGTAGCAGAAGAATTTGAATTTTCCTAGTAACAATAAAAGAAGATGATGCTATACTTGTGAACAGGAAATACCTCTGGAGCCATCCAATATGGAGTTCCCTTCAACGAAAGCGCAGCTGCTGCTCCACTCAGCTGGGCCACAATGAAGACAAATTTGATGAAATGTGCATTACAACAGGATATTTAAGGAACGTCTAGTTTGAACAAAATCCACAAAACCGCAAATACATGAACTACAAATACAACAAACTTTAATTTTAATGAGCATTAGGATATACTATAACCATCAAAGCCTTGTCCCATCTTCACCATAAGAGCATAAGTGTAAATATGGAAAAGAAAGTGCATGGGAAGATGAGCACAATTTCAAGTACTAAGGTGGTATCTCCCTGCCTCCTCTTCAAGCTAATGATATACTGCAAGACAGTAGATACCACTCCATTTTTTTTTCCAGTACTGTCCAAAATTGCTCTATTTTGCTCCCCTTGGATGTCCCAACAAATGGCATTGGGTAGCAAATCCATGGGGATTGGTCACTGCCAACTCTAACAGGTTAACTATACAAGGATGTTGAACTAAACCAGGTTAGCAGAAAATGCTTAACTCTTTGCTCATTTCAAGGAATGCAGGATTAGCAGTGATCAACAATGCCTCAGCCATCTAAAATCATAGACTCAAACTTAATTATGCTATTCTTCCCATCTAAGCAATTGATAGAAGAAGGAACGCATAATCGATACATTTTGAGTTAAAAAAAGGACAAATTGGTGGTAGGTCCTTATAACAGATCGTCTTTAGCGATAAGGACTGCAAAGAGATGCTTTAGGGGTAGGTCCTTCTGTTTGGGAAAATGTTCATTTTACCCCTACATGCAATTGTCCAAGGAATTCACATGAAGAGTGAAATTTTGGTAATAAGGAGTAAGTAACAGTGATTTCTCAAAACAAAAAAGCTACAATGATTTCATTGTAGCAATGTTTGGGTAGGTGTTGATACTAATGCTCTGATACCAAAATTAATAGGAATTAAACTTTCGGTAGTCTATGACCTTTGGTTCCGAATGATACTTGGAAAAATATGCAACTTGTGCTCGTACACAAAATTAATGTGGTTACTTGGAGTTGGGACATCACGCAATCCTTTTGTGATCGCACATGGTTGTTTACTGTGATTTAAAGCTTAGTTTTTAATCCAACACATTGAAAAATTATAGGAGTCATTTCAGCATGAAAATATCACATAAAACATATGAATATGACCACAAGGCACCAAATATATAACTGATAAAGTGATGGATCCAAAAGTAATTGAAAGCAGATACGCTTGGACTCGATGATGATAGTTGTGGTTTTTGCTGAAAAAAGAACAGATCTAAAGGAAAAATATATACCAAAGATGAAGGTTGATTCAGAATTGATGCCAAAGATCAATTCGGTTGCCTCATCAAGCATCGTCGCACAACTGGCAGTCCACGAGCAACCCTGTAACAAGATAAGGGGTGCCGGAAAGCGGTAGAAAGTGGTCCAAGAAGAACTCATATTATAGAAAATATGAAGTTTATGTGTGGGAAGAACGGAACAAGTGCACAATCGTGCAAAAGGTTTCAGCATTCAACCATTGATTCAAAATATTGGATAGGAGGATAGTTGATATAGGCTGCAGTGGAAGTAGAAACACTTTCATGGGAAGAGATAGGCTTCATAAAGAAGGGAAACGGAAATGGGAGATAACGAGGAGAAGATTGAAATGAAGATGGCACGGAAGAAGAGGAAAGGGAAAGAGAGAGAGGCCATGATGTTTTGGGAAGAGAGAACCCGCAAAGCTTATAAAAAGTTATCCAAGTTTTTGTGCTAAATCTATAAAGTTAAGCACACAATCCAGTTCAGCACACAATCCATTTGATCTGCAAAGCTATGGGAATGGTTTTTCTTATATTTATGCATATGGTTTGATGCATATAGAATTTATTCGTCTAATTCTTTCCAACTTGAGAGGCATTGTGGAGGGTTAATTGCCAGTTGCATAAGTTTGAACAGCCTCACTGATAAGGTAGATTCCTCTTCTTTGAAATTGGTGTTACAGACATAAAGGGTTGCTGTTAAGCTGAGAGCCTGTAATTGAAAGCTCTAACTTTCATGACTCGCATTTTGATCCCATAGCCAAGCCCATTTTGATATTATGATGCTTGCAGGTTATCGAACGTAATCACCTGAGCACTAGAACCATCTTACTAGTCACTGAAAATTGATAATTCCAACAGATAAACCGCAAACCATAAGCAACTATGGCACCATTTATTAGCATAAATAAGAAGTAATATACAATGATTGTTGCTGCAAGAACTAACTTAAGACATCACAACCCTTCTCCTGGACGCCCAATCCTACGACCCGTATGTTTATTTTTGATTAATCAAACACAAGAAAGCTAGTTTCAAAGATACATGTACGTACACAACTATGGAGAACAAATATAAGCGTGCAGAATAAAGAACAAAAACAGGCCACTGTTTTTCCTCCTTTTTCATGATTGATGTTAAGGTGGAAATTTAGGTCTCCCTACCCACCAACGGGTCTTTTAAATTTCTCGCAAGGCTCCTCCTATTGACACATTCCCTTGGTCAGGTTCCAACACCAATATTAGAGGGTTGACTCATGTTGATAGCTGGTCAGAAAATTCTAGTCAATTCCTTGGATGGGATAAGACTTGGATGACAATGATAATGTTCTAAGTCGGAAATTCCTTAAAAGGATAATGCTGATATCCTGATAGAAAAGAAAGTGCGTAAAAATTGATGTCTACAAGGGAAAATCAATATTTTCTGTTCTTATCCTAACCAATAGTCATACACAACAGGTTAATACCTATCCTGAAAAAAGAAAATAAATAAAGGTTGAATGAATCATTAAAAGTATACATCCATAATCTGGTGGACTTGGAAAATATTCTACAATTAAATATAGGTGCGAGAACAGGATAATTGTACAAAATGAATACTCGTGAAGCATTTATTTGAAAGGAAATTTGTTTCATACAAGGAAGTGCAATTGGCTGCTTTCTAAATAAAGTCAAACTTACATGCTTTGCCATCCCAAAGTCTGCAAGTTTAACAACACCGTGTGCATCCACAAGTAAATTTGCTCCTTTGATGTCCCTGCAACAATCGAACACTAACTTTAGCACACTGTGACATACAAATTTAAAAATAGGTATAGATTTGAAATTTTCTTATAGCCTGTGTAAACAAGGACTCTCAATTTTTTTCACCAGACTGGCATTATCAACAACTTCAAAGAAAGGTTAAATATTGACAGAAGCTTGTTAAAGTTAAACTAATGAGAAAGAAAGAAAAAAGGATATACTACAGAACTTAAATAATATGCATGACGACATGGAATAAACCAAAATAACGTACATTTAGGAGAATGGTACTCAGTACATCTGTGTTATATTCAAATGATCAAAAGCAAGTTTAACAACTTGATAGAAAAACAAAAGTCTGAATTAAAACATCATGCACTTTAGATATGCACAAATTCAGCATTCAAACTACATTGTCTAGAGAAAGAAACTTGGATGTCGAAACACTTCAATAAATTGGATGTATGAGAGAGTCAGAGACATGCATCACATGCTCACTAATTTATTTGTCACAACAAAGAGATGTACATCCATCCCATCACTACAAGTACTAAATGACCAGCAGTTCAAATAATAATCATAACAACACTGACGTAATTCACAGTTCAGCTTACACACTTTAAAACACAGTCTACCAATGTGAACTGAATCAATAGACATCCAACTAAGAGCCTAGGTGCATGAGGATAGGTGCTTGATGAATTGCTTGATCTTAGAGTTGGCACTTCACCACCTAGATTCAGTTCAGGATACAAATATTTGACAAGGGAAAGAAAAGGCAATCAAGAGAAGTGTGAAGTCATTCTTTTCCCAAAGCATATAATCAATAATCTAACCAATCTTTGAAAAGTGATCATTTTCCAAGAGAATTATAAACCAAAAAGATCAAATTGGTTTTCATCCTCGACATAACTCATAAATGTTTATGTACCTATTGAAGTGAAGTGCACAACATAACGTTATCGAATGCCACTTTCCTAGCTTTCCAATATTCTTTCACCCTCTAGAGCTTGAGCTGTTATAAATTCCATCACACAAATACTTCATACTACCAAGATTTAGCCTCCTTTTTGGAATAATCTTACCTCCAAAACTCTTTTCCGCGTTTTTACATATTTTATACATGACGTTTTCACATCGAAAGACTCTTAGACATATAAATTCCACAATAAGTTTCCATGTGTGAGCGCCTTTTACCTTAGACACTCCATGCACCACTAGACCTAAAAGAGGTGGTTGACATGTGTAAAGTAATTAACGCACTCAAGACAAAACTAGGAGGTGGAAGTCATATGTCCAAGAACACTGGACTACGAATACTAGTGCCACTGAAAAACAGTAAGAAGGAATGAAGAAGATTCTACAAAAAAAACAACCTTCCCCCATAAAACTAAGGTAGGCTATATGGATCTTAAATTATGTCATTGATTCCTAATTTCCTATCCTATGCAAGTGCTCCCTAATGTATATTTATATTGTTTCACACCATTTATATCTACTGTTTAATGATCCGTCAACTTGTACTGGAGTCCTTTTCAAAGCAGTTGCAGATGATAGTACAAACACTAGTGGTATCAAGATTCCAAAAGGAGGCATAATATGTTAGTGGGTTGAAAGAGAAGGTTTGATGCAAGTTTTTGTTGGATGCTAGAATAATAAGTGTCATGTTAATAAATGGGATCCAATTGAGTCAAAACTTGATTGCCATAACTCTATGGAAGTTGTAAGAGTTGATGAATGAGAAGATCTACATAGGCAAGAGGACGCAAATTTTCAATATTGAAAACAATATTATTTTGGTCAACCAGGAGCGAATCTAGAAACTAAGGTGTGACTGATGCTCATACGGAAAGTTTATAAGGACTACAGCAGATTTTGGTTTTGCCAAAATTGGAAACTCAGATTGGGCAGTTCAACTTGGAGGGGCACAAGAATTGGTTGTGTTGCCCATGATCCTACAAGAAAGATTTTTGGGCCAACATAGTGTGGTTGAAATCCTCTTATGCTCTGTTAATGGAACTTTTGGTGCCTTTACACAAGGACTAAGGGGGGTCGCAAGATTTGGATTGAATGCAATTCTACGATGGTTGCTAAGTTTACCCGAAGAAGATATCGATGGTCAGTAATACGTTGGAACCAAGGTTTGAGAATACGGTTGGGTCCAGACCGGGCGAACTAGTGCAGCTGGTTCAGGTGAGGTCGAAAAGGCTAAAAATAGAAAAAATCAAAAGGAAAAAAAACCCAGATATTCGGGTCTAATTTGACCTATTCGGGGTCTGATTCAGCTCTAACAATAAGAAGGTCGGGTATATCATACAGAACGAACGAAAGACCATATTTTGGACTCCCTGTACTACACATTGTATCGACTTGATCCTAAAGGACATAGGCAAAATGGATTATGTCGACAAGGTCGTTAAGCAAGCCCGCCAAAAAACAAAATTCATCTACAACCATAACTGGGTAGTTGACTTGATGAGGAAGCATACTGGGAAACAGGAGCTTCTACGTCAAACAATCACCCGCTTTGCCACTCACTTCATAGCATTGGAGAGCATTTTTAATCAGAATGATGCTTTACGGAAAATGTTTATGTCAAATGCATGGTGTCAGTCAAAAAATATATATAATGAAGAAGACAAAGAGATGGAAGATATTGTTATTGGGAAGAAGCTCTGGATTGACGTTGACAAGATAATAGTGTGCATCCAACCTCTGGTGCAAGTGCTTCGACTGGTAGATTCGGATGAAAATCCTGCAATTGGGTATATCTACAAAGCAATGGACAGAGCTAAGATGGTCATTTGGAAGTCGACAAAGGTTGGAGAAAAATATAAAAAATAATATTTTAAGTTGATCGCCAAAAGATAGAAAAAGGCGCTACATCATCCATTGCATGCAGGCTATGCAGCAGGTAAATATTATCGTCAACTCGTTATTCAATAATTTCAATTTTCAACCTCATTAGTCATAACTTCATTAATTATTAGTCATTAGACTCAATACTTATTTTTTTTCACATTATAGGGATTTACTTAAATCCCCAATGCCAGTATAGGGTGAAAGTTTCACAATACCCTGAAATAATGATCGAGTTTAAAAAGGTCATCCGAACCTTGGAGCCTAATATAGCATCGCAAAATAAAGCGATTGAGCAAATAGAAATCTTTCGCTATGCTCGTGGTTCCTTTGATTCGGAGAATGCAAGAACAACTATCTTGACCATGCAGCTAGATAATACGATAAGTCGATACTACACTTTAATTATATAATTATCCAATTGCAATCAACGAATACAAACTGAATATGTTTTATTTTTTTGCTAATTTCATACCTTCTTGGTATCAAGGTTCGAAATCTCCATTTCGGTGGAAATTTCGACCTTCTGGATATGGAAATATTTCGTGGAAATATTTCGACAGTGTGGAAATATTGCAATTTTGTAGAAATGGTGGAAATATTGATTTTTTGATGGAATTTTTTAATGAAACTCCGGATAGTCATAAACCAAGTATAGATACACACTTTGGAACACTCACATAATATGTGTACCCTATCAAGAGGTGTAGAGCTTCACATAACATGTATTCAATGTATTAAGTTTGTGAGTGTTGTGTAATCTTATTTAGTTCGGTTTTGATATATATTTTTCAAATATTTTTTAATCCTTTTTTTGGATAAAAATATTTTTGAAATAAAGATTAGTTGATTGTTAAAATAATGTTTCAAACGATTTTGAAAGCGGACTTAAAACAAGAAAGTTATGCAAATTTGAAATTGTGCAAAAATTATGCTGAAATGTGAAACACTGTTTTTTTACCAAGTCTGAAAAAACGAGTTTTTATATAGAAAAGTTTTTATACATTCAAAATTTCCTAAGACGGACCATGGTTTTCTAGATGTACTCGTACTTCTACATCTTGTGGAATTTTTTGAGCTAAAAAGGAGTTGATTTAATCACTTTTCTCACCATGTAGATTTTATAAAAATCCATAAAAACTGTTTTCTCCTACTAAAATTAAAAGTTTACTTTTTGATTCCTTTGTTTTTTGATTTTTTTGATTTTTTTGATATTTTTATTGAAATCAAATGGGGGGGTATTTGCTTATTTACATATAATAACTTAAAGTAAATGGAGAAAATAAAAATTAAGTAAAACGACATTTACTTAAATGTTATTATATGTAAATAAGCTGCTGAGAACCAGGCCCCCCAGTCCCCTTTTATAACCAGTCAGTCACAGAATTTCGGATAAATTTCGCGAAATTTTTCAAAATTTTCGCAAAATTTCGATAAAATATCGCGATATTTCGTGGAGATGGAAATATTTCGTGGAAATATCGCGATATTTCGTGGAGATTGAAATATTTCGTGGAAATATCGCGATATTTCGCGAAATTGCTCGATATTTTGACATTTTCAATTATGCTCGAGATTGCAGGTAATATTTCGTATCGGGGTTTCATTTTTCCGATATATTTCGCGATATTTCGCGAAATATATCGATTTTTTGTTCCATGCTTGGTATAACATTCATAGAGAAAGTGCTCCAGATCATCAAAAGATTGATGTTCGAGTATTGAGTCAGACATGCTCGGCATCAGGCTGCGAGAGGAACTGGAGTACATTCTTTTATTCATACGAAAACTAGAAATAGATTGTCATTATTTAAATTAAATAACCTAGTTTTCGTACATTATAATATGAGGTTGAGGGTTCACGATCAGGAAAGATTAAAGGGCCAAGGTGATAATCCAATCAATTTGGATTATATTTTCGAAGATGATAACCCTTTAAGACTGACGGAGAAAGCGGATCCAGTTCTTGACGGTCAAGAAAAATACATGGTTGGAGAAGGAGTTAGACAATGAGCAAAGGTAAGAACAAGAGGGACCAAGGTTGATGAGTCACAAACGAATACTTCAACATGTCAGTCAGGCAATGCAGCAGATACACAGCCATATAGATGAGTCAAGAGACTATACCTTCCGGACCTAGTGATGACGGAGGAGAGTCAGCTCAGTCACGACTGAGATGTCCGAGAATTAGTCATTCTTCTAGTCCTAACCATGTGACACATACATATGGCCATAAAGAGCATAAGAAATCTCCTTCACCTCCCACGTATACAGGAGTCACAGGACCTCTAGGTCAACAATACGATGGAGTAGGGACCGGGCCTTCCGGCACTGTTCATGAAGCTGCATATGTACCATACTTACCGTACGGCCCATACGGATATGATCCACCACCAGGTCCACCTTCATCATATTACTGAGATCCTTATCAGCTGATGTTTTTAGAGCCAGAGGAATGGCAAACAACATATGGAGATTCTTTATCCTCCTACGGCAACGAAACCTATGGTTATGGCGTCCAGCAGGACCAAGACATTGGCCACTCAATCTTCGATTATTTCGGGCCTTCCGACGAGTCTTACTACCAGCACTACTCGGCACCAACTCCAAATGAAAAAGTAGAAGAAGAAAATCGTAATAATAATCTGTGGAACTTCTGAGTTCTGAATCTTCTGATTAGAACCAGCCAGCCAGGTAAGGTGAGTTGATAATTTAAATATATTGATAATCTGTGGAACACTGAAACTTATTATATTGTAAATTTGTAATAATAAAAGTTTTTTCAAAACTTTAAAATATTGTTTTATAAAACCTTTTTTTAAAAAAATTTAACTTCGCCAAGGCCAGTCCCAAGCCCGGATAAAGGAGGAAAAACGAATGTAGAAAATTAGGAATTAGTAACTTCGATGTGGTGTGAGTGTGTGACCGTGTGACTGTGTGAGTCGTGTGACTTGTGAGTCTTGTGGCCCAGACTGCTCAATTAAGTCTCTACTGTCCAATCATTAACCTCGGGAAGTGGTGATTCGACAATAGTTGACAAGTTCATCAAGATTCTAGTCGTACACCTCGGGGAGTGATGCTTGTGAATCTTGATGAATCCAAGACTCTGAAGTTATAAGTCCTAAGACTCATAAGTCATAACTTCATAAATCATAATTTATAAGTCATAAGACTCATAACTCTAAAATCCTAATTCCTAATCCAAAGGGCCTAAACTCTTAAATAGTCCTAACCCTAAAATTTCTAAAAGGCTAGCCTAAAACTAACCCTAAGGTCCTAAATTGGCCTAAAGTAGTCTCATATTTATTTTTTAATTTTTTATATTTATTTTCCAACTTTTTAGAATTTTTGAATTTTTCAAGATTTATTTTGATTTTTTTTACAATTTAAAAACCAAATAAAAAGACCGGTACCAGTTCAACCAGAACCGGCCGATACGGGTACGAACCGGTCGGTTCGGCGTCGGCCGATACTGGTATCCAAGTTTTAAACCTTGATATATATATATATATATATATATATATATATATATATATATATATATAAGCTTATGCCTTAATTAAAGCATGCCTTTAATTTTAACACTTTATCTCATTATCATGGTGCAAGAGTCTGGTAGCCTTTGAGACGTTTCATGCAAGGTCTTAAGGATAGCATCATTGATGATTGGCAAACTATACGGACAATCTGACCATTAGATGTTATTTGCATCTTCCCAATTTTGCACTTCTTCCTTCATAGAAACTATGACATAGTCAGACTACCGTTAACACCAACATATGCGAGGAAGTTCACTTGAGAATAAATTTGTAAGGGGATCTTTTGTTGACAGCTTCTTAAACCCATAGTTGGATCACTGGTTGAAGTCCATTTGATCAACAATTTGACTTGAATCGCATGAGCACTGATGAATAGTTTTGTAATCTATCAAACTTGGCATTACTCCCTCATCCTACCTTCATTTAGGCTGTGTGTGCGCGCGAGCACACGAGTGCACATATGTGAGCGGATTGTTGTCACATCTGTTTGATGTTACTAACTTTTCCTGTAGTGTGACAAAATAAAGAAGAAAGAAGGAATAATTACATTGGAAATTCGAATCCACTCAGACCCAAAAGTAAAACATCTCCTCAATATCCTCAAATATTAGCTATAGGGTAAACAGTCTATATCGAAGCATAATTTGAGAATGTAGCCCAAAAGAGTTCTATACAAGTTTGTGGGAAAATACCAACCTATGCATTGTATTTGTACTATGCAAGTAAGCAAGTCCCTTAAGAATGTGACGAGTGAAATTGCGAACAACCGATTCTGTCATAGCTCCGCAATACTCGCGAACATATTTATTAATTGAACCGGGGTAAACATACTCCAAATAAATGTAAAACTGATCCTCAATCTGCATGAATAAATGAACTGCATCTATATTAACTTGCATTTCAAACAGTAACAAAACAGCAATATATTGAGCCATAGAAACATCTTACTATTTCACTCCCATAATACTGGACGATATTTGTATGCTTTAATTGACTAAGTAAATTTATTTCCTGCAAAAAAAAAAAGAACCAAGTCCGATGAATAGGTGTAATACCAGCATTTGGCAAGAGAATCATGAAAGGCACAATGCAAGAATGACTGACATTTAATACAAATATATAACAACAGGGATACTTAACAACACCGGATATAATTAGATTGACAAAGTAGTAATAATTAATAAAAGCTATCTTGTCAGTAAAGCAAAATCAATTTAATATGGTTATAGATGAGCATGTTAGTAAGGGGATCAAGCACAACTGAGATGACATAATGTATGAATAAATGCAATTTTAATCGCCTATATGTAGGTAGCGCGTGCATAGTACACATACCATTCATTAAAAACAGTAAAGCTTCATATTATGACAAGTGCAAGCCGTAAAAAGAATATATAAATGAAGAGAACTGGAGAGTCATAAGGTCTCAATTTATGGTTACAATCTCTTGGATCTTTATATTTCAGGATTTCCTTTATTCATCTAAAAATATATTTGTAAGACATGGACTCAGTATTACCTTGAATATTTGTTCCCTACACAATTTCCACTTTTAATCATCTAACAGAAGCTTTCCACCTAGAGAAAGAAACATTGATACCATCACTTCAACAACTGGGGAACAAAGAACTGACCTGTTCCAACTGCTTCAATGATTCGGCAGATTTGGGGTCATCAGGAATGATATTGACTTCTTTCATTGCACATAAAGCTCCAGTATGCCTATCCAAAAGGATCATGCAGTCATGCAAGTGATTACAACAGAAAAGAAACATATAAATCAACCACTTAACAGGATACTTACTTGTTAGTGGCAACATAAACATTTCCAAACGTACCACTTCCAATAAGTCTCCCTTTTTGCCATTGATTTGTCATTGAAGGTATGTCGGCTTTTGTTGCACTTTGATGTGCAAAACCTGATTGCAGAGGAACTGCAGGCCCTGGCGGGAGGGGCAATGGGTGGACATTGATATTACCATTACTGTCATGCCATGCAGCCGAACTTTCTGGGAACATCATAGGATGTAAAGGGGATGGAGGTGCACTCGGATTTCTTGATCTCAGGACAGGACTTTTCACTGATGGACTATAAAATGGTGAATGGTCAGGGCTACCAAGAATTTTCTCAGGTGAAGTCCAGGGGGAGAGAGTTGTCATATCTGCAGAAGGGATCTCTGGCGCTGACCAAACCTGAAGACCTTGAGGATCATTATAAGGAGGCATAATATCTACATTGCTTAGTCTTCGAGGACTAAGTACAGGACTTGAAAAGCCACTGTTTGGAGCACTTTTAGCAGGTATATTCAGCCTGAAATTTGCAGCATCAGCAGAATTTGGATCTTGAAGCAACTTTCTATAATTTCTATATGTAGATACATTTGATGGAGCATCATGTAGCTCGTGACTTTTCCAAGCAGTTTGATGGGATAATCTGCTGCAAGAGAAAAGGATAAGATCATAACCTTCATTTATCAAAAACCTACAAAAGACAGCCATCAAATCATTACCATAACCAACAATTTGTTCTCAACCTATAACACATGGATACGGATAAAATATGATAAGGAAGCTTATTGGTGCTCTTGTTTACCTAATGATCATGTGACCGGATATTACCCATGTTGTTAGGTCATCAGTCAGTCTGTTAGTGCCCCTAGTTCGGTTCACTACGTTGCTCTTCTACGGATTATTTGTTACCTTCGGGACACAGACTCGCTCCCTACTTTGTCGCCGTCTTTCTCTATGGGGCTTCGTGCCTATGCAGATGCCGACTAGGCATGGGATCCTATTGATCGACAATCTACCACAGGTTTCTGCATCTTTTTAGATGACTCGCTCATTTTTGGTGGAACAAAAGGCAGGAATTCATCCCTTGCTCCAGCGAATATCGGGCCATGGCACAAACTGTTTGAGAGGTTATTTGGTTGCAACGTCTTCTCAGTTACATGGATGTTTCATTGACCTCATCGTCTTCTCCCAAGTCCCAACTGTGACAACTAGAGTGCTATTCAGTTTGCTAGCAATCCGATCTTCCACTAGCGCAAGAAGCATATCAAAATTGATAGTCGCTTCAGGCAGCATCACTACTAGGATATCACCCTCTCGCTTTCACACATGTCTTCTATTGATCAGCTTATCAATTCCTTTACTAAGACACACCCCATTCAACGATTTTGATACCTTCTTAGCAAACTCTTGGTGTATGATCCACCTTAAATCATTGTCCTCTATGATATATAGGGTTACCGAAAATTATTGAGGTAACACTTCCAGCAATTCACCATGTTAATTCAAGTTTTTTTTTTTTTTTTTGACATCGATGGGTCCCGAAACCTTCCAGGCAACTTAAGATATTGTCATTGCAAGCATAAATAGTATCCACATAGCATTTAATTTCTATCAGAATAAATATCACCCAGGGCGTTGAATTCCACAATAAATGCCACTGTTAGAAATTAAGCACCAAATCTTGCAACTTTGAAACTCATTAAAGAAAACAGCAAAGCAATAAATGCATATATAGACTATGAAGTAAATTACTATTACCTCCCAACTGCAGACACTGCAGAAACCCTATCGGCAACCGCCTCTTGGGTCGGGAAATGCTCATGCCCCTCCTCACCCCCCGCTCTGCTCAAAGCCCCTCTCCGCGAAGGCAGCGGTAATCCTCCTGAGTTCGGCGGGGAGACTCCTAACCCTAACCCTGATTCCCGATGCTGCTGCGGGGCGGCGGCATTCTCCGGCAGCGGGAGCGGCTGCGGCATCAGCACCGGCGTGGACGATGACCTCGACGGGCCGCAGTCGAGGTTGCTCGGTGAGCGGGAGACGGGGGCGGAGCTGCCACCGTCGACGATCGGCCACCCGACCTCGCTGTCGTCGAGGTAGCGGATCTTCCGCTGCCGCGTGAGGCGGGGCCCGCCATCGCGACGGCCCCTGAGGAAGTTCCTGCGGTGACAGAGGGGGGAGGAGGGGGATCCGGCCGAGGAGCTATTGGGGGAGGGGGGGGAAGAGGAGGAATTGGTTGTTTTCCACCAAGCCATCTCTGGTCAGGCTGAGGGACATGGTCGTCAGGGGGTAGCGGGGGAGATTATGGGCATGACGGACGGAACCCTAACCCTGGATGATCGACGTCACCCATGGGGATCGAGGAGCAGGCTCGTCGGGCGGGGGGGGCACAAACGGGGGCCGTGGATCGGCCATTGGAACGGCCTCTTTCTGTCTTTCCGCCACGCGGCTTGAGGCGGACGGGCGCTGAGTCAGAAGTGCCGCAGGTCAAACTGATTTGTTCTTTCTCTGCTCTCGCCTTCAACGTAGACCGCCTCCCGAGTCTCCCACTGGTTTTGCACGCTTGGCATGCGACGACACACAGCGAAGATCTTCGGCACAACATGACCGAAGAAATAGACTAATACAAATAGAAAAAGGATTGTGGCCTCAGTAAAAACTTATATGCATGGGAGCATTAACACCCAGCATTGCATGCATTGGGCCATTAAGAGTCTGCAATGCATGTCTTTGAATCATCTACATATCTATCTTAATAAATGTAAAAAATCTAGATAATATAGTCAGTAAATCTAAAATATACAGTCATGCTTTCCCACGATGGCTATAAAAGGATGGGCTTGCTCCCCTCATACCTCATGCAAAATAAACAGTAAAAAATGTCTCTAAGTAAACTCTTAGCACCTCTTCTTGTTGTTCTACTCCTGATCCTGTTGAAAATAATTCGCGTGCTAAACAAATATTTTAAATCTTAATTTATTTTAATCAGATGTGAGATGGATGACAACTTTATATTCCAAATATTGCCAAATGAAAAGATGAAAATATGAGACAATAAAATTATGAATGAATCCTAGTGAAGGATCCAATATGAGAATTTTGTAGCGGAGTATGAATATGATAATATTATAGCTAAATTAATACATAAGCAAGTAGTACTATTAAGATCCTAGCAATTTAGAAAGAAGAAGAGTTAAGAGGATGGCCTGGGGTCGAAGCACGCCTTGGTGCTGTCCTAGAAATCCAATTGCCCCCTACGTGCGGGTCTCGTGGCAAGGAAGACTAGAGATACGACGAACCCCCCGGATGACCACCTTTACTTCTCATTGACACGCCTCGGAGAAGGCACATGAACACCGCACTATCGCCTTCAGGAGCCCAGCAAAAAGCTTAAAGAAAATTGGAAAGAAAGATTTTTGGAGCAGAGTTTCAAGAGCAAACTATGATAAAAAGTGTGTCTTTAGCCATGGATTTTGGGCCCATTTTATAGCCCACCAAGGGTTGTGATGGCTGCCCATTATTTTGGGCTTTAAAATCCAAGCAATAATGGGGTTTGAATGTGACCGTTATAGCCGTTGCACAATGGTTTGAATATGTGCAACGGCTATACCGTTAAAAAAGTTTTTAAAACATAATAAAAAATAAATAAATAAAAAAGTTAACAATCCCCCACATGTTTTAAAAATATTAAATATTTAAAAATCTTTAAAAAATTTAAAATAAGAGAATTTGCTGGTCTCCTTGTACTATGAGTTCGGTAAAGGTACCTCTCGGTTTGAACCTTTACTTAGTGAAAATTGTTTTGGTCTGTGACACTTTTAGTAGACTATGTCTTTGAACTTAGGACCATGATTCAGACTTTAACAAGTGTCACACACAGTATGACTATGCTGATGTTCTAAACGGGTAGCACTATTAACGGCCTTACGCAGGTATCTTATGTGTGTATTCGAGATCAGTCCTAATCTCATAGTCGCGGTCTTACGACCACACATATCAGTGATTCCTCAAAGAGTACGAGCAAGGAGGCACTCTGTCTCAAGGATCTCGGAATTATTTAAGAGTTTTGAACTCATCCTATCCTTGCTTTTATGAGCACTGACGCCATAGGGATAGGAGTAAGTAAAACCAGTGCTCCTCATAGTCACCAATACGGCTTGTTTCTACCCATTGAACCTCCGTGAGGTTGGGTTGCCATCGTGATGATCTTTCTTATGGGTTTAATCCCATCCCCCTCGACGCTTCTAGAACTACAGTTCTAGACAACCCCTTTGTGAGCTGATCAACAATATTCTTCTCAGACCTCACAAAATTTAGGGTAATTATATGGTATTTTAGTTTATACCTTAATGGTTTATGTCGCACTTTTAAGTGTCGATTTATTTTTACATTTGCATTTTCTTATTTGTATTTATCAATTGCTGACTTACAATCGCAATAATAGATATAGCTGGTATAGGTCTCTCTCCTATGGGTATATCACCTATAAGGTCTCTTAACCACTCGGCTTCTATACTAGTGGTATCTAGGGCTATCATTTCAGATTTCATTGTGATCCTAGTCATTACTGTCTGCTTGGTGGACTTTCAAGAGACATCTGCACCTCCTAATAGGAAGACAACCGGTTGTAGATTTTACATCCAGGTTGTCAGTGATCCAATTAGCATCAGTATAGCCTTCTAAGACAGCTGAATAACCACTAAATTGAAGGCCATAGGTTAGTGTGCCCTTAAGATATTTCATTACTCTTTCTAGGGCATTCCAATGGTTTTTATCTGGATTGTGTGTGTATTTTATTAGACGACTTACTGTGTAAGCTATATCGGGTCTAGTATAGTTAGTTAAATATCCTAACGATCCAATTATTTGTGCATATTCCTTTTGTAATGCAGGTAAACCTGTGTTTTTCTTAAGGTGAATATTAGGATCATAAGGGGTGGATACTGGAGTACAATCAAAGTAAAAGTATTTCCTAAGGATCTTCTCAGTATAGTAAGATTGAGTCAGTGTGATACTATCATCATTTCTAACGATTTTTATGTTTAGTATCACATCTGCTTGACCTAAATCATTCATATCAAAATTTTGGGACAGGAAATGTTTTACTTCATTTACTGCTTGAATGTTAGATCCAAATATCAGAATATCATCCACATACAAACAGAGAATGATGATGCCATTATTACTAACATTATGGTATATACATTCATCAGTTTTGTTTATTTCAAAATCGTCGGATGTGATGACTTCATCAAACTTCCTATGTCATTGTTTGGGTGCTTGTTTTAGGCCATATAGAGATCTAATCAATTTACACACCTTAGATTCTTGACCTGAAACTATAAACCCCTCAGGTTGATCCATATTGATTTCCTCATCTAAGTCTCTATTTAAGAAAGCAGTTTTTACATCCATTTGGTGAATTACCAGCTTATTAATGGATGCTAATGCAATAAGGACTCTGATGGTAGTGATCCTAGCTACAGGAGCATACACATCAAAATAGTCTATTCCAGGTTTTTGGGTAAATTCTTTGGTTACTAACCTAGCCTTGAATTTCTCTACCGATCCATCGGGTCTAAGTTTCTTCTTGAATATCCACTTACATCCAATGGTTTTACAACCTGGAGGTAGGTTTACTAATTCCCAAGTTTGATTTTGGACAATAGATTGCATCTCGTTATTTATAGCTTCTTTCCAGACAGGAGAATCGAATGACTTCATTGCATCTGCGTAGTTGATTGGTGTATCTTCTACTATAATAGCATAGAAGTCATCGAAGATCTTTTCTGTCCTAGCTCTAGAGCTTCTCCTAGGTTCAGTGGGAATGCTATCCTCAATTGGTCTTTTGTTTCTAGAGCACGATGTTATGTCAGTGTCCATCGATCTAGGTTCAGTTCCAATTCTAGTTCTAAAAGAAAAGATGTCTTCAAAATAGGTTGCATCTCTAGCTTCCATTATTGTGTTATTAGTAATTTCACTAATCTGGGAGTTAAAAACTAAAAATCGGTTAGCGTTGCTATCTTATGCATGGCCTATGAAAATGGCATCTATGGTTTTTGGACTGATCTTTTTCTTTTTATTTTTAGGGATCTTGACTTTCGCCAAACACCCCCACACTTTAAGATAATCCAAAGTGGGTTTTCTATTCTTCCACATTTCATAAGGGATGAGGTTATTCTTTTTAGAGGGAATTCTGTTAAGTATGAAACAGGTTGTTACTAGTGCTTCTCCCCACAAATTTTTAGGTGCTCCTGAGCTAATTAGCACAGCATTAACCATGTCCATAAGGGTTCTATTCTTACGTTCAGCTACTCCGTTGGATTGGGGGGTATAGGGAGCTGTGACTTCATGAATTATACCGTGTTCTTCACAGAACTCGGTTAATTCATGAGAGATATACTCTCCACCTCGATCGGATCTAAGTATTTTTAAGATCTTATCTCTTTGGTTTTCAGCCTCAGCTTTATAGACCTTAAATTAACTTAGTACCTCATGTTTGGTTTTTATTAGGTATAGGTAACGGTATTTTGATAGGTCATCTATGAATGTGAAGAAATATATGTTACCTCCTCTAGTAGTCCTTCCTGAGTCGCATACATCACTATGAACTAATTTGAGGATTTCAGAGTCTCTATCGATTGTTCTAAAGGGTTTCTTATCTTGTTTTGCTTCTACACCTTATCGAGGTTTTGGATATCTGTTTTAGGTATTAGATTTAGGTTCATCAGTCTCTTGATGGAGTTGTAATTCACATGACCTAGTCTAACATGCTAGATAGGTGGAGATTCAACATTTAGTACAGAAAGACTTTTATTATTTTCGAAAGGAATACAAACATTTAGCTTAAATAAGCCATCACTTATAAATCCTTTCCCAATAAAAGACACTCCTTTTGTGATTACAACTTTATTCGATTCAAACACGAGTTTATAACCGTGTTAAACTAGAAGAGAACCGCTAACAAGGTTGCATCTAATCTCTGAAACGTGATGAACTCCGTGTAGGGTTATGATCTTGTTCGATGTAAGCTTCAAGTTGACTTGACCCGTTCCCAATACACGAGCTTCGGTATTATTTTCCATGGTCACAGCTCCTCCACCTGAAACCTGATAAGTGAAGAACCAAGAGCGATCAGAACATACATAGATGTTAACTCCGGTATCAATCCACCAGTCAAGTGCTTGCAAAGTCAAGTTTAATTCTGGAATAGAGGCAACTGACCTAAACGCATTCTCAGATGAGGTGACCATATTTACTTGGGAATGAGGTTGTGGTCTGTTCTTCCTAGGTAGAGAAGGTCCGATCTTCTTGTAGAAGCAGTCCGATGCCATATGGTTAGTTCGACCACATACGTAGTAGTAGCATACTCTTTATGCTGGCTTCTTCTGGAATTTGGGGTTTTTGGTGAAAGGCTTCTTGTAGAATGGTTTATTTGGTTTGGCATAAAAGGACTTGGTTTTCTTATGGTGTTTTGGTTTTGATTCTATATTGTTTACCTTGGGTTTGGACTCGAAAAGAGATTTTTCTCTAAGTCTATGTTGTTCTTCTATCCTAATAGAATTGAAGACTTGGGTTAGAGATAGTTCTCCTTGGGAATGGTTTAGTTTTCTAGCAAAGTCAGACCAGGATGATGGGAGTTTATCTATCAAGCAAGCTATCTGGAAGTTTTCATCTAGGGTTGATCCGTTATCCTTGAGATAGTGGACGAGATTCTCAAACTCATGAATTTGTTCATTCATCGGTTTAGAATCATTCATTTTAAACTTGTTGAAATCAGCTGCTTTGTAGCGTTTGATCCCAGCATCATCTAGGTCGTACTTAGAATTATCCCAAAGTTCTTTGGCATCTTTCGAGGTATAGTAGATGCCATATAACCTATCGGAAAGGGATCCTAGGATATAGTGGCGACAAATATATTCTATTTCCTTAGGAGTCCTAGATGTGGAAGTATATCAGAGTCATCTGGGTTAGATGATCCACTACTGGTTTGGGCATGTTTGTCTATAGGGTTGGACTCATTTCTTGATTCGGTGGTGCTATTACTTATTGCAGACATAAATCCAAGCAAGGACAACCAGAATCTCATCTGGTTTTGCCAACGCTTGAAATTAGCCCCATCGAATTTCTCAGGCTTTGCACTAAGGTACTCAGTTTTAGGGGAAGTCATTTTTAGGGTATGGGAGTTAAGCCTGGAATGAAATAAATTTTGTGTCAGATCAATATTGTGCACTATTTTCTACGTGAACCAAATTTATCTTCTTTTGTATAATAGTTGACTTGAGTATCGTTAGATTTGACTTTGGAAGTTCAAATGAGTTCTCCAAAGTATGACAGCTAAATCAGCTCCAGATGGGTGGTGGAGCACTAGGCTCGCTTAAATACCAGTCCGTCTTAGGCACGTATGCCTTTTTGATAAGCTTTTCTAGACACTGTCTAACTAAGGATGATTCACCGGAATTCTTTAAGTCACTTCTTCATGAGAGACCCAAGTATAAATAAAAGAAAATAATTAAAGGTTTTTTTTTTAAATTATCAAAATCTCTAGATTATAGGGATAACAGATTAGTCACACATACACGAATGTATGTGCCGAGCTCTCCCTACTAGAGTCTTGATTTTGTTTAGATGATGTGTTTGATTAGTTTTTTTTTTTAATTATAAAATATTAAATTTTAATTATGTGTAGTAAAACAATTTTTCACTTACACTAATGTCGTACTATCTATATTATACTCATAATCAAGCAATTTCTAATCAATCAAGATGCTAACAATACAATTTTAACTAACTATACTATTATATTACTAGCAAGATCTAATGCTAAGCAAATATTAACAATGATGCCTTAGATTAGATCAAAGGTTAATACTAAAACATTAAAGTAAATATTAATATGGGTATGTCAATAATTAAATATTTAAAAGATATAGAGATCTGTAAAAATTAAATTTAATTATTTTGAAATCTAAAAATATTTTTAGTCAACAAATTAACAACTCAATTGGATTTCTAGATTGTTGGAAATAATTCGCTTGCTAAACAAATATTTCAAATCTTAATTTATTTTAATCAGATGTGAGATGGATGATAACTTTATATTCCAAATATTGCCAAATGAAAAGATGAAAATATGAGACAATAAAATTGTGAATGAATCATAGTGAAAGATCTAATATGAGAATTTTGTAGTGAAGTATGAATATGATAATATTATAACTAAATTAATACATAAGCAAATAGTACTATTAAGATCCTAGCAATTCAGAAAGAAGAAGAGTTAAGAAGATGACCTGGGGTCGAAGCACGCCTTGGTGCTGTCCTGGAAATCCAATTGCCCCCCACGTACGGGTCTCGTGGCAAGGAAGACTAGAGATACGACGAACCCCCCGGATGACCACCTTCCTTCTCGTTGGCACGCCTCGGAGAAGGCACACGAACACCGCACTATCGCCTTCAAGAGCCCAGCAAAAAGCTTAAATAAAATTAGAAAGGAAGATTTTTGGAGCAGAATTTCAAGAGCAAAATATGATGAAAAGTGTGTCTTTAGCCATGGGTTTTGGGTCCATTTTATAGCCCACCAAGGGGTGTGATGGCTGCCCATTATTTTGGGCTTTAAAATCCAAGCAATAATGGGGTTTGAATGTGACCGTTATAACCGTTGCACAATGGTTTGAATATGTTCAACGGCTATACCGTTACAAAAGTTTTTAAAACACAATAAAAATTAAATAAAAAAAAAGTTAACACGGTCTTGGATCGAGCTGAAATTTTTTGTATGTGCTATCCAAGGATGGGTGATCAATCCCCAAAAAAAAAAAATTCTAAAAAAACCCCGGAAGGGGGTGCCGCACGTTACCGACCGCAATGTATCACTGCTCTTTCTCTCTCTCTCTCTATGTATATATATATATATATATATATATATATATATATATATATATATATATATATATATATATATATATATATATATAGGGGGTGGGGAGCCTGCACCCGGGGTGCAGCGTTAACGCTGCACCGCCCCCTTGTTTTACCTACCTAGAAGTTTTGGAATTGGATGAAATTTGGTGAGGGTATTGTCTAGGGTAAGGTGATCATCCTCACAAATTTTCATCAAATTCCAAAACTTCTAGGGGGGTCAAATGGTCGAAGCAAAATCAGCCGTCCGTAGTCACCGTTAAAATCTGCAGATTTTGCTTCGACCATTTGACCCCCCTAGAAGTTTTGGAATTTGATGAAAATTTGTGAGGATGATCATCTTACCCTAGACAACACCCTCACCAAATTTCATCCAATTCCAAAACTTCTAGGTAGGTAAAACAAGGTTGAGGTGCAGCGTTGTTGCTGCACCCCGGGAGGTGAGCTGCCCTATATATATATATATATATATATATATATATATATATATATATATATATATATATATATATATATATATATATATATATATATATATATATATATATATATATATATATATATATATATATATATATATATATATATATATATATATATATAGAGAGAGAGAGAGAGAGAGAGAGAGAGAGAGAAAACGGGAGGTGAGCTGCCAGCTTTTTTTTTTATTTAAGCTGTCACTAACAGCCGTTGGATTTGTAGTGAAAACAGGGTTTAGATCGTGTGTATTACATCTATATTATAGCACAGCTGTAATACAGCTGTCTTCCAACCCTCACGCCCAACCCCCTTTCTCTCTCGTGCTGATGCCCGGTGACCGACAGGGGTACAGCTCCAGCGCCGCCGATCAGCCTGCTGCTAATGCCCGGCGACCGACAAGGGGACAGCGGTGCCACCACCCCGTCCGGCTCCGGCTCCGGCTCCTTTCCTCCGTCAGTACCCCGTCCAGCTCCGGCTCCGTCAGCACCCCGTTCGGCTACAGCCCCGGCTCCGGCTCTCTCTCTCGCTCCGGCTCCGGTCCCGTCCGGCAGCACCCTCCGGCTCCGGCTCCAGCAGCAGCAGCAGCCCGTCCGGCAGCTGCAATCGGACGGGCTGCTGCTGCTGCTGGAGCCGGAGCCGGAGGGTGCTGCCGGACGGGATCAGAGCCGGAGTGAGAGAGAGAGCCGGAGCCGGGGCTGCAGCCGAACGGGGTGCTGACGGAGCCGGAGCCGGGGCTGCAGCCGAACGGGGTACTGACGGAGCCGGAGCCAAACGGGGTGCTGACGGAGGAAGGGAGCCAGAGTCGGACGGGGTGCTGACGGAGCCGGAGCCGGAGCCGGGGCCGGAGGAAGGGAGCCGGAGCCACAGCCAGACGGGGTGGTGGCGCCGCTGCTGCTGCTCGAGAGATAGAGAGAGCAAGAGAGAGAGAGAGAGAGACGACGGACAGCTGTGTTAACATCTATAACAGCTGTTAACATAGTTGTTTGTTTTTTTTTTTTTTTTGGTGGACATTCTGATCAAGGCAATCGGATGGTTGCTGCTGACAGCTGATTGAGCAATTGGGCTGTCAGCTCATACCCCGTATTCTCTCTCTCTCTCTCTCTCTCTATATATATATATATATATATATATATATATATATAGGGCTGTTACGTTGAGCTGTGAGCTGCGGTTTTAGAAAGTGAGCTGCGAGTATTTTGACCCCTCTAGAAGTTTTGGAATTTGATAAAATTTAGTGAGGGTGTTGTCTAGGGTAAGATAATCATCCTCACCAATTTTCATCAAATTCCAAAACTTCTAGGGGAGTCAAATGGTCGAAGCAAAATCTGTAGATTTTAACGGTGACTACGGACAACAGATTTTGCTTCGATCATTTGACCCCTCTAGAAGTTTTGGAATTTGATGAAAATTGGTGAGGATGATCATCCAACCCTATACAACACCCTCACAAAATTTCATCAAATTCCAAAACTTCTAGGAGGGTGAAAATACCCGCAGTTCACTTTCTAAAACTGCAGCTCATAGCTCACTGTAACATTTCTCTCTCTCTCTCTCTCTCTCTCTCTCTCTCTCTCTCTATATATATATATATATATATATATATATATATATATATATATATATATATATATAGATATATATATATATATATATATATATATATATATATATATATATATATATATATATAGATATATATATCTATATATGTATATATATATATATATATATATATCTATATATATATATATAGGGGGATGCTTAGGTGCGGTACGCGTCCACAGCTGTCCGATGGACCCGCCGCGCGCATCGGATGCACGGTGTGGTGCATCGGACAGCTGCAGACACAGACCGCACCTAAGCATCCCCTTATATATATATATATATATATATATATATATATATATATATATATATATATATATATATATATATATATATATATATATATATATATATATATATATATAAACCCTCAAGTGCTCTTCTTTGGTGTGACCCAGTCTCTACGACCCAGACCATAAACATATGCACGGGAAGTGTTGCAACCCCCTTCACGGAGCACAGCAACAAATGATGTTTGATGTGCTCCGTGTAGGGTAACATATGCACTGGAAGCTGTACAACATATCCAATAGAGCGCCGCAACATATTGTATCCAGGCTCGGGCTCGGGTCTTTATTCAGGTTCGGCTCGGCTCGGCTCGGGTAGGGTCGGGTTAATACCGATTGGGTTTTAAAAACCCAAACCGTTGAATCTGATATTACCTTCTCCGATGAGATCGGAGAAAATCTAACCGATCGGAGATTAGATCGTCGCCGCTCGCGCGTCGTCCGCCACCGCTCGAGCAGGAGCAGATCGCCGCCGCTCGCACGCCATCCGCCAACGCTCGCAACCACAGCCCACAGCCGCAGCGCCGCTCGCGCGCGTAGGCAGCTGCCGCCGTTTGCACCGACCTCGGTGCTCCTGTGCGCGGGTCGTTGCCGCCGCTCGCTCTATCCGTAGCCTTTGCCGGTCGAGCAGTCTACAACCGCCGCCGTGCGACGCTTGGTTACAGGCCGGCACACAGGCAATGGGGGGTACTAGATCTGGATCGCATTCCTCCGGCTGGGTTGCCGGACGACCTGGGTACGGTCAGAGGGGTCTACGACCGGCTACGACAACATGCGAGAGGGGGCTCTCCGGGCGTACCTGGTTGGCTGTTCGTTGATATTGCAATGGGTCGGAGCTAAACCTCTTCTCTCTTGCAGATCTCTTTTCTACGATGGGGTCGGTCGGTGGGACTTGCAACTCCGATCTCTCTTCTCTCTCTCCCCTCCTTGCTTCTCTCTGTTCTTGACGGAATCGGCCAGGTCGACGAGCACTCATGCTGATAACGTGTTACGAGAGAAAGGGAGATGGAGATAGTTGCACTCGGGATGACGGTTGCGCTCTCACGAATACGTGAGAGCCTCTTGTTTATTCATAACATATATATTGAGAGCTAGGGATAAGGGATAGACTTGTCGGTTAGATGTATCCCACCAAAGTGGGCAGCCACATATATCCGTAACAAACAACATGTTTACAAAAAATCAGCCCATTCTAAAACCTCTAGGTGCATCAATGGGTGCTGGGTCAAAAAAAAAAAAAAAAAAAAAAAAAATATATATATATATATATATATATATATATATATATATATATATATATATATATATATAGGGGCATGCTATTGTTGGAATTGGATCCGCTTATCAGAGCCGCAGCGGAAGCAAAAGATAGATCCGAAGATCATACGGTGTATGTTTCATTACAATTAATTCTACAAAACAATCTACATGCAAATCTATGATCTTAGCATATGTGCGGACACCCTAGAGGCATACTACGATCTACGAAAGACATGCATGCATCTAGTTAGGTGTTTAGAATCATCATACCTTTTGGATCTATGATCCGGAGAGAACGGAACGATGATGAACCGCACGCGAATCGCAAGGGAAATTGTCAGATCGCACATTGTCCTTTGCGAAGAGAGGAATCCTCGAAGTCCTATCTCTGAGTTCAAGGACTATGAGCCGACGGAGGAATTCATTGCGAAGTCGATGGCTAGCCGCGAGATCTCCTCCTTCTCTTTCTCTCTTCTTCCTTCTCCTTCCTTTCTCCTTTTTCTTCCTTCTTCTTCCTCTTTCTTCCTTAGCCGAAACCACAAAGAGGAGGAGAGGGGGAGAGGTTCGGATTTTCTGGAGAGGGGGAACACATAGGGCCGGCCCCTCCCTCTCCATTCTTCATATAGGGCCAGTCTCCTAGTGCCATGCGCAAGCTAGGGCCGGCCCTAATGAGATTAGGATGAGGGGGGGGGGGGGGGGGTCGGTTTTAGGGTTTCCAAGTGTCTATCGTGAAGCTTGGACAAAAACGCCTTCACGAAAATTGAAAAACTGAAAGAGAGATTGAGTGAGGTGCGCTACTCGGAATCGAGTTCCGTCAGTGCCTATAAGCTCTTGGAATTATTCCACTCATTCTAAGATCTATATTCAATATGTTCTGAGCCATATTTCAATATTTACCAAAATACCCCTGTGCCCCCTAACATATGTGAATTAGGTTCTTAGGCTCAGGGCTTGCGCTCCATCATGCTACTTCGCATCCAACGTATCCAACCAGGTCGGGGAACAATTCCTATATGCAACAACAGGGTAGAACCTTCAGGGTTCGGGATCTCTAGCTCCAACCGGATCCCTGATTAACTGTTCCGGTGACACACCGAACGTTCCGTTAATCAGTCGTAATCCGATTAACCCGCATAGCCACCCAGAGTGCGATGCGAGTTGAACTCTAGTGATCCTAAACTTATGTTACTCCCTCGTAACCCTGATCTCTACTATACTCTGATAATCCTTAGTCCCTCATATTACTGGTGCCATGATACGACTCGGGCGATGGGGAGCACCGTCAGATTCCGATCGATCATCTGACTAGGGTTTGATGACTTGTCATCTATAACACCACACACCTTCTGGTGCTATGCCTAGCATCCGGAACGTCGTCAGTCATACTGACAACCACCAGGCCTGGGTTAATTGTATGGACAGATTGACTCATCAAAACGCACCCATCCAACACTGGACGTCGGATAACCTATAGGGATTACATGTCACTCAAGCGCCAGTCGGGTAACCCAACGTACCGTGGTATTGGACTATGGAAGGTCCGTACACGTTGGCACATCAAAGCACCACACAACTGGTTGGCTCAGTGTACATAGTCCCTTAGGGTTAAGGACATATTATCTATAGTAGTAAGACAGTATAAGCACCAGTGTCTGAATCACTGAACTGTGCACCGTCTTGGTTCCTGTTCAACACGATCATCTTGCTTGGTCAGGTGAATGGGAATCCCACGTTCCTGTGGTGGAGACTTCACCACATCCTCTACCTACCAACAGCTTGTTCTCGGTGAAGCGACCAGCATCACCTAAGCTGTGAACTAGTTCTAGGTCTACACACAACTGGTCCACTAGGTCTCCCAAGCATGGATCCACCATGCGCCTCAGTGGCCTACTGTGTTCCCTAGGATCCTTTATTATATGTATATTAACATAAATCATAGTAGTATTCTAATTAAAGCAATAACCAAAGGCATCTTTATTAATGTTAATACAGAAAATCCATGCTAAGGACACACAAGCTACAATAATAATGCGGCATGCGGTACGTGTGGCACTGCACCGTAGCCGTCTGATGCACGCGTTGCATGCATGCGATGCATGCAGCGTTGCATCAGACGGCTACTATGCGGTGTCACACTGTATGCGCGGAAAAGGTACGGGCCGTCTTTATTGCGTAAAACGAGATTACAAGTGTGGCCGGGACCCGGGTGGCTCGGGTGTGGCGAGTCCGGATTGCGGCGAGTGTTGATCAGGAGATTGTGGGAGACATCCTCTGGAGGGTCCCTTTGATCCGCGTCTCCACGTAGTGTTCGTGTGAGAGCTCTGAAGGGGTCGCCCAGGACAAAGGTCTTTATAGGGTGAGGGTTTCTTGAGAGGCTAAGGAATGTCCGCCGTGACTTTGTCCCTTCCGTGCTTCGTGCTTTCTCGGCTAGGGGGTTTTCGGCTTTGTTCCTCGGTCTTCGTGTCTTCCTCGCTCCTTGCTTGACCTCGGCGTCCTTGATCGTCGATTCGCGGCGTCGATCGTGCTTTTGGCGTCGGCTTTGGCTTCGGCTTTCGACTTCGGCTTGGCTTTGGCGTGGCTCTGGCTTTTGCTTTGCTTTGGCGCTTGCTCTTGGACGTAGACGGGGGAGACTTGCGGTGCTTTCGTTCTTCCGGACTTTGCGTCGTATCGGCTAGAACGTGCGATGCTTTTGCTCGAGACCGGCGTAGTCGCCTGGCTTTGGCACTTGTGTTGCTTTGGCATGGGATTTACCGGGGCTTTTGCTTCGGCTTCTTGTGTGGGCTTTAGCTTCAGAGTCAGCTCGGTCTTCTTCTCGAATGACATAGGCTACTTCTTTGGTGTTTTGACAGTCCGGGTGTCGGTGGGACTTCTCTTCTTCTCTGGGCTTCTTTGGCGTGATTGGAGTCGAAGAATGCTTTCGAAGATAGTAGGGGTAGCACCGATCTCCGTGCGACGGTTATAGCGTCGGCTTTTGTTGATGTAGACGGCGGGTGTGGCGACGGTCTCCGTGCGACGGTTGTAGCATCGGCTTTTGTCGATGAAGACGGCGGGGGTAGCGACGCTTCAAGTAGTCCTCTCCAGGCTTTCTTCTTCGTGGATGGAGCAGACATTTGTCGAAGGCGACGGGGTGATGACGCTTCGTTCCTCTTCTCCGGGCTTTGGAGCTTGATCGGAGTAGGGGGTTTGTTGGAGCCGATGGGGTAGTGCCGCTCCGAGCTTCTTCTCCGGCCTTTGCTTCTGGCGTCTTCGGAGTCGAAGGGTCTTCTTCTCCGAGCTTTCTTCTTCGTGCACGGAGTCGAAGTCTTGATCGTCTTGTACAAGGGTCTTCACGTTGATGAGGGCTTTCAATGGACTAAGCCGATCCCGGAGGGACAGGCTTGCCCGTGCCTCGTGAAGCCTTGGGTCGATGAAGAAGCGTCTCCTTTTCTATAGAGCTTCCTCGCTTCGTCTTCAATCTTTGACCTCTTGAACCTTTCACCACCCCCTCTATTTATAGGCAAAGGGGAGGGAGAGAGATATAGGAAGTTTTAATTTTAAATCCCTTTAATATCTCCCTCATAATTACCTGGGATTTATTCATCCATTGATGAGAGGAATAACGTTTATTTGCTTTCCTTTCCAGGCGGGACAATTATGGCTGGATTTTGCACACGAAATCGATGGCGACCCGGCTTTTCTTCTTGTCCGTCGGATCGAGGGATCGACGCAGATCCGCGCGTGAGCTGACGTCATACGCAACCTCCCCCCGCGCATGGCGGTAGTTCTTTCCTTTTCTTCCTTTTCTTTCATTTTCTTTTCTTTCCTTTTTCTTTTCTTTCCTTTCTTTTCTTTCCTTTTTCTTTTCTTTCCTTTCTTTTCTTTCTTTTCTTTTCTTTTTCCTTGCAAGGCCGACCGGCCCCCATGGGGTTCGAGTCCTAGTAGGGGCTGGCCCCATGGGGTTCGGATCCCTAGTAGGGGCCGGCCCCATGGGGTTCGGATCCCTAGTAGGGGCCGGCCCCCTTGAGTGTGGGATCCGCTCCTCTTTTGCCGGGCGTGAATCGGGTCCGGGTCCGCACTGGTGCGTGCAAGTTGGGTCCGAGTCGAAGCGCGCGTCGGGTTTGCATCCGCGTCGGCACACGTAAGTCGGGTCCGGGTTAGACAAAATTCGTGTGTCTACAAATGCCGCCTCAAGGACGAGTGCGTCGGTGAGAACGTGTAGGGTTTGGACACGTAGGAATCGTAGAGCGCTTGTCCTTGATTCCTTTTGTGGGCGGGGTTGGTGGTCTATTTAAGGACCCCTACCCCCTTCATCCGCCATTCTGTTTCTTTGCAAAGATTCCGCCGGCTTCTGGAGACCGCCGTCGGAAGAGAGCTGTCTGGGGTTGCACGCGACTTGCTATGTCTTCCCGGTGTCGCCTCTTTCGTCGGCGGCGATGGTGCACGATTTGGAGGTCGTTGCGAAGACGGGCTCGAAGCGAAGATGCGGTGAAGACCGAGGTGAGGAGGATGGAGAAGCGCGGCTGAGGTGCGGGTCGCCTTCGCCGCCTCTCTCTTCCTCTTTCTTCTTCTTCTTCTTTTTCTTCCTTTTCTTTTCCTTTTATTTTTTTTCTTTTTCTTTTTCTTTCTTTTCTTTTCCTTTTCCTTTTTTTTTCTTTTTCCTCTTCTTCTTCGGCTCCGGCCCGTGGGGGCAGCAGTGGCAGCGGTGACGGCGGCGGTGACGGGGCTGCAGCGCAGCATGCGGGGCGGCGGCGCGAGGGCAGCGGCAGCCGGCGCACGGGGCGAGGGCGCGGGGCAGCGGCGCGTGGGTGCACGGCCGGCGTGCGCGCGTCGGGCGCGAACGGGTCGGGCGCGGGGGCCGGGTCCGGCGGCTGCGGGTGCGGGGCCGGCGGGCATGGGTCGGGCGCGGACGGGTCGCGCGCGGGGGCCGGGTCCGGCGGCTGCGGGGTGGCGGCGGTTTGGTCGGGGCCCGGCCCCGATCGGCTCGGAGAAGGAAGGGGCAACGGGTCCCCCCTCTCCCTTTGCTGTCCGGCTCCTATTGGAGAGAGGGGGCTGCGGGCCCCCCTTCCCGTTCTGCTGCTACACCCTTTTTTTTTTTGCTCTGTCTCTGGACAGAGAGGACTATGACCCCGGTTGAGGCCGAGCGCATCGCAGAGGGGTATTTGGCCAGCGTGGGTGTCGTCGCGGGTGGTGTGCGGACCCGCGGGAGTGTGGTGCGAGCTAAGAGTCGGGTGATCCTGACAGGTTTTTTTTTTTTTTTGCGCACTTGTCTTGACTTGCTTCCCTTCATGGTTCTCCAGGGTTCGCGTCTTTGAGAGCTTGACTTCGCCGGGGTGGATAGCTGAGGACCTCTCCGATGGGAGGAGGTGTCTTCGCTTCCCCCTTACTCGGGTGCACCGTTATCGCAACTCGAGGCGGGAAGACCTTCTGTCGTTGCTCCGTGTCTTTGTCCACGAGCGCATCACGGAAGATGGAGTTGCGGATGCGACTTGTGGGATGCTGAAATTGAGCGAGAAGATCTATACTGACGAAGGGATTTCCATGAAGCTTCTCCGGCCGAGTTTGAGTACTCCTTTCCACCATTGTGATGAAGATTTCGTGCCCACTCCGGTTGTTGCCTCGAAGATATGCTCCCGATTGACCCGATGGGGTACCGATTCTTGGCCTCGGGGAGACGTCCAATACCTTTGCGGTTTCCGTGAATGGATGGGCGAGCTCTACGAGGTCTTTGGTGCGGAACCCGAGATGAATTTATTAGCCAAGTTTCTGGTGCCAGCTCGTCGAGAATACAGCCGTCCTGAAGGGATGTATCGCGCACTTTGTAAACTCTGGTGTCCGGCCACCAACACTTTCCTTACTGGAGCGGGGGAGATAGGAATCTCACTTCGCGACATCCATATCGTCTCCGGGTGCCCCGAAGTGCAGAATTACTACCAGGAGGAGGTGCCAGCTTTGAAGGATCTATTGGACAGCAGCTTCGCTCCGAGTTCCTACCTTCTTTTATTCAAGGCATACGCAATCATCGCGGCGTGGGATCAGTCAGATCGAGTGCGTCCTTCCTCTTGGGTTGACTTTTGGTTCAGAGGCAAGTATAGGTCTCCGGCACCTTCGGCTCACCCGATGTGGAAGGTCGCTCAAATGAAAAGGCCTCCGCTTCATTCTTTCGTGAGGCCCATTGAGTCGTTGGCTCGAGAGAGGCACTCAATGGAGGGAAAGCAGTGTCCCTGGGAAATCCTCGGCTTGAGGCGTGACAGCGAGGAGTGGCGAGCGGTTTACCGAGCCGCCGGGCTGGTCATCTTCCTCTGCCGGTTCGTGCTTCCCTGTTCTGGTGAGGTTATCCGTCCGGGGACCTTCCTTGTAGCTTCCAGGATGGCGAGGGGGGAGCTTTTCAATCTAGCCCCGGCCATATTGTGCGTCTTGTATCGGGGTCTCAACGGGACTTACTGGGACTTGTCCAGCTCGGATAATGCCAAGGAGGAGCTGGGCCGGTTCGCTGCGTTCGGACCTCTGCACTACTTGTATGACTGGATAGCTCTACACTTCCCAAAGGGGATCTTTGCCAGACGCGGGTATCCAGCTGACCTGCCGTTCCTACCCGGGATAGGAGGGATCTTAAATGCCTTCATCAATTAAGAGCGTCCGAGGGAGTGTGCTCGCACTCTTTTGAGGAGGATGGGAAGCGCCGACTTTGAATTCCTGTCAGAGCATTCGGTGCTGTCTTTGGAGAGGTCGACTGTCTACGACAACGAGGAGCTCCCGGACAGTCTGTACTGGAACATGGTTAGCTGCCGCCCTGGCTACTTGGTTTGACGCAAGGGGGATGTGGTGGAGGTGGAGCAGTACTCCCTTTACCGCTTTGCTCGCCAGCAAGGATTTCGACAGGAAGTTCCGGGTATGCCTCAGCAGTTGCAGGGGCGTATTAGTCCGCAGGAGGGTTACCGTTTATGGGCTTCTCTCTACGCCCGACTGACTGGCGGTAGCTTCTTCCCTAGGACCAAGTCCGGGTTTCGGGACGCCGCCACTCCGGAGTACTGCAAGTGGATTGAAGGGCGAGTTTCCCCTTTGCTTGCAAGTCTCCAGGTTGACGTCTTGGCAAGCAGTGAGTTCAAAAATTTTCGTTTCGATCCTGCTGTGGGAGTGGAGGACCGTCGGCTTCGATTGGGGCTTCAGAGGGCGCAGAAGAGTTGCAGCCGTCTTTCCAGTGCTCGCCGTGTTCCCGCTTTGGCTCCCGTGTTAGAAGCCGACCTTGCTAGTGCCCCCGGGTTATCCTTTCCTCCGAAGGCTGCTGTTGAGGGTGCCCCGCCCAAAAGACAAAAAGTGTGCATTCTGCACGGGATGACTTCGAGGGTCCTTTGTCCGGTGGAGGATACCGAGGAGCCCGGACTTCTAAAAGACGAGGTGATCCCCCTATCTAGGGCTGCTTCATCCGACTTCGCAGGTATGGAGTTTTCTTTATTTCACTCCCTTTCTATGCTCGGGAAGTTCCATCATGCTGAGTAGTGTATTTTCCTTTGGACAGATTCCGTTATAGTGGTAGAGCGCGGGGCGAACTTTCCGAAGGCGTCTCTCGGGCATTCGTCTACTGGTGCCGCGTAGGAAGTGCCTGGGGCATGTGGGCTAGATATCCCTCCAGATGATCTGGATCTCCTCGGGCTTTGCAGGGAGAACTTCCCTAGTGGCGATATCGATCTAGACGGCATCGATGTATACGCTTTATCTTTCCATAAGGAGGCTGAAGTTTCGAGCGTCGACAAGCGGCATTCCCTGGTTGCTGTACTCTCGTACCCGTTGGAGGAGACTGTTGTTGCAGCGGTAGCGGCGGTTTCTCCAGTTCTGCCACCCTTGTCGGCGCAGGTGGTTCCTGTCGTGGCTGCAGCGGGAGGGAAGGTCTTGCCTACCTACTCCGAGGCACCTCGCCCGAGTTTAAGGCCGAGGAGCAGAGTTTCAGAGTTCCTTCTTGCGAGCTGCCGGCAGTATATCAAGTCGACGTTGGAGCCTTTCCAAGATGCTGGCTTTGGCGCCCTCCAAGACTGGTGGTCGACGGACGGTGCAGAGTTTTGTGCGAGCCTGAAGGAGTTCAAAGTTGATAGTTCTTCTTTCGTCATTCAGATGAACCTGCTCGTGACCGATAGCGAGGCCTATCGCTCCCGGCGAGCTTTACTAGAGGGGAGCTCCCCTTCTGAGTTGGAGGCCGCTGAGGCGAGTTTGTGTCAGTCAAAGCACCAACTTGCGGAGGCCGCTTCCAGCCTGTCGAAGTCTCAAAGGAAGATAAAATCGGTGCGCGCCTCGCTTCGAAAGGCAGAGTCTCGTCTGGAGCGAGCTGAGGCTGCAGAGAGCGCTTTGAAGGCGAGTTACCTGAAGCAGCAGTCAGACTTGGCGACCCGTCGTGAGTTTCTGGTCACTCGTCCCGTGGAACTTCAGCGAGTGGAGGCGACTAGAGAGGAGTTACTGCGCCGTCTTCGAGCTCTGGACACCTTCTTTTAGTTGCTCCTTGTCTGGTTGTTTTGCATTGTAGCTTTCTTTTTGGAACCTATGCCATGTATTGCCTTTTCTCCATGATCTAATAATATTACCTCGTTTTGCTACATCTTTTGCATGGACCATTGTTGACTTTTCTTTTGGTCGGACTGAACCTGAAGTAACTTCTCAGGCTGCCTACGTACCCCCCTAAGGGGGATCAAGTCGCACGTAGTTCTTTTTTTTTTTTTGCGCAAGGGGTGTGGCCTTGCTTTAGGCATAGTACCTTTTGAGGTACTTGCTGTTGATAGGGCCGAGTGTCAGCCCTTCCGGCGTGGTGAGGAGATAGGCACCATTGGAGTAGACTTCCTTGACGGAGTGCGGGCCATCCCATTTGGCATCAAATTTCTTCCCTCCTCGATGCGAGAGGATGATGGGGCGCTTGACTGCCAGCACCAGTTCTCCTATCTGGAATGACCGAGGACGGATCTTCTTGTTGAAGGCGCGAGAAAGTCGGGCCTGATAACATTCCAGACGCTATTGAGCTTCGAGGCGTCTTTCGTCCAATGCTTCCAATTCTGCTAGGCGGAGCTGGGCGTTGTCGTCGCTGGTGAGGCCTTCTTGGATTGCTATCCTGAGCGATGGGATCTGGAGCTCGAGCGGAAGAACGACTTCTACACCATAGATGAGGGAGTACGGTGTTGCTTGCGTCGGTGTGTGGAAGGACGTCCGGTAAGCCCATAGCGCTTCGCCCATGCGTTCGTGCCAATCTTTCTTTGTCTTCGAGACGGTTTTCTCCAGCAGCTTGCAAAGAGTCTTGTTGAAGGCTTCTGCCAGACCGTTGGCCGGAGCGTTGCACATCGTCGAACAATTCTGCTTAATGTTGTACAATGCGCAGAACTGGCTGACGACAGCATTCTTGAACTGCTTCCCATTGTCTGTTACGATGTAGCGGGGGACTCCATAGCGGAAGATGATGTCATTCTGGATAAAGCTGATGACGGAGTGCTTTGTAACTTCCCGCAGAGGTGTTGCTTCAGCCCACTTGGAGAAGTAGTCCGTTGCTGCCAGAATGTAAAGATGTTGCTTGGATGACTTGGGCAAGGGGCCGACAATATCGAGTCCCCATCCGTCGAAGGGCCATGATGCGATTGTCGGGTGCAGAGGTTCCGGAGGTTGACGAATATAGTCCCCGTGCAACTGGCAAACGTGACATCTTTTCGTGTACTCCAAGCTATCCTTGATCATGGTGGGCCAGTAATATCCCATCCTCCTGACTCGAAAGTGGAGCTTCGGGCCAGACTGGTGTGAGCCGCAGATTCCAGCGTGTACTTCTTCCAGTGCTGCTTCTGCCTCTTCCTTTGTGAGGCATCTCAGGAGTGTGCCATCGTAGCTTCGGCGATACAACTCGTTATTGAAGTAGTAGAATTTCAAAGATCGTCGGCGGATGTCGACCTTGCGCTTCGGATCTTCGGGGAGTTTAGCATGGACGAGATAATCCACAAAAGGCTGCCTCCAGTCTTGTTCTTTAATCTCGAGGACGTGCACCACGTTGGTTTGAACTGGACTTTCGAGCGGACCTTCTTCTTCGGTGATCACGAATCTTCTGCAGACGGGGACGACGAGCGGACGTTCTTCTGGAAACGGGAGTGTAGCCACCAGATTTGCGAGTGTGCCAGCTTGCTGGTTGAGGTTCTTGGAGACGTGCTGAATGGATGCAGCCTTGAGTTTGCCGAGGAGCTCCACAGCTCGCGCATGCAATGGCACCAGGTCTTCTTTGTTGACTTCGTATGCCCCCAAGACTTGCTGGATCACGAGTTGAGAGTCACCAAAAATCTCTAGTCCTTGAAGCTTCATTTCGTCGGCCAGCTCGAGACCGATGAGCAGAGCTTGGTATTCTGCCACGTTGTTGGAACACGATTCCGACAGTAGGAATGAGAAGGGGAGTATCTTGTTGTCCGGAGTGACGAAGATGACTCCGGCTCCCGCTATGTCTTGTCTTGCTGCACCGTCGAAGAACATTTTCCAGGATGGGGCGACGTCGATGGAGAACACTTCTTCATCTGGGAGATCTTCTGATAACTCCCATTCTACCGGGAGAGGATATTCTGCGAGGAAGTTCGCGAGGGCTTGCCCTTTAACCGCTTTCTGCGGTACGAAGGTGATATCAAATTCAAGTAGAAGCAGTACCCACTTGGCCAGACGTCCGGAGAGCACTGGTCTTGACATGATGTACTTGAGGGGGTCAGCCTTCGAGATAAGTCTGATGGTGTGAGCTAGCATATAGTGTCGTAGCTTTTTCATGGTGAAGATGAGTGCTAAGCAGACCTTCTCGATTGGGGAGTAATTGAGCTCTGCGCCGACGAGAGTGCGACTTAAGTAGTAGCAAGCCGTCTCCTTGCCAAGTTCATTGTTCTGAGCCAGGTGTGCCCCCAAGGATTGCTCCTGGGCAGCAATGTAGAGGATGAGCGGCCTTCCTTGAACTGGTGCTGATAGAACTGGTGGCTTCAGTAGATATGCTTTGATGTTTTGGAGTGCCTCTTGGCAAGCTTCATCCCATTTGAACGGCGCTCCTTTCTTCATGAGGCAACTAAAAGGGTGACACTTTCTGGCCAGGTTGGCGATGAATCTTCGGATATAAGCCAAGTGCCCTTGGAGGCCTCTGAGGTCTCGCACTGTCTTTGGTGCGGGCATATTAACGATAGCATCAATTTTGGATTGATTTATCTCAATGCCATGATGTCGGACGACGAAGCCGAGGAACTTGCCTAAGGAGACTCCGAATGCGCACTTGAGTGGATTCATGCGGAGTTGGTACCTTCGAAGCCGTTTGAAGATTAGCTCGAGATCTTGCAGATGCGCCGACTTCTTCTTGGATTTCACCACGAGGTCGTCGACATAACACTCCACGTTTTGATGAAGAATATCGTCGAAGATTTTTTGCATAGCTCGCTGGTAGGTGGCTCCTGCGTTCTTCAAGCCGAATGGCATAACTTTGTAGCAGTAGATTCCTTTTGGTGTGTGGAATGTTGTGAGCTCTTCGTTCTTGGGTGCCACCCGAATCTAATTGTAGCCCGATGATCCGTCCATGAAAGTTAATACGTCGTGGTCTGTCGTTACGTCCACCATTAGCTCCGTGATTGGCAAGGGGAAGTCGTCCTTTGGGTATGCATTGTTCAAGTCTCTGAAGTCCACGCACACTCGGATTTGACCGTTCTTCTTTTTGACCGGGACGATGCTAGAGATCCATGTCGGGTACTTGACCTCTCGGATAAAGTCGGCTTCGATCAACTTGTTAACTTCACCTTCTATTTGGGGTACCAGTTCTGGCCGGTAGCGTCTTTGTCCTTGCTTGATAGCGCTGGCTCCGTGTTTGACGCTGAGCTGGTGTACTGCAATTTTGGGATCGAGGCCCGGCATCTCCTTGTAGGACCATGCGAAGACGTCTCTGTATTCTTTAAGCAGTTTGATGTATGCGGCTTCTTCCTCAGGGGTCAGGAGTGTGCTGACGAATGTAGGCCGAGGCTCCGTCTCTGTGCCCAAGTTGATTTCCTTCAAGTCATCAACGGTGGACTGCCCCCCTTCTTCGAGGACGGGCGGGGCGTTTGGTAACTCGTCGTCCGAAGTAGAAGTATCACCGTTGTCGGGATCCGTAATGGAGATATGATTGACGGCAGCCATGGGTGGGTGGATGGGTGGGTGTTGAAATGAAGTCCTCGATTGGCATTCCCAGACGATCGAACACTGACTTCTTCTTTGATTGCTTAACTGGCCCGAGTCATTCGAACACAGACGTGCGTTTTCGATTTGACCGGTTTTTACCACCTCTGATTTGCTTCTGGAGCAAGGCTTGGCATCAAGTCCGTCGTCGTCTTTTTCTGCTGTCGGGACGGTTGGGGTAGGTGGAGCGTGCATCGGAGATTGTCGATCCTTCAGCTACTTCATCCACCATCTTCGCCCCGATGTAGTTGGAGGTAAAGGTCTTCTTTGCTGCGGTTCTGATGACCAACGGAGCTTGACTGGAGCCGATGCCTCGGCGGTTCGGGAGAATTTGTTCACCGTTTTGAAACAGCCGAGCTTGAGTTCTTGTCATCCCATGTGGAGTTGCTGCTGGGGGAAGTGTGCCCATGGCGCTTTCTCTGTCGTAGCCGGCTTTGAACAGCAACTTAGCAGCATTTTGCCCCCAACTTCCTTTCGGCTTGAATCCCAGCTGATTGGGGTCGACTGATTCGACAGGTCTGCTCGGGTTCGAAGCTTGCGTCAGGCTAGGTAATGGCAACGTCATTTCTTACAGAGTGATGACATTGGCCTGCGATAACGACGGGGCCAAATTTCTTGCCGGAGTAGAAGGTGATCGTTCAGATTTACGAAGCCATTGAGGCGCGAGGCGCAGGACTGGCGCCGTTTGAATGGGCAACGGGGTATGTTGCATTGCTCTTGACTTGGAACTAATGCGCATCCTTTGCCTAGGTTTCGGCGTTCCTTGGACCTTGAGTCTTGCTTCGTCGGAAGGTAGCATCAGATTTGCGGGAAGAGGAGTCATATCCTGCTTCACTTCTTCAATCTTCTGGGCTCGCGGGGCCTTAGCTGGAAGGACTTCCGTGACTAGGTCCTTTACTTGGTAGAACTTAGCGTCGGCCAAATGTGCCTCGGCCTCGTTGAATGGTTTGTCATCCGCAACTATGCACCCCTCTATGCCTTCTTCGTAGTACTTGAGGCACTGGTGCCAGGTGGATACTATGACGCCATTCTCGTGTAGCCATGGCCTTCCTAACATGAGGCGATATGACGTCTGGCAATCGATGATGTGGAAGAGGACCGTGGTATCTAGCGGGCCGATTGACAGCTTCAGGCGGATAATTCCGATGGTGGACTATCCGCCCGGGTTGAACCCTTGAATGACCAATTGGCTGGGCGAGAGCTGGTCGTTGGTGATGCTGAGTTGCCGCATCGTCTGGATGGGCATGATGTTGACGGCGGAGCCACAGTCCAACAGGATTCGATTCACTGGCTTCTCCTTGATGTATCCCGAAACGTAGACAGGTCGGTTCTACAATCGTGTCCCGAGTTGCAAGTCCTCATCCAAAAAAGTTATCGTCGCATCACACGAGGCCACAACTTTGCCCTTCTTGTCATCCTTCCTTTTTCTCTTGTAGCTATCTGGGTCGGCCAAGGCCGCAGCCATTGCCAGACGAGCTTTCTTCGGAAGATGCAAAGCTTCTACGAGCGGCAAGTACAGGATTGCTTCGTCATGAGAGGCAGTGTCCCCTTTGTCGGAATCGTCTCCCTCGTCAGTGGAGTCGCCCTCTTCATATGTCTCGACTTTGCCTTTTCCTTCTAACGCCTTATGGACTTCGACCATGCAACAAGACACCCTGATGTGTTGATCAACTGGGAGGAAGCGATCAGGGAAGAATTCTTGCAAGGTTGCTGGTTCTGGAAGATTCTGCTGGAGGAGATCGTCTTGGCTTGCCGGCTCCCTAGAGTCTTACTTCTCTTCTTGTAGGTCCTTCGCTCGGGAAACCTCCTCATCACACGGTCTTGCTTGTGCTTCTTTTCTTGCCATGGCCTTCGTCGCCGGGGTAGCATGACCCATGGCTTTTCGTCGGTGGATTCCCCTCCGCTAAGATGATGATTGGCAGCAGCAACTGGTTCCCTTGAAGGCACTTGTTCTTCTGGAGGCTCTACTGGCTCGTCTTCCGATCCCCAGCCGGTGGGCTTGATTTCTTCGATCGACACTGATGGAGGCTTTGAGTAGAGGATGTAATAGTCGAACTTCCCCGAAGGCTGGCCCAGCAGACCGACTTCCGGATCTCCTTGCTCGTATCTTTTTCGGAGGGTGCATTGGGACGTAGCTCGATTGGAAGGGACTTGCTCTTCCTGAAGTTCCACTGGCTCATCTTTCACTCCCCAGCCAGTGGGCTTGATTTCTTCAGTTGAAACGGATGGAGGCCTTGAGTAGAGGACGTAATAGTCGAACTTCCCCGAAGGCTGGCCCAGCAGATCGACTTCTGGATCTCCTCGCTCGTCTCTCCTTTGGAGTGCTCGTTGGGATGTAGCATTGCTTGGAAGAGGTACTGGTGTGAGCGATGGTTGCCCCCAGGGCAGCGGTGTTTCTTCCTCGGTGAGCGCAGGAGTACGTTGGCGTCGCTTCGAGACTCTTGGCTGGGAAATTGACTTAGCGGTTGGCCTTTGACGGTTGATGCACAATTTGGGCATGCTTCGTCACAGTAACAAGTACCGATGTGAAGGAGCTGAAGGTGATGGACGTCATGTTGGTCGTAGCGACCTCTCCGGAGTCGATCTCTATCTTCCCTTGCTTTGCGAGCGCCATGATTCTCTCCTTGAAGATGAAGCACCTTTCGATGGGATGACTTACCACCCGGTGGTATTTGCAGAAGAGGGGGTCGTCGATGCGATGCATCTGCTCGGGCCACTTCGAAGAAGGGAGCTATATCATCTTCTCTTGTAGCAGTTGATCGAACATGGAGGAGACTTCCGAGTCCGGGAAGGGGTACTCCTTGGCTTTGAGCTCCTCAAGAGTCATCCTTTGTCTTGGCGGCGGAGGCGGCGGTATGGCGACGCCCTTCTTCTGATCCGGCTTGCCACCGATCTTGAGCGGCTTGGAGGTTGAAGCGATGTCAGCAACATTAGCTTGTTTCAGTTTCGGTGCTTACGGCTTGTCCTTCTTCTCCACCTTCAAGAAGTCTTTGTTCTTCGAGTCCCCGCGGCTTGCTAAGCTGAGTTCCATGTCGTGAGCCCGAGTTGCGAGTTCTTCGAAAGACCGAGGTTTGATACCTTTGAGGATGTAGAGCAGGCCCCAGTGCATACCTTGGGTGCACATCTCCATGGCCGAGTCTTCAGACAAGCGGTCTCGTGAATTCAGCACGAGGTTCCTCCATCTATCGATATAGTCGATCACCGGCTCGTCCTTCCTTTGCTTGACGACGGTGAGTTCAGTCATGCTGACGGTGCGTCTGGTGCTGTAGAAGCGATTGAGGAATTCCCTCTCCATCTGATCCCAGCTGTCGATGGTCCCTGGAGGAAGGTCAACGTACCAGTCAAAAGCATTACCTTTGAGGGTGCGAACGAATTGCTTCACCATCTCGTCGCCATATGTGCCGGCGTTGTTGCAAGTTTCGATAAAGTGAGCAACGTGCTGTCTTGGATTTCCCTTTCCGTCGAAGTACTGGAACTTTGGTGGCTGGAATCCGATTGGGAAGCGTAGCTGCTGGATCCTTACGGTGTAGGGCTTCGAGTATGCTGCCGTGATCGGAGGAAGGCCACTGCCGTGGGAGCGCATCATGTCGGCTACCAACGCTTGGACTTGCTGAGCATTCATCGTTGTCGTTGCCGGAAGTTGTGTGGCCACCGAGGTTGGCACTGGGGAGACGACTTCCACTGGGACGGGAGCCGAGGAGAGTGCTGGAGTAACTGCTTGAACCGTCGAAACAACCTCTGCAGGAGCGGGAGTTGAAGACGGAGCTGGAGCGGTTACTGGAGAAGCAACGGGTTGACCGACTGCTGCAGCGTCCTTTGCGCTTAGCTTTTGGAGCAAAGTATTGATGTGACGATCCTTCTCCTCCATCAGCCGAGTAATCTGCGCCATGTGCTCGTTCATCTGCATGACTTGGAGCTGAAGAGAGGACGGAGGATGGTGACGGAGGACGTCCCAATGTTGTATGCTAGCATCCTCGCCGTCGTCGTCAGAGACGTAGTTGCGCCGACTTGCTTCTGGTTGATGATTGATGTTTGCCCCCTACAGAGAAGGTGCAACTTCCACTAGAGAACTCGAACAGGCTCGGGGTTGGGGCTGGTCCTCCCCAGACTTCTGGACATGGACTCCAGGATCGAGGCTTGTTTCTTCATGCACCAAGGCCTTGTTGGCATTTTGGTGAGCATCTTCGGCAGTAGTTTCTGGCATGAAGACATCTGCAAGAGTTCGAGTACGCCGAGCGTAGACGCGTACCATCGGGGGAGCATCACCCTCCAGGTTTACTGGATCATCGTGTCGGAGTAGAGGAGACTCGGCGATCGGTAAAAGGCTTGGAGCAAACGCATCGTTGCTTGTCCCGGCCATTGCAAACTTCAAGCAGCTTCTTCAGTCGTACGGATGAAAGGAGAAGATGTCCCACCGGGCGTGCCAGAAATCTGTATGCGCAGAAAAGGTACGGGCTGTCTTTATTGCGCAAAACGAGATTACAAGTGTGGCCGGGACCCGGGTGGCTCAGGTGTGGCGAGTCCGGGTTGCGGCGAGTGTTGATCAGGAGATTATGGGAGAGATCCACTGGAGGGTCCCTTTGATCCGCGTCTCCACGTGTTGTTCGTGTGAGAGCTCTGAAGGGGTCGCACAGGACAGAGGTCTTTACAGGGTGAGGGTTTTTTGAGAGGCTAAGGAGTGTCCGCCGTGACTTTGTCCCTTCCATGCTTCGTGCTTTCTCGACTAGGGGGTTTTTGGCTTCGTTCCTCGGTCTTCGTGTCTTCCTTGCTCCTTGCTTGACCTCGGCGTCCTTGATCGTCGGTTCGCGGAGTCAATCTTGCTTTTGGCGTCGGCTTTGGCTTCGGCTTTCGACTTCGGTTTGGCTTTGGCATGGCTCTGGCTTTTGCTTTGCTTTGGTGCTTGCTCTTGGACGTAGACGGGGGAGACTTGCGGTGCTTTTGTTCTTCCGGACTTCACGTCGTATCGGCTATAACGTGCGGTGCTTTTGCTCGAGACCGGTGTAGTCGCTTGGCTTTGGCACTTGCGTTGCTTTGGTACGGGCTTTACCGGGGCTTTTGCTTCGGCTTCTTACGTGGGCTTTAGCTTCAGAGTCAGCTCGGTCTTCTTCTCGAATGACGTGGGCTACTTCTTCGGTGTTTTGACAGTTCGGGTGTCGGCGGGACTTCTCTTCGTCTCCGGGCTTCTTTGGCGTGATTGGAGTCGAAGAACGCTTTCGAAGATAGTAGGGGTAGCATCGATCTCCGTGCGACGGTTGTAGCGTCGGCTTTTGTTGATGAAGACGGTGGGTGTGGCGACGGTCTCCGTGCGACGGTTGTAGCGTCGGCTTTTGTCGATGAAGACGGCGGGGGTAGCGACGCTTCAAGTAGTCCTCTCCAGGCTTTCTTCTTCTTGGATGGAGCAGACGTTTGTCGAAGGCGACGGAGTGATGACGCTTCGTTCCTCTTCTCCGGGCTTTGGAGCTTGATCGGAGTAGGGGGTTTGTTGGAGCCGACGGGGTAGTGCCGCTCCGAGCTTCTTCTCCGGCCTTTGCTTCTGGCGTCTTCGGAGTCAAAGGGTCTTCTTCTCCGAGCTTTCTTCTTCGTGCACGGAGTCAAAGTCTTGATCTTCTTGTGCAAGGGTCTTCACGTTGATGAGGGCTTTCAACGGACTAAGCCGATCCCGGAGGGACAGGCTTGCCCGTGCCTCGTGAAGCCTTGGGTCGATGAAGAAGCGTCTCCTTTTCTGCAGAGCTTCCTCGCTTCGTCTTCAATCTTTGACCTCTTGAACCTTCCCCCACCCCCTCTATTTATAGGCAAAGGGGAGGGGAGAGAGATATGGGAAGTTTTAATTTTAAATCCCTTTAATATCTCCCTCATAATTACTCGGGATTTATTCATCCATTGATGAGGGGAATAACATTTATTTGCTTTCCTTTCCAGGCGGGGCAATTATGGCTGGGTTTTGCACACGAAATCGATGGCGACCCGGCTTTTCTTCTTGTCCGTCGGATCGAGGGATCGGCGCAGATCCGCGCGTGAGCAGACGTCATACGTAACCTCCCCCCGCGCATGGCGGTAGTTCTTTCCTTTTCTGCCTTTTCTTTCCTTTTCTTTCCTTTCTTTTCTTTTTCCTTGCAAGGCCGGCCGGCCCCCATGGGGTTCGGGTCCTAGTAGGGGCCGGCCCCATGGGGTTCGGATCCCTAGTAGGGGCCGGCCCCCCTTGAGTGTGGGGTCCGCTCCTCTTTTGCCGGGCGCGAATCGGGTCCGGGTCCGCACTGGTGCGTGCAAGTCGGGTCCGAGTCGAAGCGCGCATCGGGTTTGCATCCGCGTCTGCACACGTAAGTCGGGTCCGGGTTAGACAAAATTCGTGTGTTTACACACACTTACCGCATGCCGCATTATAGCATGCCCCATATATATATATATATATATATATATATATATATATATATATATATATATATATATATATATATATATATATATATATATATATATATATATATATATATATATATATATATATATAGGGTCAGGTTCAATGGACAATGTTTTTGCACTCAATTTTTTACACCGATTTTCAAAACCATTAGATAGAGGTTTTAGAATTTCTTGATTTTTTGTGAGCATAACCACCTTATCCTAGATAGCACGTCCACAAAAAATTAGAACATTCTAAAGCCTCTAAGTACATCAAAACTAAAAGGTTTTATCGACCATCCATTTTGATCGTTAATTTAAAGAGCAAATTTAATAAGTCCAAAGGGTTTAGAATGTGCTGATTTTTTTGTGGATGTGTTATCTAAGACAAGATAATTATGCTCACAAAAAATCAAGAAATTCTAAAACCTCTATCTAATGGTTTGAAAATCGGTGTAAAAAATTGAGTGCAAAAACAATGTCCATTGAACCTGACCCATATATATATATATATATATATATATATATATAGAGAGAGAGAGAGAGAGAGAGAGAGAGAGAGAGCTGGGTTCCTATGACATGTCATAGGGAGTACCCTATGACATACGATGAATTAATAATGCTAAAAAGTTTGGAATATGCTGAATTTTTTTGATGGTGATTATCTTACCTTAGATAGAATGTCCACAAAAAATCAAAGCATTCTAAAACTTGTTAGGGCATCAAATGCTAGAAGCTTTATCGGCCATTCATTTTAACCGTTAAATTGAAAAGCATATTTGATACCCTTAAAAGTTTTAGAATGTGCCGATTTTTTGTGGGTGTCCTATCTACGATAGGGTGATCATCCTTATTAAAAATCAAAGCATTCTAAATATTCTAGGGTTACTAATTCACCATATGTCATAGGGTACTCCCTATGACATGCCATAGGAACGGATCGGCAGACACTTATTTTGCACTAATGTTTTTACATTGCTCATTCACCGTTGGATCGCAGCTGATCCAACGGTGACTAGTTAGCATATAGTTGGCTGATTATAGTGGAGCCCCCGATCAGCAAGCCCTCCGTCACTGCTCCCGAGTTGCAGCCGATTTGTGCACCGCCGCCGGCAACCGTCGAAGGTGGAGCCCCCGATCAGCAGGCCCTCCGTCACTGCCCCCGATCAGCAGGCCCTCCGGCACTGCTCCGGCGTGAAGACCCGCCACCACTGGACCGACCCATTCCCGAGGCCCAGTGCCACGTAGATCTCGTCTCTCAACGGCGGGGACCTCAACCAGTCGGAGAGCGCGGTGTCATCCCTTTCACGGATCTGTGCACTGCTGCCGGCAACCGTCATCCCTTTCACGGATCTATGCACCGCTGCCAGCAACCGTCGAGGCGACGCCCCACGACTCGAAGGTGAAGAAGGCGACCAGGCCAAGATCTGCAGCCACCCGATCGGGGCTTTGCCTTCACCCTTTGATCCCTCTTTCGAATCATGATTTTGATCGATACTTCAATTAAAAAGCCACTCAAGTATGATCCCTTTGCTGACCATCAATTTTGCATCAAATCATAATTTGATGATTTTATTCTGTAATTGTTGGATTGTCAACTTTGAATTTGTTTTGAGATTCAGAAATTCCAATTGTAGGTGAGAGAAAGTGAGACAAGGAGAGAGTGAGAGTGGGTTAGAGAGAGATGGCTCAGGTGAGTGAGAGAGAAACGATTTAGAGAGAGACAACAGTAGAGGGAGAGAGTTCGGGTTAGGGGGAGAGAGTGAGTGGTGAAGGTTGGTCGGAGTTGGGGAGAAGAAGGAGGAGGTGGTGCTGGTAGTGGTGCAGTGGTGGAAGGAGGAGATGGTGGGTTGTGGTTGGTGGTTGGGCTGCTGGTGGAAGGAGGAGGACATGGTGGGCTGTGGTTGGTGGTTGGGCTGCCGGAGGTGGAGAAGGTTGTGGCTGCGGTGGTGGCCGGGCATAGGTGCAGGGCGAGGGGAGTGAGAGAAAGAGGGAGAAAGAGAGAGTGAGAGTGCAGTAGAGAAAGAGAGAGTTTTGATGTCTAAGTTTTATTAGGAAAATAAAGTCATTAGTGGGTTTCTGTTAGTTGGTTTCTTTTGAGAAACGTTTCACATTATCTCCTCATGCCAAGGATGCAAGGAGACTCCATGATACTTATAAATTATTAGTTTTGGGTGATCGTTGTTAGTTTCTAAGATATATTAAGTTGTTTGTTAATGTTTAAGAATTTATTTAGTATGTGTTGATTATTTTGTAATCTAAGACATGCAATCTTCACTTGTTTAATTTGTGTGATAAATCTATATGACTAGATAATTGCATGATATTTGCTGTCTGATTGAAGAATCTGTGATGCCAAGTATGGGAGACTTTGAAGATTCAATAATGGTGGGTGTGCTAGACTTTGAAGATTCCATAATGTTGGGGGTTGAAGACTTTGAGGCTACCACCAGAAGATCTGATGGGGAAGAATATTCAGATGATGTTGAAGATTTAGGCACATCCGAATCTTCACAGAAAGCCATTGGAAAAGTAAAAACACCCTATGTAGGGATGCTGGTTGAAACAACGGAAGAAGCAAGAAACTATTATGAAGAATATGGTCGACAAGAAGGATTTTGGATTCACACATGATCCTCGGGTAAGACGCGGTCACGTTCAAATGAGGTTACTATCAAACATTTTGTATGCACACATCAAGGAAAATTTGCCTCCAAGGTACAGGGAGAAAAGGCTAGGGAAGAAACAGATAAGAGACTACAAGAGGAAGAAAATTCGAAGAAAAGAGATAGAAATTGTTCAACAGTCAGAGGTGGGTGCAATGCAAGTTTGCGCGTTTTGCTTGACAAATGGACTGGAAAATGGAAAGTGTCAGTTTTCAATGATGTTCATAACCATAAAGTAATTACCCCGGGCAGGAGGATTAAAATGAAATCAAACAAACACATGCCTAAAGCTGCTAAAGATTTGACTGAAATTTTTCATAGGGAAAACTTGAGGGTTGGAAAATTTCCCTCAATTCTTGACGGTGCACACATCGGTTTCGATAATAGAGATTGTTACAACCACTTAAGAAATGTCAGACACAGAGAGCTAGAAGGCGGGGATGCACAGTCTGTTCTCACTTTCTTTAGGAAAAAACAAGCAGAGAATCCACATTTCTTCTATGCAATTCAATGTGATGAAGATGGGAGAGCAGCTAATTTCTTTTGGGTGGACTCTCGATCACGAATGTCATATCAATATTTCGGGGATGTTGTTACATTTGACACAACATATCGGACGAACAAGTACGATATGCCTTTTGCACCATTTACAGGTGTTAACCATCACTTTCAATCCATACAGTTCGGATGCGCATTATTGCAAGATGAAACAGAGGTGACATTTATTTGGCTATTTGAGACGTGGCTTGAAGCTATGGGAGGGCGTCATCCAATTTCTATCATCACTGACCAAGATTTGGCAATGAAGGCAGCAATTTCTCGAGTGTTTCCTAACACCCGCCACCGTTTATGTCTTTGGCACATAAAGAAGAAGTTTGTTGAAAAGCTTGCACAAGTGTATTACAAGAAGTCAAAATTCAAGAATGAGATGAAGAAATGCATTTGGTCAACATACAAAACAGATGATTTTGAAGATAAGTGGAAATGTTTGGTTCTCGATAATGGATTAGAGAACAATGAATGGCTTCAACAACTTTATGATATACGTTTTTCTTGGGTGCCTGCATATAATCGTGACACTTTCTTTGCTGGAATGAATACTACCGGTCGTAGTGAGGGGATTAATGCATTCTTTGATGCATTCGTCACGTCAAGGACAAATCTTAGAGAATTTGTTGTCAAGTATGAGCAAGCACTGAAGAGAATTATAAAAAGAGAAAGTGATGAAGACTTTGAGACTGAACATAAGTATCGTATTGTCCATGATGGCGAGTTCATTCTAAACCACGCATCAAAAGTATTTACTAGAAACATTTTCAATAAATTCAAAGAGGAGTGGAGCCAAGTAAATCGATACAAAGTTGAAGAGGGGGGGCATGACAATGAATATCACATATACCGAGTGCAAACAAAAGTTGGTGAACCTGAAGAGTTTGTGGTGAAGTTGAATTTGCAAACTCATGAGGGCACGTGTGAATGTAAAAATTTTGAGTTTGTTGGAATAGTTTGTAGGCACATTTTGAAAGTATTTGCTCGTCTAGATATTGATATGATTCCCAAGCATTTCATTCTTCCAAGATGGAGGCAAGAGGCAAACAAATTCAGAACCATAGATTTAGAATGATTGTTGAAAGATAATGGCAATGAGCAATCAGAGACATTGAGACTTAGCCACATGTGCCAAGAATCTACTAAATTGGCTTGCTATGTAGCACCTTCAGCTGATGCATACAAACTGTACATGGAAGGTATAGTTGAGTTGCCCAAAAAGTTGCAACATTTTATGACTATTAGTCATCATTCTGAGTCGAATGAAAATGTTTCCGATCCTCCTACCAATGTTTTCGAGCCTTCGTCGTCTCAAGTGTTACTTTTGGACCCGAATATCTCACAAACCAAGGGTAGGAAGAAGGATGGGAAGGGGAAAGAAAAAGTTCACAACTCCGGCAGGATCAAAAGTGGTATCGAGTTAGCTTTAAATAAGAAGAAAAGAAAATGTGCCTTATGCCAGTTGTTGGGACATGACAAACGAATTTGTCCTTCAAATCCAAATAGAAAAAAACATGAGTCAAGCAACCACTGTAAGTGAACTATCTTTCTCTTGTCTTCTAAGATAGTATTTTGTTTACATAACAAAGGGCTCATTGCCATTTTCTCTTCAAACTGTTAGCGAATAAGGATATACAAGGGTTGGGTTGGGATACGGACAGTGACATAGGTTTTTTTTTTTTTTTTAGTTCTCAAACTTTGTTCTGGCCTGTCATTGAATATAATTTATCTTCTTTGTCATCAGGTGATTGAATATCCCTTCATCCTTGTATTGTCTACCTGATTGATGATCATCTATTATATGGTGACCTCTTGTAGTTTCACGTCTCTTATCTCTTTCTCTCAATAATTTTTGGTATGAATCTTAAAGTCCAATACTCTCTTTGAATTTCAGGTAACAATATCAGCATTTTAGAAAGGAGAAGGTTTTAAAGTGGGTGGAAGTTGATTTTTAGACTGCAAACACGAGCTCAAAATCCGGGGAGAAGTAGCATTTTTGAAAAGCCTCGCAATGGAAGCACTTTGTGCAAAATGGAGATGCAATGGCTGCTCTGATTGAATTCTAATGAAATTGTATTAGTGTGTAATCCAAAATTGGCTGATTTTATAAAAACTTTGTTTTTGCTACATTGAAGGAGTTGATTTTCTGCTACATTGTTTGTATATGTTAAAACAACCCGTGTCTATAAGCTTGTCTGATGATAAGAGAAATGCAACCATATGAGTTGATTTTTTCTAAATCTGAGCTTTCCATTAATACAAGGGTCCTGAACTATGCACATAGTAGAGGTCTGCAAGGCCCAAGATGATGAGACTAGTATTGTGGTTGTGGGGTATAATGGACTTAGCTGTTAGAGTACTAGAACTCACGCTAAGGATTTGGGTAGTTGATAGCGAATGTAGCTCAGATTAGTGTGAATGATGAAGGCAACACACACACAAATGGAATAAAGAGGTGATGCTGATCAATGTCTCATTTCTTCTATCTCCCATGTTGATTAAAGATTTCCACTACAGGCCATTCTGCAGTATATGTTACAGAGCAAGAACAAAATTTTTAAATCATTTGAATTAATCTAAAATCCCAGCATCAGGAGATGCAACTCAATCCAAGTTCAGAGCATCTATCATTTCGCATCTTAGCTTAAGTTGGAAAGGATCCAGATAATACAATCGTATGACGGCTATAAACTTGGCGCGCCTCCGGGCACAGCAGCCCAATCATCTCCCTCAACCTCCTCTCAAACTCCCTACCCTCAGCAAGTTCAGGACCATATTTTTTGTTTGAAGAATATCTATGGCACTGCCGCACTCCCGCTAGCTCGATTAGCTCATCTTTCTTTCCAGGAACATCGGACCGTAAGGAAAGTCCTCTCTCCCTGAAGAACAGGTAAATGGGAACATTTACATCATGAAAATAAAGGTAAATGGAGGAATTTAAAAAAGATCAAAAAATGGGAACATATCAAACAATATTGGCCACTATCATCACCGAGTATATCAGAGGTGAAACAGAGTAGATCAGAGGTGAAACAGAGATTGAGGTCAAACAATATTACACCCTTCTCTTCTTCCCCATGACCACTATCATCACCGAGTCATCATCAAGAGGGCACGAGCCAGATCCATCCGCCAGGAGGGCACCGTAGCCCTCGCTGACACCGCGCTCACCGACCGGAGCAGTGTGAGGCGATCAGCCGCCTCGTCGCCTTCTTCATCTTCGAGTCATGGGGCGTCGCCTCGACGGTTGCCGGCAGCGGTGCACAGATCCGTGAAAGGGATGACACCGCGCTCTCCGACTGGTTGAGGTCCCCGCCGTTGAGGGACGAGATCTACGTGGCGCTGGGCCTCGGGAACGGGTCGGTCCAATGGTGGCGGGTCTTCACGTCGGAGCAGTGCCGGAGGGCCTGCTGATCGGGGGCAGTGACGGAGGGCCTGTTGATCGGGGGCTCCACCTTCAACGGTTGCCGGCGGCGGTGCACAAATCGGCTGCAACTCGGGATCAGTGACGGAGGGCCTGCTGATCGGGGGATCCACTATAATCAGCCAACTATATGCTAACTAGTCACCGTTGGATCAGCTGCGATCCAACGGTGAATGAGCAATGTAAAAACTTTAGTGCAAAATAAGTGTCTGCCGATCCGTTCCCTATATATATATATATATATATATATATATATAAAGTGTGGTTTTACTTGAAGAATGTTGTGGTGCAAATATTAACTTCCTTTTTTTTGGGATTAAGGGGTCAGTACTGCACTAAAGCGAGAGGGAGGCCTGTCGCTACAAAATGAGAGGAAATATGCTGTATCACTTATTCGAACACTTGACCATGGCCACATGTTGCATATGTCTTACCAACTGAGCTATCAATTAGAGACTTTTATTGTGATAGGTGAAAGCCACAGTCGTTCTTTTGCATGCCGGTCGAGGCTGAGTGTGATTCACCGTTCGAGGCTAGGTGTAATGGACAGTTGTGATTAAAATTTTCTTTTTATTTCGCTTGAAAGTAATGTACATCACATCTTAGAACGTCAACATAAAATAGACTGAGAATTGAAACTTGCCACAAAATAAAGATAAATTTCTCAATTTTTTTAATAACCACATATATAGGAATGGTTGCAACTAAAGCAAGAAAGAGGCCCACCACTACAGAGTAGGAGGGATCGAATATACCGTAGCATTTTGTCGAACCAATGCCACAAATTTCATGTCTTACCAATTGAGCTATAAGTTGGATACTGCGAATAGGTTATATGTTTGTACAACGCTGTTAGAGCAATCTAGACCCATTTCTTTATATTATTTGTATTTAATTAAAATAATAAATATTACCGCATAATTACATGCACAAGCTAGAGTATACACAGTGTTTATTTCTAATTATGTATGTCGCCGGTTTAAATTTATTATTATTTTTTATTTGAGATTATGGTTAGAACATCACTTGTTATTGTTTATAAGTTAGAACACAAGATAGATCATTATTTGAATCTTTGCTTAATTGTTATATTGGCACATAGGAGCACAAATAAACCGCCATAAAGGCAAGAGCTAAACTCACGATAAAGACGGGAGGAAGACCCATATGATTTGATTATAAATTCAGAGGTGCTTTGCAATTGGGATACGACCTTAATCACACAGCTTCAATTTTGAGTGAGGCTTTATTTGTCTTATTGGCAAACTTATCTTGGTCATTGTTGGTGAATTTTCAAGGTTTTTCGAACCCTAGTTTATCTAGCTATGTGCTTGATGCACTAACGGATGATCTAGTGGCCATAATGGTCCAAACAAACAAACAAAAAACTAAATTATATGAAGTCTGTGACCATAAAAAGAGTGCTTGGAATATTATAATTTACTAAAGGTGTTATGAGATCTAGTTGATTGTGTGGCTATTAATCGTCCAATCTTTCCTAACGGAATTAGGTTTCTTATAATTACTTGGGTCCTAAGTTTATTCACCCTATAAATAATATATGAATCCAAAGGTTGGGTACGTTTTCGGCTATCTCTTCTTTTTCTTCTTGCAACACGTTATCAGCACGAGCTTGTCGAGCCCGGCCGACCCCACACCATAAGAGAGAGAGAGAGAGAGAGAAAGGAGAGATGAGAGAGGGACGGAGCTCGCCATCACCTTCCCTGGCGAGACATCCACCGCGACGTCACCAAGCTGTTCAACCTTAATGGCAACCTTCCTCCCATCGGTATCCTCTCTCATCACAAGGCACACCTGGATCATTTCTTGCATCGCTAGCCGGCGGACCTATGTGTCGCACAGTTTGGGCGGAGGCCGGTGACGGCGGCGGGGTTGCGCGCGCGAGACGTGGCGGGTTACGCGCGTGGAAGGCGGTGGCCGGTTCGAATCATGCGGGGAATGGTTTTGGGCGGTTAGGATTTTTCTCCCGTAGACTTCGGAGAAGATGAACAGTCCCCTGATGTTTTTGTTTCATTGGGTTTTAAAACCCGATTAACAACCAACAACAGATCCGATCCGATATGGTTTTACTAACCCTTGAGCCATTAAATGGCAGATCTGACTCACCAGACACGACCCGACTTTGATAAACCCGATTGCTGCCACTTCTGCGGCTAACCCGAACCCGGTTTGGGTTTACAGACTCAAAACCCAAGCACAGATCCGAACCCCTGGCCAAGCCCAGGCCCAAACCCGATTATTTTCCAGACCCGTTAGCCATGGAGTGGCTCAATCCGACCTGACTGCATATAGCAGGCCCAAGACGACTTTGGCTAACCCGATCCGGCCAGTTTTATATGTATGCACATCTATTTAATGTTTGAGTTAATTTGGACCGTCGATTTTAGTTCTGTGTTTCTGGGCCTGACCATGGTCCGATCTGATTGATCCAAATATACATCTTTATTATTTGGACCGTTCCGGATGCATCGGTACAGTCCGACGTTATAAATTTTAATTATTTAATACATGTTTTAATATGTACCGTTTAATTTGATATTGTGATACTGGGCTCTTTTTTGTGCCGGTCGAAATTTATAAACTACACACGAAAAGACATAAAGCCTTCAAATTTATAATATCTATTTTTGACTCAAAGGAAAGGAAGCAATATATATTGTTTAGTTTGTGTCATAAAGCTTAATTATGTTTATATAGTAAATATAATTCTTGCATGAAATAATATTGTCAATTGTCAAAATTAGGTTGGATATTCATGAAGAGGAGAAACCGTGAAATATTATCTTCCCTTAATAAATGGATCTTAAATATGGGGGAAAAAAGTGATCGGTCTCTATAACAAATTCTGTTTAAAGTAAAGGGCGCCAAATGTTTTCCGTTAGCGTTAAGTCTCTTTGGACCGTTCCCTCCTGTCCACAGAAGAATTTTGTTACACACAACCACTACAAGTACATCTCACTCATACCCTTTTACATTCAATCCAATTGCTCTTTTCCTTATCTAGTGACCTAGTGTGAAATGGAACTTGTTGACATCCTCATTGCAAGTCATAACTTGTTATAAGGACTGATCACTAAATCCCCCTAAAAATATATATAATGAAAAGCTTCAAAGGCTATAAAAAAAAAGTTATAAGAACAAGTTGAGCCACATTGTATATAGTTTTGGGCAAATTGTATATACCCCGTAGAAATGGAAGCACTATAGATTGAACTGAAAAGGGGGACTTCGCTTATAGTTCTAAAGAAAAAAAAGCTTCTACCAAGTGAGGTTGGTCTATGCTTTTCGTGGAACTTGATATTGTTCTTATTCGATTTGTTTGAGTTTGGTTCCATGGCTACATGTTGCATATTTTTTTCTTCTAACAATTAGATTTATTAAGTTTTAAGATGGTTTCTTCTCTCTCCTCCTTTCTAAGTACTATAAAAGATTTGGGTGTTGTAAAAACATTTACGGCTAATATGTTGAGTCCGCGAAGATAATTGGGCATTTGGGATTTGCAATATAGTAGCAATACATATGTTTGTTTTACTCGAAGAGCGAAAATGCTCTTCAGGTAAGAGTAGCGTACGTCCGATAGCAAGTGTAGCTCCTGATGTTCCTTTTTAATGTACGTCGTGGCACATCATGATTGAGCCATAAGCAAGTGCATCAAATTAATTGGGTAGCAAAAATGCTCTCCTCTAAAGAGTATTTTGGTGGGTCGATTGGCAATGAGCTGGCGATGGAGGGGGGCGATCAGCGACGGATTGATCGGTGATGAGTCTTTGGAGTTGTCCGCTACAGTGCTGATGCAGTCAGAGAAGACCAGGGGTGTATTGCTGCTGAAGACGGTCATCCAAGTGTCATCAGACACTAATATTTCTAGTATATAATAGGGAGTGGTTTGAGAAGTCCAATGGAGATGATTTCAAAAAGTGGCTCCTTATCTTATTGAAAAGCACATATGGTTCCATAGAACAGGGAGTGGCTCTTGGAGTCCTTTGGACATGCTCAGTCAAAGGAGGGGCGAAAGTGAAGGTCAGTATTAATTTTAGTTTTTGTCAACGAACCAAAACTGTTTGTATGACAGAGATTATTTTCAATTAATAATTCTGATGGGTTTATGTTTGACATTGTAGCGTTCAACAATCTGTTTGTTTATCACATGTGTCCCCTTCGTTGGGTTCGGACATCACTTGCTATCTTTGACTGACGTGTTCAAAGTCTGAAAGCGCACGAATGTTTGAAGCGGTCTCGCACCGTTTCCGCTGCTGTTGGAGGATAGACGCTCTTCGCTGAGTTGGCCCACGGCAAGCCGGCTCGTGTCCGTTGTGAGTTGGATGAAATCCCTGTGGTCAGCTGAGACCACCGCAGCGGATCTGTACACTTCAAGTCAATTCCGTACAGCGTGGGACCGTACCTAACAGGTCAAGTCAAGTGTTCGCCGCGGTTGTGGGAAGCTCGGAATGGATCCTTGAGATATTTGCATAGGGAAATTTTATTCGTACCCCAAAAATCTGTAATTAGCCCCCGTCTCCCTATCGTTTCTCAATAACTTACTTAACAATCCTTTAATATCAATAATGCCCTTTCTTTTTTTGTACTCCAAACCCCTTACTCAGCGTCTTTTGTACCCCCAACCCAACCCAAGGTTTGTTTAAACTTAGCCCAAGCCCAACCCGTCGGGTTGGCCGGGTTGTGCGGGGTGGGTTCGGGTTAACCCGCCCAAAGTCGGATTGGGTTCGGGTTGGCCCGCCCAAGTTGCAGCTAGGGGTGGCAATGGGTTCGTGTCGTGTCTAGTTTCGTGTCGTGTCAAAAACCCCTAGACCCGGACCCGACCCGCTTAACTAATCATGTCTAGATCCTAAACTCGTACCTGACTCGCTAATAAACGGGTAGACACGATAAGACCCGTTTACCACCCGGATCTATTCAGTTGATCCGATCCGACCCAATCCGACTCAACCCGACCTGACCCGAAAGACCCGCTGGTATTATCTATATAATAAGCTACAGTTTTGTGGGGGGTACAAAGAACGGTTGTGATCGTCGTTCTCTAACCCACTCTCAACCATTCGATCCCACGAACCCAATCCCCTCTTGCACGCTCTTTCTCATAAAAGCCGAACCCACAATTCCCGCGGCCCAAATCCGGCGATCCCGATTGCATATTCACATATCGATCCCCTACTTAAATTCAAAAAAAAAACAATAAATGAGCCCCAAATCCCTAATTCCCTCACCCCTCATCCCCCCCCCCTTCCCCTCTCTCTCTCTCTCTCTCTCTCTCTCTCTCTCTCTCTCTCTCTCTCTCTCTCTCTCTCTCTCTCTCTCTCTCTCATAAATGGAGCCCCAGATCAATCCTGATCCCCCAATTCCCGCTCCCCAAATCCCACGATCCCAATTGCATCCCGATCCCATCCAAATCCCACGATCAGCCGCTGCCGCCCCATATGGAAAGGGAGAGGGAGTTCTCCGACCACCCTTACGCGATCAAAGCCTCCTGCAAACTCTCCATCCACCCAGGTCTCTCTCTCTGTTTTGCTTATTTTTTCCTTCTCTCTCTCTCTCTCTCTCTCTCTCTCTCTCTCTCTCTCTCTCTCTCTCTCTCTCTTTCTCTCTCTCCCCTCTGTGCCTTCTTCGTCTGTTTTGCTTATTTTTTCCTTTTTTTTTTTCGTTTTGAAGCAAGCCGAGAGATACTCAACTATTAGACCAGTCGCCACCGCGATCAACAAACAACCTCCTCAGTCCACAGGTTACAACCCCCCTCCCCCCCCCCCCCCTCTCTCTCTCGGTACTCTTTCACTACAAATTTTTTTTACTTCTCTGCTTTGATTTCTTTTTTTTAGAAATCAATTAAAAATTGTTTTTCTCTGTTTTTTCAAAGTTCTCAGTTGTTCTCCTTTTTGTTATTCTGTGCCCCCCCCCTTTTTTTTTGTTTTCAGTTTCAACTCTCTCTTTTATTCACGTTTTCTTTTTGTTTTTTAAGTTTCAACTCTCTTTTATTTATGTTATTTTTTCTCATATTCTGCAATTTTTTTCTTAGTTCACTGTTTTCCTCCTTTTTCTCTATTTTTAATTTTTGTTTTGTGTTCATCCGCTCTCTGTTACTTCTTTTTCTGTTTTTTGTGTTCATCTGCTCTCTGTTACTTTTCTTTCTTTTTTTAATGAAAATGCTCCGCATTTTAGCATGAAGAGAATCATCCCTGGTGAATCGATGTCTCAACATGTGGATTTTTTTATTTTATGTTTAATTTTTTTCTTAGAATATAATTTTGTGTTCATCCCCTTTTAGTTTTTCTTTGTCACGTTTTGACACATGGCCACGGCCCTTGAATCCACGAAGCATCCGGTGATGGAGCAGCAGCGGAGAAGCGAAGCCAATGACCTATCGGTTTTGATCTCATACATATGATCTATTTATTCGAACAAAAACTCAATCCACGTACAGTCAACATTACGAGATCGGTAATGGATATTGTTTTTTGCCACCCTTGAAATATTGTTATTTATCTAAAAATAGTGTTCTCGACCTCGAAGTCTTTTGCCACCCTCGAAATAATTTCACCTGCCTCGAAATATTGTCCTCGCCCTCGAAATCTTTTGCGCGCCGACAGGCACGGGCATTACTAGTATATTATAGTATCGGATTGCTGGTAGACCTGACACGACCCGTTGAATACTAAACGGGTCTACCGTGTCCAAACCCTAAACCCGGACCCGGTATCTAGGTAGCCAGAAACCAAGTATCAGTATATGCCTGGGTTGGGCTGCCTCAAGCCCGATAGTCCTGAGTGGGCTCCTCTGTTCTTGGCCAAACCCGGCCCAATTTACACCCCTATCTTCAACTACCAATAAAGGGTATGTCTAATTAAATGCACCAACCGTACTAATATTGGCTTCCACAAAAATTCTCTCTTTTTTTTTTCTTTCCGAACTACCAATGTTCTTAACCCTCGCCAGCCAACCTCTTCCACGCTGCAGCCCCTTTTCCGTCGCTGCCCCCAGTCCCCACCACAATTCTCCTCTTTCCTCCGTCTTTTCCCATCGAAATCCTAAGCCACAGTACTGGATATGTGTCGGTGGTTACTTGCTGACAGTTTTAAAATAATAACTATTGATAACATCTTGCCAATGTTGCCGTCGATATTGTCGGCGGACAGCCACTGACAATATCGAGGGTGGCTTAGGTTTTTGGCGTAGAAGATCGATGGAGGAGGAAGAAGGTGGAGAGAGTTGGAAGGTGGATGAGGAGAAAGGAGGCCGGCGGAGGGGGCTGGGGGTTTCGTCAGAAGGGTGGGTTGGACGGGGACAATGTCAGAGACGGAGGGGGATGGGGTCGGACTGGGGACAACGGGGTGAGGATGGTGGCAGATGGCTGGGGCAACAGGAACGATATATTATATGTTTATGGGGGATTCCATTTTCGGTATCAAAATTATTATGGGCACCGATATTAAACCGGTGGGTACATATAGATACATCCACCAAACTAGGTTTTCACTTTGCCTATGCATATTAAATATTCATAACATGGCTGATTTTTAGAACATGGCTGGTTTTTAGTTCTAATGGTTACCCATCCTCTCATTAGAGAGAGAGAGAGAGAGAGAGAGAGAGAGAGAGAGAGAGAGAGAGAGAGAGAGAGAGAGAGAGAGAGAGAGAGAGAGAGAGAGAGAGAGAGAGAGAGAGAGAGAGAGAGAGAGAGAGAGAGAGAGAGAGAGAGAGAGAGAGAGAGAGAGAGAGAGCAAAACAATGTTTTCAAAACCAGACTGGAATGCGAACCAAAAAGGCATCCAGTTCGGTCCAAATCAGTTCAAACCACTGGTTCAACCGTTTGAACCACATGAAAATAGTTTTTTTTAATAGATATTTACTAAATTCTTCAATGAAAAGTTTGATTTCTGAGTTAACAAGCAAACCTGTTTATTCAAAGATCGAACCAAATTGTGTTATGGTTTCGATCCAAACTGGTCGAACCGCTCGGTTCGGTCCGATTTTCAAAACACTGGAACAAAAGGAGCAAGAGCTTATTGTTATAAGAACGTACATTTATTAATCAATCTTACTGCATCGCACCCAACTGATAGATCAGTTGGTGCTACATGTCCATTCCGTGATGAGTAATGCTATATAGCCAACTCCTTTGCCAACTTTTGTTGCCAACTCCACATGATGAGCTACCTAGGCAATAGGAGGTCATGGTTCAACTGCCGCTACAACTTCTGCTAGGTTCCTCATATGCTCCTAGATAGGAGTGGCAGTGGTGCGGTTTAAAACTGAAAATCGTGATAAATTGCACCACATGATACAGTTTTGATTTGTCAAAATCTAACACATTATGGTTAGGGGCTGCCTAACCCTCCCTCCTAGCCAGAGGGGTTCTCAAAAAAAAAAATCTAACACAATCACGGTGTAGTACGTTTTCGGTTTCGGTGTAGCAGTGCGGTTTCAGTTTTGACCAAAACCGCACCATTTAGACGATTATAATGATAAACCATGGTGCACCATACCACATCGCACCGTATGGTGCGGTTTTGGTTTTACATAATGCTACATCGTTACGGTGCAGTACGATTTTGATGTATACATTCGATGTTGCAGTGCGGTTTCAGTTTTGCTAAAACCGCACTGTTGCCATCCCTACTCGTAGAGATGGCAATTAAATGGGTTTAGCGGGTTATCCGCCACAACCCGGTCCTATTGGGATAGATTTGGGATGGAATAATATGGGTTAGACGGGATTAAAATTGTTTGAAAAAATCGAATTGGGTTTGGAACAGGATCGGGTTTAGCCTAACCCACCTCGAATCCGACCCGAATTACTCATACATATATCAATTAACATATACATTGCACTTGCCATAGCTCAAAAATTTCTTTCCCCGAATATATTGTTTAAGAAAAGTGTGGAAAGCCTAACCCACCTGGAATCCGACCCGAATTACTCATACATATATCAATTAACATATACATTGCACTTGCCATAGCCCAAAAATTTCTTTCCCCGAATATATTGTTTAAGAAAAGTGTGGAATTAGCCTACTTTAGTTATAATAAATTTATTTCCACCTATGTTTTGTATCTCACTTTTAGTTCAAACTCAATCCAACTCGTTTAGATTGTCTCGACTAATATAATTGGGGTTGGTCAGGTTTGGGTTTTCACTAATATAAATGGAACGGATTTGGGATTTTCTCTCCAAACCTGATACGGGTTTTGGATAGATTTGGATTAAGGTATTCCTTAACGAGACTGGCTCGGGATAGGGTTGTCTGTCCCAAACCCGGTTTGTTGCCCTCCCTAGATTCCCGTGGTGAGCCCTCCCAGCTACTGCGATTTGATATTTCCTCTAACTAGGCTAGGTAGGATTGACAAGGTGAATGTCCCAGAAAAAACATAAAATAATACTTAATTTAAATTATATTTTTTATAAAAAAATAGAAATAAGCATTATGGCCAAGCCAACCACCCTCCCAAATCTCTCTCTCTCTCTCTCTCTTAAATCCTTTAGTCATTTACTCGTGAGCTTTACAAAAGAGAATGGTAGTTAAAAAAATAAATACAGGACCTTTGGGGGTCGTTTGGTTCACGAAATACACCCCTGTAATCCTATTCCTATTTTTTGCATCATATTCTAGGGAATTTGAATAAGATTTTGGAGTTTCGTTCGTGCAAAAAAAAAAAAAAAAACAAAAAATAGGGGTGGATTTTGAATTATATGAGCAAAGGGTAGGACTAGAGGGTGACACCGTCCTTTTTTTATATGCCCATTCTCCGCTCAACGCTCATTGACCCAAAATAGGACTCTCACCAACATCCTATTCCACCCTCAAATCCGCGAACCAAACACCAAAATCCCCAATATCCTTTTTCGATTCGATGGAAAGATCCCAATTTCGAGAACCAAACGACCCCTTAGTCCGTTCAAAAACCTTTAGGTCATGTATTTTTTTGGGAATTAGAATTCCCTACAAATGGGTCTATTCATCTTTTTTTTTATAACTTAAAATGAGACTTTCAATTATCTGAAAAAAACGTGTTATGCAAAAAAAAAAACTCTGAAAAAAAGAAAGCCCACTTTTTATGGGATTTTATTTCTCAACCAACCACTTGAAAAAAATGGTTATTAACGTTAGCTCCTTAAAAAGGTTTATGTTTAACGTTAATGGCATGCAAAATCTGAACTGATCGTTAAGCCATTGTGGTTGGACGTTGGCTAACGCGAGCTTTTTTGCTGCACACATGTAATAGCGGAATTTTTTAAGTAGCAAATTTACCCATATATATATTAAGTGTAAGAATCGTAGCAAAACAGTAATAATTGTTAAAGAGTAACAATCCGTTAGTTTTAGCTAACACTATCTCCTTCCGCCGCACACATGTAATAACATAATTTTTTAAATGACAATTTTAAGCATACATATAAAGTGTAACAATCTATTAGCAAAAGAGTAACAATTGGTAAAAACTAACAATCCGTTAGCAAAGAGTAGCATTTTGATATGGTAAAATGTTTTAATTGTAGATTGATTATAGCGGTATTTTGGCTCATCTGGTCACAACATGATTTTTTTTTTTTTTGTGACAAAAAATGCATTTAACTATGTGAAACCAAGTTTATTCTATCTCGCACATAAAGAATAACTATTTAGTCGATTGACAGAATATATATTTTTTGATGAAAATTTATAGAAAGAATGTTTTTTGGTTTTAAATCGATAATCTGGAGTGATTTCAATTGTTTTTCGTGCAAAAAATTATGTGTTCCGTTAATGGTAAAAAAAATATAAAGTTAATAAACTTTGACTGGGCATTATTGTTCTTTTTCTATTTGGTTCGGTGGGATTTTGGGAGGGGCTTATTGCAATACACAAATTGAAGGAGTTATTACAAGTTGATTCCTTTGTTAGAGAGCTATCACTATGTCCCCCCCTAAAAAAAGATGCACCTATAAGCCAAATAACATGTGGAAGATAGTGAAAGCAATGCACGCATAGATGGAGTGACTCCTCTCTAGTAACCAGACTTCCAGTACCGACCGTTCGATGTAGCGCCGGTCAGGCAAAGTGTGATATACTTTCGGGGCAGTGCATGCATCCGATGGCTGGGTACCAGTCACCCTCCATTTTAGGACGTCCAGTAATGGTGACGATTTGAGTGAGCATAGATGAATCATGATGCATAGGTGGTTTTTATGGAAAAAAAAAGAGGATTTAGTAACGGCCCTGGTTTAGCCTAAAACCTAAGATCTATAGCTGCTTGTCACCGTAGCCATCACTCGTACCCCCCCCCCCCCCCTCCGACATGGCCACTCACCTCAGCCATCGCTGCTTGCGCCCGCCACTGCTCGTGCTCATCTCCGCCACCACTGACAACGCTCGTGACTTTTGCTCGGGAGAAATGGGAGAAAGGGGATTAGGGTATTTTGGGCTTTTGGCCTCCCTTTCCAGCTCACCGATCTCATGACCAGGTACCTCAAATGAATCTTATGCCCACCCTTTTCACCCCACTGATCTGTTGTCATGGACCTTCCCCTAGGGGTGGCAATGGGTCGTGTGGGGCTGGGTTCGTGTCGTGTCCAAAACCCCTAGACTTGGACCCGACTCATTTAACTAATTGTGCCTAGATATAAACGGGTAGACCTGATAAGACCTGTTAAACCCGTTTACCACATGGGTTTATTCAGTTGACCCGATACGATAAACCTGCTAAAACTATATATTACAGTATCGGATTGCGGGTAGACCCAACCCGACCCGTTGAATTGTAAACAGGTCTTCCCGGGTCTACCGTGTCCAAACCCTAAACCTGGACCCGACCCGTTTATTAAACAGGTTTATTGTGTCGACCTGTTTACGACTTGAACCCCTGTTTACGACTTGAACCCGTTTAGCCCTGACCCAGACCCACTAACTTCGTGTTGGGTCTGCCGTGTAGTGTCCGAAATTGCCAGCCCTACCTTAGCCGCATTACCCCAAAAAAATATAAAATCTCCTCCCCCCACCCCAACACACACAGTTATAGGAATTTTGAGGTGTATATACTGCTATTCAGCTCGATCATCAAAAGCAAATGGCGGGCTATCAGGTGGGAGTAATACCATGAATTCTTAAAATTAATCACTAAACGGTTTAAATGCAGAAAAAAAATCGCTAACAGTTCAAATAAGATTCTATAATCCACAAAAAATAAAGACAAAATTGGTCTCAACTGTATCATTACATGAGAGAGAGAGAGAGAGAGAGAGAGAGAGAGAGAGAGAGAGAGAGAGAGAAACCCTTCTCCTTGTTCACTCATCTGGAATCCAACATTCAGATACAATTTATGAATCGAAGGCTGAATCACCGCCAAGTATGCAACCCTTTCACAGCCTTTAGCCCTTGTGAGGAATCTAAAGCTTTGGATGTAAGCATGTGTCAAGCTTCCATGGGCTCTGTTGGTTCTCCAACTTCGGGAGTTCGAGCAGGTTCCGGCACGACAGGCTTTGTCGCCGAGATCTTGCATACAGGCATGGTGTCATTCTTGCTCAGAAGCTCCAACGATGGATGGACCTCGATGTCGCGCATAAAGACTCTATCTTCGATGTCCAGTTTCGTCAGGTCCACCTCGATCTTCTGAGGGATGTGTTCCGTTGGGCAGAGGTATTTGAGAGTGGTTCTTATCTTGTGCAGATAGCCTCCTGTTTTGGGGAGGACACAATAAAAAGGGTAACAAATTTTAGGGTCTAACAGCAATACAAGAGCAACTAAAGAAGAGAAGCAGGTAATCTCGACTATGCAAAAAGAAAAGGGACTTGTAATCCAAACTAAAGCAATACCTACTGCCAAGGTACAAAAAATCAAAATATTTCACAAAATATAGCGAAATACTTTTTTTACATGCACCAAAATGAAATATTTTGCGAAATATCACTTTATTTCGTAATATTTTGCAAACTTAGCCTTTTTTGGAGGGCTTGAAATGATAGTCGGAATCGATATTTCAAAGCTTGCACATGGCTATCCCGGCCGTAAGTCAAACACAATATTATATTAAAAACAATATTGAAGATTTTTTATCTTTTTTAGGACAATTAATTTTCGAGCACCAGCTCAGATTCCAAGCAAAATACCTACCCCTGCCTTAAGTCAAATACAATATTATATAAAAACAATACTGAGGAATTTTATCTTTTTAAGGACAATTAATTTCAAGCACGAGTTTAGATTTCGAGCGCCAAAAAAAAAGGATTACACCCGCAAATGGAGAAAACAGACATGTTTTCGCTCGCAAATCTACTCTTAAATTAAAAGAACATATGTCATGAGTATATTACTTATCAAAGAGAACCTAAAACATGAGGCCATAGTTGTAGATAAATGATCATGCATTTACACAAAGAGTTGTATAAAGCTATATTTTGTATGCTGTCTTTATTTTTATTTTTTTATGCGGTATTCAATTCATAAAGGTGAAAACACCCCAATGTGTGTGTGTGTGTACGTTGTTATTACCTCCATGTATATATATATATATATTTTGAAAGGTAATTACCTCCATGTATATTTGCATATATATATATATATATATATATATATATATATATATATATATATATATATGAGTCGTGTTAGGATGCGGCGTGTGCGGCGTTGCACCACAGCCGTCTGATGCACCGCTGCGTGCATTGCACGCACCGCAGCAGTGCATCAGACGGCTGCGGTGCGAGACCGCACGCACCGCAGCCGTCTGATGCATCGCTGCGTGCATCGCACGCACCACAGCAGTGCATCAGACGGCTGCGGTGCGACGCCGCACGCACCGCACGCCTCTCTTTTTCTCTCTCTCTCTCTCTCTCTCTATATATATATATATATATATATATATATATATATATATATATATATATATATATATATATAGAGAGAGAGAGAGAGAGAGAGAGAGAAATGCTTAAATGCGGTCCTACGGATCGCGTCCGCAGCCGTCCGATGCACCACGTCGTGCATCCGATGCACGCGGCGGGTGCATCGGACGACTGCGGACGCGGACCGCAGACCGCACTGAAGCATGCCCCTATATATATATATATATATATATATATATATATATATATATATATATATATATATATATATATATATATATATATATATATATATAGGGGGCTACTTAGATGCGATCTGCGGTCCGCATCCGCAGCCGTCCGATGCACGCGGCGTAGTGCGGTGCACCGTATCGGACGGCTACGGGTGCGGACCGCACCTAAGCGTTTCCCTATATATATATATATATATATATATATATATATATATATATATATATATATATATATATATATATATATATCGGGGGGTTGCCTTAACGCAACGTTAGCACATTTATGGTAGCAGTGCATAAGTGGTGAGCTCCGGTCGTGAGTTGATTGTTTGGTTGTCAACGAGGTTATCTTCTTCGACTCAATACATACTTGTATACCTTAATATGTAGAATACATAGGAACTGACATTACTGGGGTTTATGTTATAATTTAGCCTGGTTTTAATTTTGCTTAATAACCGTAGCTCCACCTGTTACTATTCATCAGCTTCATCCCATCTTCACTGAAGAGCAGCATAGCGGTGCAACCAACGCTTCCTTCCCTCACTTCAAAGGAATGAAAACCTGTCAATTTTTGTACCTCACATTGATCTGAGAAGGAATTCACAGCTGCAACTTCTCAGATCGGCACCAAATCCCTTGTATTGAACGTCTCTGGATATCAAAGTGAAAAGTGACCGATGGGGTTGTTCCTTGTCTAACTCGTAAAATATCGCATCTCCTTGTGGAATTGTGCGTCTCTCTACACCACTCCGGTAGGTTAAACTTTGGAATAAATATCAACCACCATCCATAGTGTCATAATTCCTTCTTAGGATTTGATCCCCTAATTAGTGTTGAAGCTAGATTGGTTTGATCCATCTTAGATACCAATTGAAGTGCGGACTAAGATTGATTTGTCTAAATCTGATACCAATGGATGCAGAAACTATATTGATTTGTTCTGACTCTAAAAAAATGATGCAGGAAAATGATCCAACTAAGATGGATTAATCAAACACCACCCACAACAGAGGAGAGAGGGAAAGAGAGGTAGAAGGCCAAATCAGAATCTTCTAAAAGACAATTCAGCAAACCTAATTTCTCAAATATTGAATAATCAACTGATTACAAAGGGGTGGAGGCCTATCCATAAATAGAATAAGGACAATTAAGCCATCTAGGACGCCCAAAATATACCTAGGAACACAAATTAAGTAGTATTAGAACTATTAAACAGTTTCTTCATTAGGATTTATGATGTACTTTTAGAGAGTCATTATTGGCTGGTTTCATCAAAAGAAAAATAAAAAGAAAAGAGGAATAAGAGGAAGAGGACTCAAGGCATAATTGATTGTCGTCTTTAAAAACTACTTGAAAATATGGATTTTAGAGGGGTATGAATCGTGTATGGGAAGGTATAGGTTCCTCCTTGAGGGAGGACTCACAGGACTCCTTTCTCCATGGGGTGGAGCACGTGGGATGAAGAAGTCCTCTCCTGTGGAGGTGGTCTGGTTCCATCTTTTTCTTTCCTTTAGTGTCTTTTAAATTCTATTTCAATTAGGGTTGAGTTTCTAATAATAGTTGATCCTGACCCTTCCATATAAAGCCTTAATTTCCCGTCAAAAGACCAAAACACCTTTTTCTTTTGACCAAACTACAACTAAGTCCAATATCGCTGGAAAATAAAAAATAAAATAAAATAACTATAAAATTTACAAGATACCTAGAATCTATTGAAATAAAAAAGAAGACTCATAACGGCTCCTAATAGGACTCTAATTAACTAATGGGACTTGCAATATAGGCACTCAAGTTCCCTAGAGATGCTCCTGCATCAAACTCCCCACGGGGAAATTATTTTGATTCGGTCAAGAAGACCTGAATGAAGATTGTAATTCTGAATTAGTTGATGGTGTGCACCAACATTAAAGGGTCTCTTGAGCCTTGCTCACAGTATTAGAACAATATTCCAAGATGTTTGGGCTTTCATACTTGCATGTACCAGTTAATCTCTTCAGGATAATTATTTGGGGCTCGTTAGTGCTATCACTGAAAGTATACTAGTGATGTAAAACCATCTTCATATCCTGAGGAACTACATCAACAGATGCTCGCTTTGGGCAATATTTGAAATAACATATGGCACTTCATCTGGCGTTGAATCAACTTCAGCATATTTATAAGACATAAATTGTATTATGTTGGCAAATTATCTATCACGATGCTCACTGAAGATTCCTTCAATATGGTTTCTCTTTTTTCAATCTCTTCAGAATTAGAACTAACACAATATAGCTCGAAGAAACCACTTGGTCATTCAGAAAGACATACCTATGCTGCTATTCATCTTCCCATAAAATCGATCCTAGATTAGAGCCATCATCTAGCACGATATCACCTTCATGAGATTAATGGATGCTTCTGGTAGTACAAACATCACTCTTTACACTACAAGAAATCCACATTTCTCAGTCATAAACAACATTGTCACCACATATGGTTTCGATTTTCTTCAGATTGTGCTTATATCTATTAACTCTCCTTCTTGCTTCCAGAGCTCCACATTATGCCTTGTATTAATCTTGTTCGCCGATTGTATGCGCAGAAAAAGATCCGGGTCGTCTTTATTGCGAACACACGAGATTACAGATGCCGGGACCCGGGGGCTCGGGGGTGGTGAGCCGGGTGCGGCGAATATTTGATCAGGAGATTATGGGAGAGATCCTCTGGAGGGTCCCTTTGATCCGCGTCTCCACGTGATATTCGTGCGAGAGCTCTGAAGGGGTTGCCCAAGACAGAGGTCTTTACAGGGTGAGGGTTTCTTGAGAGGCTAAGGAATATCCGTCGTTGCTTTTGTCCCTTCCGTACTTCGCGCTTTCTTAGCTAGGGGTTTTCGACGTCGCTCCTCGGTCTCCGTGTCTTCCTTGATCCTTGCTAGACCTTGGTGCCCTTGATCGTCGGTTCGCGGCGTCGATCGTGCTTTTGGCTTTGGCTTTCGGCTCTGGCTTTTGCTTTGCTTTGGCGCTTGCGCTTAGACGTAGACGGGGGGAGACTTGCGATGCTTTCGTTCTTCCGGACTTCACGTCGTATCGGCTAGAACGTGCGGTGTTTTTGCTCGTGACCGGCGTAGTCGCTTGGCTTTGGCACTTGCGTTGCTTTGGCGCGGGCTTTACCGGAGCTTTTGCTTTGGCTTCTTGCGTGGGATTTTGCTTCGGCGTCGACTCGATCTTCTTCTCGAACGGCGGTTGCTACTTCTTCAATGCTTCTGGCTTCCTCGACGGTTTGGGTGTCGGCTCGACTTTTCCTCTTCTCCGGGCTTCTTTGGCGTGATCGGAGTCGAAGGGTTCCTTTGAAGACGGCGAGGGTGGCACTGATCTCCGTGCGACGGTTGTAGCGTCGGCTTTGCTTTGAAGAAGACGGGTGTGGCGACGACTTTGCTTCTTCTCTTCTCCGGGCTTCTTTGGCGTGATCGGATTCAAAGGGTTCCTTTGAAGACGGCGAGGGTAGCACCGATCTCCTTGCGACGGTTGTAGCGTCGGCTTTGCTTTGAAGACGACGGGTGTAGCGACGCTTCGGGTGTTCCTCTCCAAGCTTTCTTCTTCGTGGATGGAGTGGACGTTTGTCGAAGGCGACGGGTGATGACGCTTCGGTTTTTTTCTCCGGGCTTTTGGGCTTGATCGGAGTCGAAGGCTTGTTGGAGACGACGGGGTGGTACCGCTCCGATCTTCTTCTCCGGCCTTTGCTTCTGGCGTCTTCGGAGTCGAAGGGTTCTTCTTCTCCGAGCTTTCTTCTTCGTGCACGGAGTCGAAGGCTTGATCTTCTTGTGCAAGGGTCTTCACGTTGATGAGGGCTTTCAATGGACTAAGCCGGTCCCGAAGGGATAGGCTTGCCCGTGCCTCGTGAAGCCTTGGGTCGATGAAAAGCGCGTCTCCTCTTCTACAGAGCTTCCTCGCTTTGTCTTCAGCTTCCGACCTTTTGAGCCTTCCCCCTCCCCCTCTATTTATAGGTGAAGGGGGGAGGGGAGAGATATAGGAAGTTTATTTGAATCCCTTTAATATCTCTCCCATCACTACCCAAGATTTATTCTTCAATTAAGGAGGGGAATAAACCTTTATTTGCTTTCCTTTTCTGGCGGGGTAATTATGGCTCAATCATTTTTGGATTTATTTTGAATCTTGCACATAAAGTCGATGGCGACCCGGCTTCGTTTCTTGTCCGTCGGATCGACGGATCGGTGCAGATCCACACTTATGTAGACGTCATACGCAACCTCCCCCCGCGCATGACGGTATTTGTTTCATTTTTGGTCTTTTCTTTCCTTTTCTTTTCTTTTCTTTCTTTCTTTTCCTTCTTTTCTTTTCTTTTCTTTTCTTTTCTTGCATGGCTGGCCACCCCCCTAAGGGGTTCGGATTTTTATAGGGGGGCCGGGTGGACCCCACTTGGGGATGGGCCCATCCGGCCCCTTGTTTGGTGCGGGTCGGGTCCGGTTTGCGTGTCGGGTTTGCCTCCGAGTCGGTGCATGCGAGTCGGGTCCGGGTCCGAGTGCGTGTCGGGTTTGCCTCCGCATTAGTGCATGCAAGTCGGGTCCGGGTCCGAGTCCGAGTGCGTGTCGGGTTTGCCTCCGCATCGATGCATGCGAGTCGAGTCCGGGTCCGAATGCGTGTCGGGTTTGCCTCCGCATTGGTGCATGCGAGTCGGGTCCGGGTCCGAATGCGTGTCGGGTTTGCCTCCACAGTAGTGCATGCGAGTCGGGTCCGGGTTAGACACAATTTGTGTGTCTACACCGATGTAATAGATAGATTTACATTAGGAATAACATATGTTGTAATCTGATTTGTTGGCATCACTAGTAAACTTTTTGGTAATTATTCAGGCTCCAAGAACTCATGATGCATGACACTAATACGGAAAGCCAAAATAATGAGATAGATCAGCAGTTGACCTAATTAAATAATTTCCAGTATAAAATTATGCAGTCCAGGTTCAATTATTTAGAATTCCAAACATGTAATTTTGTGAACAATCTAGGGGCAGGTGCAAGCAGTGTTATTAAAGGCGCGCCTAGGCGCGCGCCTAGGCTCAGGCTCAACTAGGCTCACCCCCTGCGCCTCAAAAAGCACAAGGCCAGACTCTGTTAGAAAGGCACGGGCCTAGGCTCCAGGTTCCAGGCTCCAGGCGCAAAAAAAGGCACGCGCCTAGGCTCCAGGCGCAAAAAAGGCGCGCCCAGTTGAACCATGTGCAATTATGTGCTTGCAATTGATATTTTTGGCAATATGATTAAGTTATTAAGTGGATTTGATTCATGATTATAGTAGTTTAAATATTGGCACATTGATTGAATATTATTTACATTCAAAATTATTTGTTATAGTTCCTAGGTATGACCATATGAGTAATTATGGCCATGGGTTGGATTTGATGACTTTGATATTATTTCAACTATTACAAGATTCAATGAGTTTTCTTTTTTTTCTCGATTTGCACATTTCATACTGATTTAAAAGCATATACACAACCACACGGATGAAATAACACATTCAATCATTCTATAACATTTGTGTTGTTGCAACAACGATCTATCCAATTTATCTTTTATCTTAAGATTTATTTTCTTCGCCTAGTTATGCATGTTTTGAATATATATATAGGGGCATGATATGCTGCGGCATGCGGTACGTGCGGCACAGCACCGCAGCCGTCTGATGCACGCGCTGCGTGCATCGCATGCACGCAGCAGTGCATCAGACGGCATGCGGTAGGTGCCGCACTTACCGCATGCCGCATTCAAGCATTTCTCTCTCTCTCTCTCTCTCTCTATATATATATATATATATATATATATATATATATATATATATATATATATATATATATATATATATATATATATATATATATATATATATATATATATGCACCTTACTTCAATCAGGCGCACGCCTTAAGTTGCGCCTTGCGCCTAGGAGACCTTTGCGCCTCATGTGCGCCTTGAGCCTTTCAGAACACTGGGTGGAAGCAGATAGTTTCAAGCAAATTCTTATACAAGTGGTTGATCGTGTGGAAGCCAAAAAGTTCCGCTAGCTAGAGTTTTACTCACATAATATATGAGAGTTTATTAAATAAAAGGATTTCAATTAAATGATTAAGGCTCAATGTGGGTTTTGATAGGCACAAGTTCATTACTATCAATACTTCTTCACTCTCTCTTTTCCTTGTTTCATCTACTACTTCATCTACCTTGAACTCTTCTTCACTTGACATACCTTATAATTCTATCCTTTTAAGGCCTATGTTAGGATTTACTATGAACTAGGTGCATCAATGTTTTAAGGCCAACCTTTTTTAAGGCCTATGTTAGGATTCACTTGACATACCTTAAGCATAAAGGTAGCCTCTTGTGACATTTTCTTCTATTTAACTCAAATAAGTCTAAAGAAGGACCAACTTAAATAACGTCCCATGTACATCACCAACTTTCAAATCTCTGCATGAACAATTTAGTGCTAGAATCCAACTTAATATTTTGTTTTTAAGTAAATGTGCTATCCTATACATCGTTCCCACCTCACAATCATAGTATCATACTAGAAGCAGGTAATTAAATTTTGGTGTTGACCCCTCCCCCCATGAGTTGTACGACCATCTTTGCAGTCTCATCCACAATAGCCATAACGACAACCCTCTCTCAAACTTTAAACTATAATTTATATTTCATAAGTCTTCCAAACATTCAACACAATCTTTTCCACTTTCCCTTTATTAGTAAGATATCTTTTATGAGCGTATATAATCTAAATAAATATCCATATATTCTTTTCTATATACTTTTCTATCTCTAAAAACGAAAAATTGAAAGCGTTGAAAGAGAAATCTCATTATAAAGGTGGTGCTACCCACCTTAGTGATGCAGGAGCCATATGACTTTGGGGGAAAAACAAGGGTGAAGAGGGTTTTGGATATACCGTATGAAATAGAGGATTGGATCAGAGATCGATCTTAATTTGTACAACAAAGCAGTGTTAAAAATGCATAACTAGACTAAGAAAATGAAGCTTAACACAATAAATAAATTGAATAGATCGTTGTTGCAACGACACAAATGTTGTAGCCTTGTATGTTTGAATTACTGTATGCGCGGAAAAAGATACGGGTCGTCTTTTTGCGAACACACGAGATTACAGAGTGCCAGGACCCGGGGGCTCGGGTGTGACGAGTCCGGGTGCGGCGAATATTGATCAGGAGATTGTGGGAGAGATCCTCTGGAGGGTCCCTTTGATCCACGTGGTATTCGTGCGAGAGCTCTGAAGGGGTTGCCCAGGACAGAGGTCTTTACAGGGTGAGGGTTTTTGAGAGGCTAAGGAGTGTCCGCCGTGGCTTTTGTCCCTTCCATGCTTCGCGCTTTCTTGGCTAGGGAGTCTTCGGCTTCGTTCCTCGGTCTTCGTGTCTTCCTCGCTCCTTGCTTGACCTCGGCGTCCTTGATCATTGGTTCACGGCGTCGATCGTGCTTTTGGCGTCGGCTTTGGCTTCGACTTTCGGCTCTGGCTTGGCTTTGGCGTGGCTCTGGCTTTTGCTGTGCTTTGGCGCTTGCGCTTGGACGAAGACGGGGGAGACTTGCGATGCTTTCGTTCTTCCGGACTTCGCGTCATATCGGCTAGAACGTGCGGTGCTTTTGCTCGTGACCGGCGTAGTCGCTTGGCTTTGGCACTTGCGTTGCTTTGACGCGGGCTTTACCAGGGCTTTTGCTCTGGCTTCTTGCGTGGGCTTTTGCTTCGGCATCGACTCGATCTTCTTCTCGAACGACCGTGACAACGTCTTCAATGCTTCTGGCTTCCTCGACGGTTTAGGTGTCGACTAGACTTTGCTTCTTCTCCGGGCTTCTTTAGCTTGATCGGAGTCGAAGGGTACCTTTGAAGACGACGGGGGTAGCGACGATCTCCGTGCGACGGTTGTAGCGTCGGCTTTGCTTTGAAGACGACGGGTGTAACGACGCTTCGGGCAGTCCTCTCTAAGCTTTCTTCTTCGTGGATGGAGTGGACGTTTGTCGAAGGCGATGGGTGATGACGCTTCGTTCTTCTTTTCCGGGCTTTGGAGCTTGATCGGAGTTGAATGTTTGTTGGAGCCGACGGGGTAGTGCCGCTCCGATCTGCTTCTCCGGCCTTTACTTTTGGCGTCTTCGGAGTCGAAGGGTTCTTCTTCTCCGAGCTTTCTTCTTCGTGCACGGAGTTGAAGGCTTGATCTTCTTGTGTAAGGGTCTTCATGTTGATGAGGGCTTTCAATGGACTAAACCGGTCCCGAAGGGATAGGCTTGCCCGTGCCTCGTGAAGCCTTGGGTCGATGAAGAAGCGTCTCCTCTTTTGCAGAGCTTCCTCGCTTTGTCTTCGGCTTGCGACCTTTTCGACCTCTTGAGCCTTCCCTCTCCCCCTCTATTTATAGGCAAAGGGGGGAGGGGAGAGATATGGGAAGTTTTAATTTTAAATCCCTTTAATATCTCTTTCATAATTGCCCGAGATTTATTCTTCAATTGAAGAGAGGAATAAATCTTTATTTGCTTTCCTTTTCTGGCGGGGTAATTATGGCTCAATCATTTTTGGATTTATCTTGGATCTTGCACATAAAATCGATGGCGATCCGACCGTTCTTCTTGTCCGTCGGATCGAGGGATCGGCGCAGATCCACGTGTGAGTAGACGTCATGCGCAACCTCCCCCCGCGCATGGCGGTATTTATTTCCTTTTTGGTCTTTTCTTTCCTTTTCTTTTCTTCTTTTCTTTTCTTTTCTTCTTTTCTTTTCTTTCTTTTCTTTCTTTGCATGACCGGCCACCCCATGGGGGGTTCGGATCCCTAGTAGGGGGGCCGGGTGGGCCCCTCTTGGGGATGGGCCCACCCGGCCTTTTGTTGGGCGCAAGTCAGGTCCGGGTCCGAGTGCGTGTCGGGTTTGCATCCGCATCGGTGCATGCAAGTCGGATCCGGGTCGAAATGCGCGTCGGGTTTGCATCCGCATCGGTGCATGCAAGTCGGATCCGGGTCGAAGTGCGCGTCGGGTTTGCATCCGCATCGGTGCATGCAAGTCGGATCCGGGTCGAAGTGCGCGTCGGGTTTGCCTCCGCATAGGTGCATGCAAGTGGGGTCCGGGTTAGACACAATTTGTGTGCCTACAATTACGACTCTAAATAAACTATTTAAAATATATTAAATCTCCAAATATGTATAGTTCAAATTCAATAACCAGTTATAAGATATCAAATGTGATATTATAGCAAACAAAAAATAAATAGTGAATGATTGAATGTGTTATTTCATCCGTCTGCTTGTGCACATGTTTCTAAATCAGTATGAAATGTGCAAATCGAGAAAGATAAGGAAACTTATTGAATTTTGTAATAGTTGAAATAATATCAAAGTCATCAAATCCCATAATGCTTTCAAGACAGCAGACCATCTCCTATGTTCTCTTCAAAGATGTCATGTGCTATCCGGAGTTCTCGGGACTTGCTCAGTGAAACAATAAGTATGGAATGAAACAATAGACAACTCTGCAACCTTTGTTGTTGCTTTGAAATCTAAAAAAACACACTCAAAGTGACCTCAACAAGTGAAGGCAAAAACTAGAAACCTTTAAGAGCAGCTCAATATTCACGGAGGAGAACCCTTCGAGCTTCAGGAAAAAGAAGGTATTGAAGGCTTGCATATGGAGGAAAGTTGGGAAATGTAGAGGACCGCTTGTATTGTGCATAAGATGCTTAATCAAAACAAGATATATTGGAAACAATGCACAAGGATTAATTGAGGGAGCAGTACATAAATACCAAATTCTTGCATGGTCAACATTGAGAAGGAGAGCTAGAAACTTGACCAAAGTTGATGAAACTAAAGGGGTGAGATTCTTGAAGGTTTCTTACAATGGATACACTCATCAAAAAATATATTTGGATAGCTGGTGATTGTATGCTCTATAAACAAACTTGAGACAAACATTTTCTGATGCATCGCTAACACTTCCACTCCTTTATGAAGGCTAAAGGATGGACCAATACCCCTTCAGATTGCTTACTTGACAGGAGAATCCATACAATCACCAAATTGTATAATTACTCCTAGCTTGTATCACATGATTTATTTACGGGAAGAGTGATCAAGAAAAAAATTATCATTAATCCATGAAGAAGAGAAGCAATCTTCGATATGTTGTCTATCTACTCCTATCCAGGACAGGTTCATGATTTAGACGAAGAGGAGAATCTTTGGCATGAAGAACCAAAAAAAGTATGTGGAGATAGAACATGACAGAAGGATCAAAGAGCCTCCATGGATATTACTAAATGGTATAAGGTTTGTTGATTATTGAGTGATAACTAAGGCAGATAGTTCTGGCTTGTATGAGTGGGAAGTCCAGTATCTATGGTGGTCTGATTCCCTTCCCTCCCGACCAAACTCTAAGATGCCTTGACATTGTTCGACAAAATGCCTAAGAGGTTAATATGAGCAGACAATCTATAGAAAACCTACACAGTTAATTCCTACCATCAATTGCTATGAAAATTCAAAAAAACTGTATTGAAAACATTAAGCGCGCTATTTTCTTCAATTTAAGAAGAGAAACAGGGGCGGCGCTCGACTGACAAACCTTTCTGCAGGCCAGGGCAAACGTCCTCTCCCTTGAAGACCACGGGCACGTCCACCTTCAGCTCCGATCCCTTTTCGGCCCATGCCATGACCAGGTTCAGAATCTGCCCCGTCTCAGCGTCTCTGTGAACCTGAAACCCCAACAAACCCCTTACTGACACTCCAAATCATGTTAAAAGGAATTCAAAATGAATAACGGCTAGATTCGGAGTCATGCCTTTATGGGGAGGATGGTGCCGGACTGGAGGACGACGGTGGAGCCGAGGCCGGCGCGCACCTGGAGCTTGAAGGTGGTGGAGCAGACGAAGGGGATCTTTTTGAGTATCATCCGGATCTGCTTCCTCTCGGTGGTGAGGAGCTGCTTTCGGGTGGCGGGCCCCCCTCCCTCGCCGGGGGTGAGGACCACCGACGGGATCCTGCCCAATGCCCGCTCCTTCGCGGCAACCCGGCACCCCGTGTACTCCCTTGGCACCGCCTGGATGGTGGTGTGGTAGCCTCCAGTGGACACACGCCACGACGGCGGCTCCGCCCGCACCGACCTTCTCAGTAGCCCCCCGACGCCGCCCCACCACCGAGCCATCCTATCTCTCTCTCTCTATGGATGTCAGGGTTTAGTGGGGCTTGTGAGGTTTCCCACAAAATGAAGAATTTTTTAGGAAAATTTTATTCATACCCCAAAAATCTGTAATTTACCCTATTGCTATCCCAAAAATACCCTTCTCTCTTACACCCCATCTTGATTAGTTAAATGGCCCGTCCCATCTTGATCATATCCCATTCCTTTCTGATGATGAAGCCCCACGAGGATAGGAACGAGTATAGGGACGTGGGGAGGTTTATTTTGATTATTTCTCATTCATTGATGACTTGATAAGGAGAGAGAGAGATGTCCATCTTCTTTCCTCATTGTTAGAGGGGTTAGATCTCGTTTGGAATCCCGACTGCAATTCCTTTCCAATTGTAGTCGATGCCCAAAATATTATGTTTTAAGTTTTAGTTGGATGTGAGATATAGGATAAGGGTATAACTGGTATTTTAAGAATTTTGAGTAAGTTATTGTGAAACGGATGGGAGACGTGGGCTAGTTACAGACTTTTGGGGTATGAATAAAATTTCCCATTTTTTAAGGCAAATTAGGTATTGGTCCTTAACTATTTTGCAATATTAGCTGCAAGACATCATAATTTGCTATATTAGCTAAGGCCCTACAAGTAGGGGTGTAAAAAAGGCCAATTGGTCCAAACCCGGCCAAAGCCTGGCCTGAACTCAGATTGGCTCGGCCCGACCCAAACATACCATGGGCCGAGCTCGAGCTGCCACCTTGAACCTGCAGCCCGACCCGATCCAAAAGGAAGCCAGACCCGAGAGCCCGATATAATTATTGTGTGTGTGTGTGTATATATATATATATATATGGGAAATGGGTTCCTGGTACATTGTACCAGGGTATTGCCTGAGACAGTGCTCCGTATGCTGCCAAGTGGAATAGGGGACCAGCTGTACTCCATACGGGTGCGAAACCTGCGAAAATTCTTTATTTGCGAAACCCAGCCGTAGCCGTCCGATCAACCGATCGAACGATCGGTGTTCACCCCGCCCACCGACCGCAGCTGTTACTGTGCCGGGCACAGTAACAGCGATTTCGGTGGGTGGGGTGAACGCTGGCCGTCCGATCGGCGTGAATCGAACGACCAAATATCTCTCCAGCCGGTTAAAATTTTTAACCGTTCGATCGAACGATCGAACGGGTGAGATCTCGTGGGAAACCATCAAATAGGACAAAAGGTAGTGGGTGGGGTGAACCCTGGCCGTCCGATCGGCGTGAATCGAGCGGTCAAATTTCTCTCCGGCCGGTTAAAATTTTTAACCGTTCGATCGAATGATCGAACGGGTGAGATCCCGTGGGAAACAATCAAATAGAAGAAAAGGTAATGATTACAATCATTACCTTTTGTCCTATTTGATGGTGTCCCACGGGATCTCACCCGTTCGATCATTCGATCGAACGGTTAACAATTTTAACCGGCGGGAGAGATATCTGGCCGTTCGATTCACGCCGATCGGATGGCCAGGGTTCACCCCACCCACCGAAATTGCTGTTACTGTGCCCGGCACAGTAACAGCTGCGGTCGGTGGGCGGGGTGAACACCGATCGTTCGATCGGTTGATCGGACGGCTACGGCTGGGTTTCGCAAATAAAGAATTTTCGCAGGTTTCGCACCCGTATGGAGTACAGCTGGTCCCTTATTCCACTTGGCAGCATACGGAGCACTGTCTCAGGCAATACCCTGGTACAATGTACCAAGAACCCATTTCCCTATATATATATATATATATATATATATATATATATATATATATATATATATATATATATATATATATATATATATATATATATATATATATATATATATATATATATATATATATATATATATATATATATATATATATATATATATATATATATATATATAGGGGAGGGATACTCTTACAAGTCAGGTCTTACAAGCAGCAATTACTAATGATCCCAGCCATCCATCGGATTGCGATGGATGGCTGGGATTTCCCTCAATCTCCATCCCTCTCTCTCTCTCTCTCTCACTCTCAAATGTGAATAGAACAGCGACCCCCCCCCCCCCCCCCGACCCCGACCTTCCCCATCGGCTCCGGCGCGGGACGCGGAGCGACGAGCCGACGGGCCGGAGCGGGGCCGGCAAGGGGCGGCGGGCGCGGAGCTGCGAGGGGCTGCGAGGTCGGGATCGGAGCAGGCGCGGGCCGGCAAGGGGCGGCGGGGCCGAAGCAGGCGCGGGCGCGGGCCGGCGAGGGGCGGCGGGACGGCGCGGGGCGGCAGGCGCGGAGCTGCGGGGGGGCTGCGGGGTAGGGGTCAGAGGGCTGCCGGAGCCGGAGGGGAAGGGGTTGGGGTCGCGGCTGCCGGAGGGGGGGCAGCCAGAGCCGGAGGGGATGGGGTTGGGGTCGGGGGTCTGCGGCGTCGGGGGGCAGCCGGAGCCGGAGGGGATGGGGTCGGGGGTCGGGATGGGGGGGTCGGGGTTCTGTTATTACAGATTGAGAGAGAGAGATTGAGAGAGTGGGAGAGAATTGATCCCAGCCATCCAATGCGATCTTGATGGCTGGGATCATTAGTAATTGCTGCTTGTAAGATCTGACTTGTAAGAGTATCCCTCCCCATACATACATATATATATATATATATATATATATATATATATATATATATATATATATATATATATATATATATATATATATATATATATATATATATATATATATATATATATATATATATATATATATATATATATATATATATATATATATATATATATATATAGGGGGCGGGGAGCCTGCACCCGAGGTGCAGCAAGAACGCTGCACCTCTCACTTGTTTACCTACCTAGAAGTTTTGGAATTTGATGAAATTTGGTGAGGGTGTTGTCTAGGGTAAGATGATCATCCTCACAAATTTTTATCAAATTCCAAAACTTCTAGGGGGGTCCAATGGTTGAAGCAAAATCTATAGATTTTAACGGTGACTGCGGACGGCTGATTTTGCTTCGACCATTTGACCCCCCTAGAAGTTTTGGAATTTGATGAAAATTGGTGAGGATGATCATCTTACCCTAGACAACACCCTCACCAAATTTCATCAAATTCCAAAACTTCTAGGTAGGTAAAACAATGCCTGAAGTGCAGCGTTCTTGCTGCACCTCAGGTCCAGCATCCCCGCCCCCATATATATATATATATATATATATATATATATATATATATATATATATATAGGGGGCGGGGAGCCTGCACCCGAGGTGCAGCAACAACGCTGCACCGCCCCCTTGTTTTACCTACCTAGAAGTTTTGGAATTGCATGAAATTTGGTGAGGGTGTTGTCTAGGGTAAGGTGATCATCCTCACAAATTTTCATCAAATTCCAAAACTTCTAGGGGGGTCAAATGTTCGAAGCAAAATCAGCCTTCCGCAGTCACCGTTAAAATCTGTAGATTTTTCTTCGACCATTTGACCCACCTAGAAGTTTTGGAATTTGATGAAAATTTGTGAGGATGATCATCTTACCCTAGAAAACACCCTCACCAAATTTTATCCAATTCCAAAACTTCTAGATAGGTAAAACAAGGGGGAGGTGCAGCGTTGTTGCTACACCTCAGGTGCAGGCTCCCCGCCCCCATATATATATATATATATATATATATATATATATATATATATATATATATATATATATATATATATATATATATATATATATATATATATATATATATATATATATATATATATATATATATATATATATATATATATATATACAGAGAGAGAGAGAGAGGAATGTTACAGTGAGCTGTCGGAGAAGAAAGTGAGTTGTGCTCACTTTACACCCTAGAAGTTTTAGAATTTAATGAAATTTCCTGAGGGTGTTGTCTAGGGTAAGATGATCATCCTTACAAATTTTCATCAAATTCCAAAACTTCCAGGGGGGTCAAATGGTCGAAGTTTAATCTGCAGATTTTAACGGTGATGGTGGACGGCATATTTTGCTTCGACCATTTGACACCCCTAGAAGTTTTGGAATTTGATGAAAATTGGTTACCTTAGACAACACCCTCACCAAATTTCATCAAATACTAAAACTTCTAGGGAGGTCAAAGTGACCGCAGCTCACTTTCTAAACCGGTAGCTCCCAGCTCAACGTAAAAGCCCTCTCTCTCTCTCTCTCTTTATATATATATATATATATATATATATATATATATATATATATATATATATATATATATATATATATATATATATATCTTTTTTGATCGGACGGTCGACGTCATTAGTAACTGTCATTAGTAATCGCTCATTAGTAAGAGTATCCCTCCCCTATATATATATATATATATATATATATATATATATATATATATATATATATATATATATATATATATATATATATATATATATATATATATATATATATATATATATATATATATATATATATATATATATATATATATATATATATATATATATATATATATATATATATATATATATATATAGAGAGAGAGAGAGAGAGAGAGGACTGGGTTCCTATGACATGTCATAGGGAGTACCCTATGACATATGGTGAATTAGTAATGCTAGAATGTTTAGAATGTGCTGAATTTTTTTGAGGGTGATCACCTTACCTTAGATAGAATGTCCACAAAAAATCAAAGCATTCTAAAACTTGTTGGGGCATCAAATGCTAGATGCTTTTTCGGCCATCAATTTTAACCGTTAAATTGAAAATCATATTTGATGCCTCTAGAAGTTTTAGAATGAGCCGATTTTTTGCGGGGTTCCTATCTAAGATAGGGTGATCATCCTCATAAAAATTCAGAACATTCTAAATATTCTAGGGTTACTAACTCACTATATGTCATAGGTTACTCCCTATGACATGTCATAGGAACTCATTTCCCATATATATATATATATATATATATATATATATATATATATATATATATATATATATATATATATATATATATATATATATATATATATATATATATATATATATATATATATATATATATATATATATATATATATATATATATATAGGGAGGGATACTCTTACTAATGAGCGATTACTAATGACAGTTACTAATGACGTCGACCGTCCGATCAAAAAAGATAGACGACTAAGATTAGTCCCAATCCCGTCAATTACAACAATTCAGTCCGCGCGAACTGATCCCCCCGATCTGCCTCTCTCCTCCGCGCGAATGAGGACCCCGATCTCCCTCTCTCTCCTCCGAGTGAATTAGACCCCGATCGGAGCTCCGATCAGGCCCTGACCTCGGCGCGAGCAAGATCAGCTGCTCCTCTGTCCTCCCCCCACCCCGATTGGCGCCCCGATGACGCCCTCTTACCCGATCGGAACCCTAATCTCCCCCTAAATATATATATATATATATATATATATATATATATATATATATATATATATATATATATATATATATATATATATAGAGGAATGGGATGCTGTCTATCAAAGCAGCGTTATTGCTGCTTTGAGACATTGTTTGACCATCCTAGAAGTTTTGGAATTTGATGAAATTTGGTGAGGGTGTTGTCTAGGGTAAGATGATCATCCTCACAAATTTTCATCAAATTCCAAAACTTCTAAGAGGGTCAAATGGTCGAAGCAAAATGCTGCAGATTTTAACGGCGACTGCAGACGACTGATTTTGCTTCGACCATTTGAACCCCCCAGAAGTTTTGGAATTTGATGAAAATTTGTGAGGATGATCATCTTACCCTAGACAACACCCTCACCAAATTTCATTAAATTCCAAAACTTCTAGGATGGTCAAACAATGTCTCAAAGCAGCAAAAAATGCTGCTTTGATAGGCAGCATCCCATTCCTCATATATATATATATATATATATATATATATATATATATATATATATATATATATATATATATATATATATATATATATATATATATATATATATATATATATATATATATATATATATATATATATATATATATATATATATATATATATATATATATATATATATATATATATATATATATGGGGACGGGGAGCCTGGACCTCATGTGCAACGTGAACGCTGCACCGGAGTCACCCCCCGTGCGCCACGTGTCTCTCAAAATCGGCCGGCCCGCATTTAAAACCGGGGAACGAACCGCAGCCGTCAATCGATCGGACGGAAGACCCGGCCGCCCCCTTTAAAAATGCGGGATCGATCGACAGATGTCCGATTGGTTTCCCCCAGCCGTCTGATCCGTGCACCACACCCCCGTCCAGTGTTTCAGTTGGGCCGGGTTATTTCCGTCCGTTCGATCGAGGGAATCAAACAGACAAAAACGTTTTTCGCTGTTACTGTAGCGGCTACAGTAATAGCGAAACTCGATTTTATCCGTTCGATTCCTCTGATCGAACGGATGGGAATCACCCGGCCCAACTGATACACCGGGCGGGGGTGCACTGCACGGATCAGACGGCGGCGGGCGGGGTGCACTGCACTGATCAGACGGCTGTCAATCGATCCCGCGTTTTTAAAGGGGGCGGCCGGATCTTCCGTCCGATCGAATCGATCGGACGGCTGCGGTTCGTTCCCCGGTTTTAAATGTGGGTCGGCCGATTTTGAGGGACACGTGGCACGAGGGGGTGGCTCCGGTGCAGCATTCACACTGCACCTGTGGTCCAGGCTCCCCGTCCCCTATATATATATATATATATATATATATATATATATATATATATATATATATATATATATATATATATATATATATATATATATATATATGGGGGGGAAAATCTTCGTGCCGACCCGAAGACTTCGCCTCACCAGTCAATTGAAGTTTCGAGTCGAAGAGATCGTTGCTCGATCTATTGATTGAAGTCGTTGCTTTCGATATGCAAACAGAGAGAGAGATGCAATCAGAGATTTGACACAAGAGATGTGATCTCGGAGTTCAGCCAAAGCCTACGTCTCCGTTCTATAGGGAGCAACCCGAATTCACTAACACTTATATTGAAGTGATCTCGACAGGCCGAGTATCACTGAAAACACTCTGATCTCTTCGAAGGAGAGAAGAAGATCAATGAGAGGTGGAAGATGGGAAGCTGAGAAATTCCAGAGCTCTGGATTCTGAAAATCAGATCTCAGAGTGGAAATCAGAAATTTCGGATCCTTTTACATTCGAAGGCTCTGCTATTTATAGGATTCTCTGGTGGAAAATGGCGGTTTTCTGCTGTCGTATCTGGGGATCCTCCAGGCAGGGCTGGTGGACTCCGCTGTCGTCTTAGGGGGCCCACCAGGCAGGGCCGGTGGGTCCCGCTGTTGTCTTCGGTGGCCCACCAGGCAGGGCCGGTGGGTCCCGCTGTGGTACTCGGGGGCCCACCAGGCAGGGTCGGTGGGTCCCGCTGTTTGCAGACTTCTTGCCAAAATTTGCACCCACAGTTACCCCCTCCAAGTTAGCTAAGAGGCCACCTTGGCTGGCTTGGATTCGTGGTGCAAAGCTAACAACCCCCTGTAACACACGCAAAGGAGGTTTGTCAAATGTTAGCGTAAAAATAGACTGATCGGTCAAATTTGACCGATCAGTCAAACTTGACCGATCGGTTAAATTCAACCGGTCAAGGTTGGAGTGATCGGTCAAAAAATATAGTTTTTTGACCGATCTAGTAGAAAATCGACCGATCGGTTGATTTTGACCGATCGGTTAAAATCAGTCGGTCAAGGTTTGGGTGATCGGCAAAAAACACAAGTTTTTTGCCAGATCCAGTAGAAAATCGACCGATCGGTTGATTTTGACCGATCGGTCAAGTTTGATCGATCGGTCAAGTTTGACCGATCGGTCAAGTTTGATCGATCGACTAAAATCAGCCGGTCAAGGTTTGGGTGATCGGCAAAAAACACAAGTTTTTTGCCAGATCCAGTAGAAAATCGACCGATCGGTTGATTTTGACCGATCGGTCAAGTTTGACCGATCGGCTAAAATCAGCCGGTCAAGGTTTGGGTGATCGGCAAAAAACACAAGTTTTTTGCCAGATCCAGTAGAAAATCGACCGATCGGTTGAGTTTGACCGATCGATCAAGTTTGACCGATCGACTAAAATCAGCCGGTCAAGGTTTGGGTGATCGACAAAAAACACAAGTTTTTTGCCAGATCCAGTAGAAAATCGACCGATCGGTTGATTTTGACCGATCGGTCAAGTTTGACCGATCGGCTAAAATCAGCCGGTCAAGGTTTGGATGATCGGCAAAAAACACAAGTTTTTTGCCAGATCCAGTAGAAAAATCGACCGATCGGTTGATTTTGACCGATCGGTCAAGGTTGACCGATCGGTTAAAATCAGTCGGTCAAGGTTTGGGTGATTGGCAAAAAACATAAGTTTTTTGCCAGATCCAGTAGAAAATCGACCGATCGGTTGATTTTGACCGATCGGTCAATTTTGACCGATCGGCTAAAATCAGCCGGTCAAGGTTTGGGTGATCGGCAAAAAACATAAGTTTTTTGCCAGATCCAGTAGAAAATCGACCGATTGGTTGATTTTGATCGATCGGTCAAGTTTGACCGATCGGCTAAAATCAACCGGTCAAGGTTTGGGTGATCGGCAAAAAAACACAAGTTTTTTGCCAGATCCAGTAGAAAATCGACTGATCGGTTGATTTTGATCGATCGGTCAAGTTTGACCGATCGGCTAAAGTCAACCGGTCAAGGTTTGGGTGATCGGCAAAAAACACAAGTTTTTTGCCAGATCCAGTAGAAAATCGACCGATCGGTTGATTTTGACCGATCGGTCAAGTTTGACCGATCGGCTAAAATCAACCGGTCAAGGTTTGGGTGATCGGCAAAAAACACAAGTTTTTTGCCAGATCCAGTAGAAAATCGATCGATCGGTTGATTTTGACCGATCGGTCAAGTTTGACCGATCGGCTAAAATCAGTCGGTCAAGGTTTGAGTGATTGGCAAAAAACACAAGTTTTTTGCCAGATCCAGTAGAAAATCGACCGATCGGTTGATTTTGACCGATCGGTCAAGTTTGATCGATCGGCTAAAATCAACCGGTCAAGGTTTGGGTGATCGGCAAAAAATACAAATTTTTTGCCAGATCCAGTAGAAAATCGACCGATCGGTTGATTTTGACCGATCGGTCAAGTTTGACCGATCGGCTAAAATCAACCGGTCAAGGTTTGGGTGATCGGCAAAAAACACAAGTTTTTTGCCAGATCCAGTAGAAAATCGATCGATCGGTTGATTTTGACCGATCGGTCAAGTTTGACCGATCGGCTAAAATCAGCCGGTCAAGGTTTGGATGATCGACAAAAAACACAAGTTTTTTGCCATATCCAGTAAAAAATCGACCGATCGGTTGATTTTGACCGATCGGTCAAGTTTGACCGATCGGTTAAAATCAGCCGGTCAAGGTTTGAGTTCTCGAACCTGCCTTTCAGAGAAGGTAGTATAGCTTATTCTTTCTTCATGATCTTTGGACAGAGCTTTGAAAGTTGATGGAGTTTGATTTTTTCTTCTTCGAATCTTTGGTTTGTCTGAATGGTTTTTTGAACCGGCGGTCCGGTTCACTCGGACCGGTGGTTTGCTTGGACCGGTGGTTCGACGCTTCGTCTGGTCCCGACTGTTCGCCTGGTTTTGCGCTTGCTATGGATAGATGCCATGTGTACCTGCAAAAATACGTGATTTGATATGGTGATGACACGTGTCATCTCGATTTGTGCGTCTGATTTCCTCAGAGTACTTAAACTTCTTTTGCTGTCATTTTCGCCTCACGCTTTCAGAAAATTTTCGAAGCCCAGAGCTTTTGCTTCCGATCTCCCTTTCTCTGTTCCCTTTCGATCGATCGAATGGCCTCCTCCGGTAGTTCGAAGAAGGTCTCGGTTCCTTCCAAGAGGAAGGGGAAGGAAATCGTTGAAGAAACATCTGTCTCGAAGGGCCGTGGCAAAGGCAGGGCCGAGTTGATCGAGCTTGGTCAATTGGGCAAGAGGCACCAAGGAGTGGGGTTTGCTTCTTCACCTTCCCGTCCGGAGCACATCCCCAAAGCAAGATTTGTTCTTTGCCCGCAGCTACCTCTGTCAGCGGAACCGGAGTTTGGGTACAATACTGGGGGTCAACTCACTGATTTGAAGAGGGAGAAATTGCAGAAGCTGCTAGCTTGTTTTACAGAGGGGAAAACCCGACTAGCACTTCCGGAGTTCTATCTGCTTTTGGCGTCGACAGGCGGACAATCTTCATCACGTATGCGAGCAAGGAGCAGGTGATGGGGACGATAGTTACCATAGGTCAATTGAACTGTGGACTGCGCCTCCCACTGCCGCCATTCGCTGCAAGGCTTCTGAACACTTCGGGTCTTTGCCCTGGGCAGATCACGGGAAATGCGTGGAGAATCATATACGCTTTCTGCCGCGTGGAGTCGGATTTCCAAGATGAATTGAGGGAGTGTTACTCCAGCCTCCCCGAGGGCGAATTTACAAGGATAGAGTTGGGCTATTTCTTCTACCACTACAAGTGGGCTTCGAGGAAGGATAGCCCATTCTACAATCTGACTGGTGTATCCGCCCTTCGCCCGATCGTCGACACCATTGGCTCTGACAAGCTCTACACCGACTGGCCGTTATCGGTTTCCGGTGCATGGACTCCTCTCTCGGTACCTAAGACTCCTCGTGGCAAGGTGCACAAAAAGATAGATATGTACTACACAGGAGGAGCTCTCTTATGGTCTTCGGAACGAGTAGGGGCTATAGACAATCTTTTCCTGGAGCTGACATGTAGGACTCGATCGTGGAAGCAATTCTCGAATTGCCCAGTTCGACATGGCAATGCCAACCTCCTCCATCGATCGAAGTCTCGTTATGAAGATAACGATGTCTTGTATTCCGACTACGAGGAGGATCCTCAGTCGGGCAAGATCATTAGAAACACTCGGGTCGAGAAAAAGGCGTATGGGGCCAGGCGCAGTTTGCCCACAGAGGAGAAATTGGTGATACGTCGCCAAGGCCAGGCAAAGAAGAAGAGGAAAGTCTCTGTCGAGGAGGAGAAGAAGAAAAAAGAAGAAGAAAAGGGGGAAGAAGAAGAAGAAGAAGAAGAAGAGAGAGAGGAGGAAGGTGGAGGTGAAGAGGGTGAGGATGGCGATGACGAAAATGACGATGATGCTGATGACAGCAGTGGTAGTGGCGAAGGAGGAAATGGAGATGAAGGTGGTGAAGATGGGGGTGGTGGGGATGACATTCCTCCCACCCCCACTGGTGGCGGAGAAGGAGAGGAAGACTCACAGCCAATTCCTATTGACGAGGTTAAGGCCCATCAAATGGAGGCTGTGATGGATGCAGAGGGTGATGGCAAGAAGGTCCAGCCCGTTTATCATTTTGAAGATTTGAAGAAGCGTCCAGTGCGCTTCAAGATTAAGTTTTCTGGGAGTGGTGGGGTTGGAAGCAACCCCACGCCTCTCGACCAAATTCCTCCGGACGTTCCTCGCCTTGAGGGCATGACTACAAGTGGAGGCCTGGAGGTTGAACAGCCTCCTCCTCCGTCGCGATCTTTGGCAGATGAGACGGCGGCGCTCGTGGCCGAGATGTAGCAGTCGTGTGGACGATAAGAGGAAGGGGGTGCCTCACCTCCTCAGGGTGTTCCCTCTCCCATTCACTTGGAGAGAGGAAGTCGAGTGGGGGATGGGACTCCCCCACTTCAGCCGAAGCCAACCCTCGCTAAGGAGAAAACTACCTCCAAGGGTAAGATCTCCGATCATGGGAAGGGAATGGCTCCTCGGGTAGATGCCTCAGGTATTCAGACTATCTTGCCATCTTGATCACCTTATCTACGAAGTTTGAACTTATTCTGACTTTCTGAACCCTTGTGTTGATTGTAGGTACACCTGCTGGCTCTACTCAGAAGATAAAGAATTTGGGTGAGGTTGACATCAACCACCCCACTGGTGTGATCCGGAAGCTTTGCAATCTTCTGGAAGCTACCTTGGACGAAGCCTTTGATCGGCTTGAAGTAGTAGTATGTGCATCTGCTTGATCAATCATTTGAGTTGTTTCTTCAAAATAATTCTAACTCTTTTTGTCTCTTTGCAGAACTCAGCAGTTTTGAAATTTGCACGCAAGCTCTCTAGGAAGGCAGGAGAACGGGAGGCTTCATCTGAGGTGTCCCGTTTGACAGCTGAACTAGAGGCTGCCCACGAAGAAATAGACAAGCTGAGGGAGGTACTGCATTCGAAGAAAGAATCTCTCAAGGCCAAGATCGAGGATCTTCGCAAGGAGAAGCTGGAGAGCAAGACGCGGCAGGAAGGTTATGAGGCTCGGGGTCACGAGCTCGAGTCTCTGAAGACTCGACTCTCCAGGGTAGAGACCTTGTCTTGTGACCGCGCAGCTGAAAATAAGGAATTGAAGGAGCAGCTTGCTGCTCAGAGTGATGCCTTTGCTGCCAAAGAAGAGGCTCTCAAGAAAGAGTTAGAGCACATGCGAAGTGAATGCGCGAGTTACAGAGAGACGACTGAGAAGGCGGTGGAAGCACTTAGGGCCCATGCTAGTAGTGTCCGATCTTCCAAGGCGTCTGCGGCGAGCAAAGCTCGAGGTGGATCCGAAGGAGAGAAGTCGCGCGCTCCCAGTGTGGCTAAACCCTGATGTACTTCTACCTTCTTTCTTTGTTGTACTTTGTAAACTTGTGATATGAAAAAGCTCACTCTTGTACTTGGCAATTTTTGGATAATAGAAATCTTTATGGTGCTAGAAAATTGGATGTCTCTTGATTGTCTTTGAATATCATGTTCTGGGTAGCATTGGAATGTGGAAAGGATACAATCTTTTGAATGTAAGGGGTCGAGTCGCAACTTGATTACCCAAACTTGTAACTTGAAAATTGAATTTGAATTCGTGTAACACTTGTATGTGAGGGGTTGAGTCGCAACTCAAACACCCAAACCTGTTAGACGATATTGAAATTGATTGAAATTGAATATTGAAATTGAAGATCAGTTTAACATTTGTAAGTAAGGGGTAGTGTCGCAACACAAACTCCCCCACTTGTTAAACCGACCAGTGACTTGAAGGTTGCTTTGAATGACAACCTGAAATCGTTTTAACATTTGTCAGTAAGGGGTTGAGTCGCAACTCTAACACCCAAACTTGTTAAAAGACCTGGTAATTTGAATATGGATAATTTGAAACTGCTTCAGAACTTGAATTGAAGAACTGAGCACTTGCACATGTGAACATTTGAAAGAGAACTTTATTCATCATAGAGTTTACATCATGGATAGAACAGTTTGAGGTGTCTCGAATTCCAAGCTCGTGGCAATCTATATCCTTCTGGTGAGATCAGTCTATAAGAGCCTTTGCCTCCCACGGATTCGATAATATATGGACCTTCCCAGTTGGGAGCAAGTTTCCCACTGCTGTGTTCTTTGGTGTTATAGAAAACTGCTCTAAGGACTAGGCTGCCCACTGGGAACTGTCTCTTGTAGACTTTCTCATCGTAGGCTCGTTTGATCTTCTGCTGGTACTTGGCCACACGAAGGGAAGCTTGGTCTCGTAGTTCTTCAGAGAAGTCTAGATCATTGATCCGAAGCTTTTCATTGATTCCTTCTTCAACTACCATGGTCTTCAGAGTACTTGATATATTTTCTGTTGGGAGTACTGCTTCCGATCCATATGTCAGACGAAAGGGTGAGAACCCTGTTGACCTTCTCGGGGTTGTGCGATACCCCCAAAGGACTTCAGGTAGGACCTGTTCCCACAATCCTTTCTTGTCGTTGAGTTTCTTTTTGAGTATACCAAGAATAGCTCTATTTGAGGCTTCAGCTTGACCATTGCATTGAGGATATCTTGGAGTTGAATAGAAAAGCTTGATTCCGTTGTTCAGACAGAAATTACGGAACTTATCAGAGTCGAATTGAGCTCCATTATCAGCGATAAGAACTTGAGGTGTGCCAAACCTTGAGAAGATGTTATGTCGAATGAACTTGATCACTTCATCATCAGTCTCTCGGAAGAGGGGCACAGCTTCGACCCACTTGGTGAAGTAATCGGTGGCTAGCAACAGATATTTCTTTTTGCTAGGAGTTGGTGGAAAAGGCCCCAAGAAGTCCAACCCCCATTGATGGAAGGGCCATGGACTCGACAATTGGTGAAGCTCATCTGCAGGAAGATGGATAGCTCGAGCGTGTCGTTGGCATGGCTCGCATCTTTGAATAACTTGCTGAGCATCCCTTGCCATTGTAGGCCAGTAGTAACCTTGTAGCTTCGTCTTGGCTTCCAGAGATCTTCCTCCCGAATGATTCCCACAAGCTCCAGAGTAGATATCAATCAGGATTGCCTGTGCTTTCTCAGGACCAAGGCACTTGAGCAACATCCCGTTGTGAGATTTGAAATATAGATCTTCTCCTTGAATAGTATAGCAAGGAAGTTTCCTTTGAAGTCTTCAGGCTTGATTGGGATCTTCTGGTACTTTGCCATACTTGAAGAAGTCAAAAATTGACTGTCTCCAATCTTCAAAATCATTTGCAGTAGTAAGGTTAACCATCAATTGATCTCCACCCCCAGATCTCTTTGTAGTAGCAAGGATCTGTTGATCGGGGATGGTCTTGGGTACTTCTTGATAATCGATCTGTATTTGCCTTCCTCCGAGTGAATCTCCGAGAACTGAGGCAGCATTGGCTAAGGCATCAGCTTCTCGATTCTCTGCTCTTGGGATTTGAATGAATTCAGTATTAGTAAAACGTTGTTGAAGTCATCGCACTAAGGCCAAATAGAGTTGCATTCTTTCTTCTCGAGCTGTATATTCTCCATTGATTTGCCTTATGATCAGCTGGGAATCGCTGTAGACGATGATTCGATCTACCCCCAGGGATTCAGCCATTTCGAGTCCGGAAATGAGTGCTTCGTATTCGGCTTCGTTGTTGGTGGCATTGAATCCGAGGAGAGTGGCCTTCTGGAGATGATCAAGTTCAGGGGATACCAAGACTATCCCAGTTCCCGAACCGATCGCACTTGAAGCTCCATCAGTGTAAAGCTTCCATGGAGGAGTTGCAGCAATAGCTTCGAGACTTGGATCAATTTTTGTTGCAAGGTTGATTGGAAGATTATCCTCATCTTCTAAGCGCATGTCGTCATCTTCTTCCCAAGTGATGGGGTCTTCAACTGGAAAGTCAGCTAGAAAATAGCAACAGCTTGACCTTTGATAGAAGTGCGAGATTCGAATTGAATCCCCAGAGCACTCATTTCGATCACCCATTTGGTCATTCGACCAGCTCGACCAGCTTTGTCAACGATATCTTTGAGCGGGTGTTCTGAAATGACAGTGATCTGGTGAGAGACGAAGTAAGGTTGGAGACGACGCGATGCAGTGAGCAAGGCCAGGATGACCTTCTCAGTTTTTGAGTAGTGAGTCTCAGCAGGAAGAAGAGTATGACTGATGTAATAAACTGGATATTCAACGCCTTCTCTTCTACTGACTAGGACCGCACTGATTGCTTGATCGGTCACGGCGAGATAGAACCACAAGTCTTCTTTTGGAAGTGGAGCAGTCAGGATAGGAGCTTGCACCAGATATTTCTTGATGCCTTGAAAAGCTTCTTCACAAACAGGACTCCATCCCGATGTATCTGCCTTTCGCAACTTGTCGAAAAGAGGCTTACACTTGTCAGAGGACTTTAAGATGAACCGATTGAGGGCAGCAAGTCTTCCAGTGAGGCATTGCACTTCCTTCCGATTGGTAGGCGATGGCATGTCGATGATAGCTCGAATTTGGTCGAGATTAGCCTCAATACCTCTTCTAGTCACAAGGTGACCCAGAAATTTGCCCGATTGAACTCCAAAAGCACACTTGGCAGGATTGAGCTTCATGCGATACTTTTGGAGGACTTGAAAGGTTTCTGCCAGATCGGATAGATGTTTTCCTCGAGTGGAACTCTTGGTGAGGAGATCATCGACGTATACTTCGACGTTACGACCGATTTGATCTTTGAACATCTTTGTGACTAACCTTTGATAGGTGGATCCAGCATTTTTGAGGCCGAATGGCATTACATTGTAGCAATAGAGACCTCGGCTAGTCATAAAACATGTCTTCTCTTGATCATCTGGATGAAGTGGAATTTGATTGTATCCAGAGTACCCATCCATAAAAGACAATAGCTCGTGGCCAGCAGTGGCATCGACGAGTCTATCTATCCTTGGCATGGGGAATGAATCTTTGGGACACGCTTTGTTGATATTGGTGAAGTTGATGCAGACTCTGACCTTCCCATTCTTCTTTGGAACAACAGCTATGTTAGAGATCCAAGTAGGATACTCTACTTCACGGATGAAGCCTGCTGCGAGTAGCTTGGTAATTTCTTCTTGAACGACAATTTGTAGCTCTGGTCGGATGGTGCGTGGCTTTTGCTTGACCGGCTTCACCTCTTCCTTGATCGCGAGTCGGTGACAAGCGTCATCTGGATTGATCCCAGGCATGTCTTCAAAGCACCAAGCAAATACGTCGATATTTGATTGGAGGAAAGATACCATGTCTTGCGCTTCTGCGTCACTAAGACCGGTACCAATGAAAGTTTGTTGATGGAGATTTCCGCTGCCGATATTGATCGGGATGATTTCTTCAATTGAAGGTGATGCTTCCCATTCGACTGGTGGAGGATCAGCCAGTGGAATCTCCTTTAATTGCTATTTGGAAGGACCAGCTTCATCTCGTGGCCGCTTTGGAGGAGCGATATTGATCTTACGATCAGTTTTAGCCGCCGCAGCCTCACAAGATCTCCCAGCTTGCTGATCACCTCGGATGCAGACAATGCCTTCTCCCGTTGCAAACTTGAGTAGTTGATGGTAAGAAGAGGAGATGACATTGATCTGGTAGAGGAATGGTCGCCCGAGAATGGCGTTGTAGCTGGACACTCCTTCGACAATTGCAAACCTTATCGAGACTCGAGTCTCTCAGCTAAGGTCTAGAGTGAATCTCGATTCGCCCACCGTGATGCTTTGTTCGCCGTTGAAGCCAGTAATCACAGTCGGGACGACGTCAAGGCTTGAGTATCTATGTCCCAGACGTTTGAAACAATCTGAGAACATAATGTCGATGGAGCTCCCGATGTCGATGAGGATCCGGTTGACGGTGCTTCCGTCGATGAGGAGTTTCAAGACCAGAGGGTCTCGGTGGGGAGTATGAACTCCTTGAAGGTCGGAGTCGTTGAAAACGATGGATGGCCAAGCCAGACCTTCGATAGGCTTCTCGATCCAAGTATCCTCCTTGTTCGCAGCAGAACGAACGTGGAAGATGCGTCGAACTTGCCGATCCACTTCCTTCCCGGTCAAAGTTTGATTGTGCAATGTTCCATGAATACCAAAGACATTGGCATTCACAGAGATAGATTGCCGATCGGAGGAGACTTGATGGACCCAACACACCTCTTTCCCCTTTGCAGAGGTTCGGCGTTGATCTTGTCCGCCTTTAACGAACTCTTGAAGATAGCCTTCTCGCAATAAGTCTTCAAGATGGAATTTCAGCCGATAGCACCGGTCGGTGGAGTGGCCGTGACTTCGATGGAATTCGCAGTAGACCGTTTTGTCCGCTGTGAATTTGGAGTTTGGCTGAAGAGGATTGGGCCTTCGAAGGAATTCCTCGTGTTGAATGCGGTCGAGTATCTGCTCGGTTGGTAAATTCCACTCGGTGAAAGTGGTCTTCGTTGGAGATCGGCGTCCGTCATTCTTTGATCGTTTGTTGGTTGGAGGAGCTACTGCTTCAGCATTGTGGGCTTTGGCAGTGTACTTGGGAGCTTCTCTTTTCGCCGGTCTCCGCTTCGTTTCTCGCCCCTTGCGAGCGACTTGATCATCTTCAACCTCAATCTCTCTCTGGATTCGATCGAACATAGCACCCAGAGAAGGAGGGGGATTGCGGATGAAGTCATTGTAGATGTGTAGATCGAAGCGGAGGGCGTTCTGGAAAGCCAACATGATGGCTTCATCATCCAGATGTCTTCCAGAGAGAGCAGCATGCTCGTTGCGAAATCTCCTTGTGAAATTACGGAGAGTCTTGTCAGCACCCATCCTTAGCCGATAGAGGGAGTCGAGCTTCTTCTCTGGCTTCATATTGAGTTGATAGTGCTGCACAAAGAGGTTAGCCAAAACACTGAACTGGGTGACGGACCCAGCTCGGAGATTGTGATACCAGTCGAGTGACGGCTCATCGAGACTTCCAGCAAAAGTGCGACAAAGTACGTTGTTTTCTTCTTCGTGTGGTGTCAGGGCTTGCTTGAAGGCAAGTATATGGAGAGTTGGATCTCCTCTGATGCAATTGAATTTGGGGAGAGTGGGAGTTCTCCATCCCCTTGGAAATGTTGATTCGAATAGACTCCGGTGGAGAGGCCCCGCAGAGGAGTACCCATCTCTACGACCATGCCCCCGAGCTGGATGTAGATCAAGAGGTAGAATCGAGAGGTCTTGTTCAGGCCTCTAAATATCAGCAGGTTGGAGTCGGTGGCGAAGGTCCGATCCGAGTCCGCGTTGGAGTGGAATGGAAGGGGAGACTCTACTCTTGGAAGGAGCGCCTTTCATCTAGTGTCTCCTTGGTATAACGGGCTTTGAAGGAGTCTTCCTATCGCAGTTGCGACCAGAAGATGATTGGGAGGACTCGTCATCGAGGCGGTCCCAAACACTCTGCTTCCAGGGGGCAGCAGAAGGAGTTGGGTCGCGTTGTATCCTCTCAAGGGCATCAGTGCCCATTGACCTCTGTTGCTCGGAGTGGATTGAATATCGAGGAAGATTGACCCTCTCACTTGTAGAGGGGATTGGAAGAGCGATCCCAGCCTCGGAAGCTGCTTTTTTAAAAGCATCCCTCTCAGCGGTGAGGGTGGCGTTTTGCTTCGCCAATTGGAGCAGTTGGAAGTCGACCGCAGAGATTTGGTAGGTCGATGGAGGGTCTTCAGCAGGAGCAGGGGCCGTTTGTCCAATTGACTGTCGTGCGGGATGGGCGATCGGTCGATCGACAGATCTCCCACTCCCTGAACGAACCCCCATCTCGGGGACAGCAAGGGGCTGCCCGAAGTTGAGCCTTTGACTCATTGAACGAGTCTCAGGACGAGCTTGTTGTTGAGTGTTACTTCCTTCTGGTTGACCCTGGTACTTAGTTTTCGCCATTCAGAGAACGAAGGGTGCAACAAGAGTGTCGACGTCCGATCAGTTGTCTGATCAACCGAGGGGGCGAGGAAGTTTGGCTATCAAGATCGGTTGTATGCTCAACCGATCTAGTAGTAGTGGAAAGTGCTTGACTTTTCGCTCGGATCCCACAGACGGCGCCAAACTGTGGGGGAAAATCTTCATGCCGACCCGAAGACTTCGCCTCACCAGTCAATTGAAGTTTCGAGTCGAAGAGATCGTTGCTCGATCTATTGATTGAAGTCGTTGCTTTCGATATACAAACAGAGAGAGAGATGCAATCAGAGATTTGACACAAGAGATGTGATCCGGAGTTCAACCGAAGCCTACGTCTCCGTGCTATAGGGAGCAACCCGAATTCACTAACACTTATATTGAAGTGATCTTGACAGGCCGAGTATCACTGAAAACACTCTGATCTCTTCGAAGGAGAGAAGAAGATCAAAGAGAGGTGGAAGATGGGAAGCTGAGAAATTCCAGAGCTCTAGATTCTGAAAATCAGATCTCAGAGTGGAAGTCAGAAATTTCGGATCCTTTTACATTCGAAGGCTCTGCTATTTATAGGATTCTCTGGTGGTAAATGGCGGTTTTCTGCTGTCGTATCTGGGGATCCTCCAGGCAGGGCTGGTGGGCTCCGCTGTTGTCTTAGGGGGCCCACCAGGCAGGGCCGGTGGGTCCCACTATGGTACTCGGGGACCCACCAGGCAGGGCCGGTGGGTCCCGCTGTGGTACTCGGGGGCCCACCAAGCAGGGCCGGTGGGTCCCGCTGTTTGCAGACTTCTTGCCAAAATTTGCACCCACAATATATATATATATATATATATATATATATATATATATATATATATATATATATATATATATATATATATATATATATATATATATATATATATATATATATATATATATATATATATATATAAAATAAGGGACGACGATTGTGGGGGGGACAAATGAACTGAGACAAAGCAACGGTTCAGATTTATCTAGAGGAGGGGGATAAACAAGGAAACTCCATCACAATCGTCTGTTTCCCACTAAGACTTATAAATGCCCCTCTTAAATCACCTTAACAAACCCCCATTCCTCTTAAACCTATCTGATCCGTCCGATCTAAATCCTATCCGATCCAAGCCCTTACCGATCCTTTGGTGCCCTCGGTAGCCACCGCCTCCTATTAAATAGCATACTTAAATTTAGCTCCCGAGAGAGAAAAACATCGCCCCCTCTCATCCGTCCGATCTGAATCCCTTAAATCTCACTACCGTCCCCCTCTCCCCAGATCTCTTACTCCCGTGCCCCCTTCTCCCTCCCTTCTCCCTCCCTCGACCAACACCCCCGCCCGGCCTGTCCCTCGGAAAGTCGCGAGTGCCTCCTTCCGTCCCTCGAAAAATCACGCGCGAGAGAGAGAGAGAGCACCCCCCTCGGCGCCTCCCTCGGCGCCTCCCTCTGTCCCTCGAAAATCCTCCCCTCGGAAAAACGCGCAGCATTCCCCCCTTCCCTTTGTTGCAGATCGAGAGGAGAGAGAGAGAGGTGGCTGCTCAACCCCCGCACCAGGCCTTCAGATCTTCAGATCATAAGAGAGAGAGAGAGAGGCCAAAGCAAGAATCGGCGACAGCTTGAGGTGGAGCTCCTCCGGCTACGGCCACGTCTGGCCATCGCCACCGCCCCGGTCGCTCAACACCAAGTTGTCGCCAAGGTGGAGCTCCTCCGGCTACGGCCACGCCTGGCCATCGCCGCCGCCGCCCCGGTCTCTCTCTCTCTCTCTCTTTCTCTTTTCTGTTCTAGGGTTTTCTAACCAATTTTTTTTCTACTCTTGATTTCCAGTGTCATCTTGACGGGCGGCAGTAGCAAGAGGTCTCAGGTAGGTGGCCATCCCCATCCTTTGATCTACAGAGCATCTGCGCAACGAATTATAGGAGCCGATCCCCCCCCCTCTCTCTCTCTTTCTCTTTTCTGTTCTAGGGTTTTCTAACCAATTTTTTTTCTACTCTTGATTTCCAGTGTTATCTTGACGGGCGGCAGTAGCAAGAGGTTTCGGGTAGGTGGCCATCCCCATCCTTTGATCTACAGAGCAGCAGCGCAAGAGGGCCACTCTCTTTGATGGCGGTCAGTGTTAAATCACATTCCCCCTTCCCTTTGTTGCAGATAGAGAGCGGAGAGAGAGGTGTCTGCTCAGGCTGGTGCTCAACCCCCGCACCAGGCCTTCAGATCTGAAGATAGAGAGAGAGAGAGAGAGAAAGAGGCCAAAGCAGGAGTTAGCGACCACCATCCACTTGAGATGGAGCTCCTCTTGCTGTGGCCACGGCCGGCCATCGCCGCCGCTCCGGTCGCTCGGCACCAAGTTGTCGCTAATGAATTGCAGGAGCCGGTCCTCCCCCCCCCCTCTCTCTCTCTCTTTTCTGTTCTAGAGTTTTCTAACCATTTTTTTTTCTACTCTTGATTTCCCGTGTCATCTCGACGGGGGGCAGTAGCAAGAGGTCTCTGGTCGGTGGCCATCCCCATCGTTGGATCTACAGGGCAGCAACGCAAGAGGGCCACCCTCTTTCATGGCGGCCGGTGATATATTGATCAAAGGGGGGACCCGCACCCTCCTCCATTGGATCAACGGAGACCCTCCCCATCCCCCCTCCCCCATTAGATTAGCCATGAAAAGAAAGCAGGGGGGTTATGATCCCCCTCCACCTGGTCGGCAGCAAGGGAAGAAGTGGGTGGCCACCACCCCCACCCCTCTAATCTGCAGAACCGCAGCACAAAAGGAAGGTGACGATGGAACTGTTCACCTTTTCCTTTATTTCTCGCTTTGTTTTTCTTTTGTGTTGCTGAAATGAATTCTTTGTTTCTCATCTTTTTTTTGTTGTTGTAGAAACATGTTGTACTTTTGTGTTCCTACATGGTAATTGTTAGCCCCTCTCTCTCTCTCTTTCTCTCTCTCTTCATAGTTGATTCTAAGTGAGGGAGTTGCTACGCCACCTCTGTCTAGAATAACACCATTCACCACCGAGAGTCTCCAGTGGCTTGCAATCAAGACCATCAATCTAGGCCAAGGATGCCCATGCCCAACCCCATCCCCATAAGCCTAAGGTTTCCTTTGCAAGATAGGTATGCTCTTTGATCAAAGAGCATACCTATCTTCAATAGGCTTCACTTAATGGATTCCGATCCATATGCATTGGCCTTATTTAGGCTGCAATCCTTTTTCTTCTTTTTTTTTTCTGTCTCTTTTCACCGGACCTGAAAGGGATAGAGAGTGAGGCTGTTCTTAGATCTATTGAAACCCGAAAGGTATCAAACAATTAAAATTGTGGAGTACTTCTATGTACATGGATCTGAAGGCCCCGTGTGTTATAAGTTTTTTGTTTTTTTGTTTTTCCACAGAATTATATAATTTGTACATGGATTTGTAGGTGTGTTTTGGAAGGATCTTGACTCGATGGTTCTCGGATTTTTGGGCTTTTAAAGTTAACGAAGATGGATCACAAGTGTAAGTACAATTGTCATTCGGTGTTTGTTTTTTCGCTTTATTTTTTTGATCCAATTGAATTCGTATAGCCAACATATTTATATCTTAATTTCTCTTCATTTTTTTGACTCCCTCACCAATCCGGATGCCATGTTGGTCGACGACCCCGTGGTGCTCGACGATGACCAAGCTCAGTTCCCCTCTTTTTCCTGTTTGTTCAAGTGGAGAAAATAGCTGAAATTTCATGGGCATGTAGGAAATGGGGGCGTTGGATTTCTTGGGTATGTAGAAATTGGATTTCATGGGTTTAGGAATTAGGGATTTTGCGGGTTGGGATTGCATGCAATTATTTCGTGTGTTTTTCTTCTTGCATTATTTCGTGTGTTTTTTTTCTTGCGTTCCATTGAGATCCAAACACTTCTTTGAATATACCTGTGGAACAAAGATTTAGGGATGATGTTAAATGGGGTTGTCGGAGAAGCATTAGCGTGAATGATTGAGTTAAAGAATGGTTCCGTATGAGGTCTTTGAATGATTAGAAAAGCTACATTATAGCTGTTATCGTGTATTTTGTTTCTTTGGATCATCGATACTGTTGTCTTTTAACATCATTGATCATACTAAACTTTATTGAAAAGAGGCTAAAATTAATCTATCTCCTGATGTTTGATTTTTTTTATTTTTTTAACAGATACCTATTGCCTTGGTTTAACCGGTGAGCCTTTGTCTTCTGACAAGCATTTGTCTTCTTAATTGTAAGCATTTTTTCTTCACCACCATGCATATGCTTCCGATGAGCCTTCATCTTAAGTTCCATAATTTTCATCTTCGAATGAAATTTAATTATTTTAAACTTGCAATTACATTTTGATGGATTCTTTTCTTTATTTGAGAAGTTAGTCTTACCATGTATTGTCCAAAATTTATCTCATGTGGTCACAACTAACCTCAACCCACACAATTTGTAAATAATTATTAGACCAAAAAACATAGCCGAGGTCTACGGACTTGGCATCAGAGCTCCGATTCGAGCAGGAGTATATTATAGATGTGTGTAAATATTCAAACCAATGACAAAGTTATTTTAAGGTCCCATGCTTCTCTCTTAGCAAACCTGGTTAGTCTTTTTTTTCTCTTTATCAATGAATGAAAATTTGAGTTCTCATATTTGTTGAGTCATGATAAGATTTCAAGCAATGAGTTTCATTGCTTGATTGTGAAGAGATATACACCTCCAGCTTACGATACTTAATTATGAAGGTCTTTTATTGCTCTATTTTTTTAATATTGAATTGTGGTTTTGTATGTTATAAGATTTGATGGAAAAGTTGAATTTTATCATATTATGTGGAGATGTGGAGTCTGCTAAATGCTCATCAGAGCTCCACCATGCTATTAGAGGATTCGAGAAGCTGCCATCTAGCTACCCTCCTACCACCGAACTAACCTCCTCGCACGCTGTAAGCTCACTACAATTCAAAGTTTTCATGCATGTTTAACCATTTTTTCAATATTATTAAGTATGCATGTAAATGATTCGTTGGTGACGACTCTTCTAATGCAAGTGTTATTAATGATACACAAGTCTTAGAGCATGAATGGGGGTTCTATCTTAATTGGTATTGTTGGTAACCATCGATCCCTCTCCATCACGCAACGACTCTCTCTCTCTACATCTCTCTCTGTCCCTCGCCAGATCTCTCTCCCTCTCACTCTCCGATCCCTTTCCCTCAAGATCTCTCTCACACACTGATCTCTCTCCCTCCCGATCGCCTCTCTCTATCTCTTCCCACCTCTCAACCCTAATCTCCTCTCCACCTCTCTCTCTCTTCCCCTCACATCTCCCAGCGATCGCACCTCTCTCTCTCTCTCACACTCTTCCCCTAATACTCACCCGTCCTCCTGATCCGATGCTCCTAGATCCGTAGATCGCTGCCCTCGAGCCTACAACGCTTGAGGCTATCTCCGCCGGGCTCTGCGTCAGTGACGAATGGCCCACCCCTCCCCTCTACTGCATTGGGCCGCTGATCACCGAGGACCAGGATCGGGAAGGCGGGTCGGAGTGCCTGACGTGGCTCGACACGCAACCGAGGGGAAGCGTGATGTTCCTCTGCTTCAGGAGCCTGGGCTTGTTCTCTGCGGAGCAGCTGAAAGAGATCGTCGCCGGGCTGGAGCGGAGCGGGCAGCGGTTCCTATGGGTGGTGCGGAGCCCGCCGAGCGGCGATAAAGAGAAGCGGTTCGCTGCGCCTCCGGAGCCGGACCTGGACGTGCTGCTGCCGGCGGGATTCCTGGAGTGGACGTGCGAGCGGGGCCTGGTGGTGAAGTCGTGGGCGCCGCAGGCGGTGGTGCTGCTCCACGAGTAAGTAGGTGGTTTCGTGACCCACTGCGGGTGGAACTCGGTGCTGGAGGCGATCTACGCCGGCGTTCCGATGATCGGGTGGCCGCTGTACGCGGAGCAGTGGATGAACAAGGTGTTCTTAGTGGAGGAGATGAAGCTTGCGGTGGAGATGAGGGGTTACAACGAGGGCTTGGTGGGCGCGGATGAGGTGGAGGCACGGGTCAGGTTCTTTTGATTTTATGGTTTCAAGGCCTGTGATCTCTGGTTTTTTTTTTTTTGTTTCTGTGAGGCTGCGATCCATCGCACTGAGTTCCTGCATGCCCTCTCTCTCCCTTTGTTCCCTGTCCTCCTGATCCGGTGCTCCTGGAGCCATAGGCCGCCGCCCTGATGGATACGATCGCCGCCTGCAACCGGCGCTCACGGAGCCGCTCCCGATCGCCCCCCTCTTTCTGGCCAGAGGTGTCACGGCAGACCTCGAGGTCCTCGCAACGGTCTGATCGACGTCCGGAGGTGTGACAGTCTCAGGTCCTCTCTCTCTCTCTTTCTCCCCCCCCCCCCCACTTCTTTTGATCTGGGTTTTAGGCCTATGAGCTCTGTTTTTTTTTTTCATGTGAGGCTGCGATCCATCACACGGAGTTCCTGCACGCCCTCTCTCTCCCTTTGTTCTCTGTTTCATTTTTCAGCCCGGCACTGATATTATCTCTCCCACCCCACATACTGCTCCGGCGCTTCCTGACACCAAGAACATAGTCGCCTCTGTCGTGTTGGTAAGCCTCTCTCATTCTGCCTCTTTTTGTGTCGATACTTTGCTATTTGAACAAACTGCTGCGATTGTTTGTGGTATCAGTCAACACTCAGTGCATTGTCATTCGCACCAAGCTCTGACCAATGCCCTCACCACTGCAGTCCTGCTGGCATGCATCCGGGCTACCAACAATGGGCAACCATTTTCGCCGATGAATCGCATTCAACCGCAGCCACCCAAGATTAGGTTCTCTGTGTGTGTGTGTGTGTGTGTGTGTGTGTGTGTGTGTGTGTGTGTGTGTGAATCACAGTTTTTGATTCTCAGTTTTGAATCACAGTTTTGATTAGGTCTGTGAATCACAGACCCAGTTTTGATTAGAGGACTTGAGTGTAGCCCTCCTAGCTACATTTAGAGGGCTAAACGTAAGGAGGGCAAAATTTAGGTCTAATTCTCATCAAAACTGATTTTTTATCATGTGATAGTTTTTATCTAATTAAAACTGAAATGAAGGAGGGCTAAACGTAAGGGGGCAAAGTGTAATACCTGAAATAGTTTTTTCTTCCTGTTAATGACAGTTGAGAGTTGGGTTTATGCAAGTTATTTGACCAGCTTCTCATTCATTCAGGTCTGTGATTCTCATTCTCATCATCATCATCATCATCATCATCGAGAGAGAGTTTGTATTGGAGCCGTGTCATTCTCTTTCATTTCAATTTATATTTTATGTCGTGGACAAAATGTTGCCTGTGTAAGAAAATGGATCTAATCGTGTATTCTTCAATTTTCAAAAGTTTTTACGGGATCTTTAACATTATGTATGGCTGGAGCTTAGATACCCAGTTTCTTGCATTGTAGATGGATGAGTAGTTGTTTGTTGGTGACACCACATGTTCATCCCTATAACCTGATTTTTTGGTCTGATTTGGTTTGTGTTAGCTGTGACATCCTCTCTTCTCCTTTTTTTTTTCTAAGTCTCTGATAATCATTTTTCCTGCTCTAATATGTCCTGTTCCAGCTCTCTACTTTTCCTTGCTCTTATTTTTTGGAGGCTGCAATTATTTTCTTCTTCTTTTCCACCACATAAGCACCTATGAAATAGAGCATCGCTCATTGAGCCTCCTAACAAAAGGATAGAGCTCTAAGCAATTTTTTTAATAATGAATGCATTTTTATCGAATGATGTCCGATTCGTGATTCTTTGGTACAATAATGCCTAGGTTAACATTCTATGCTTGAATGGCGAGGAACAACTAGGATTAATTCGGCTAAGAGATTCATAGGTGTTGTTGGAGGGGGATCGGGGGGAGGGAGAGCTCGCAACCACATCCCGTGCTGCTGCTCTTAGCCACCGAAGATGAAGGGGAAGAATGATTTGGTCCCCTTTCAGATATCTCTTTTTTTCTTTCTAACTGAAAGGCACAGATAAGATCCCCTTTCGGTTATCTGTAAACAAAGTTATTTTTATTCTTTTATCTGTGCAACTGATTTGGTCCCTATTGTGACTTCAAATGACATGGATTTTTTTATATCCTTTTTTTATTAGAGATCAGACAGATAGTTGAGTATATCATGTGTTCCTGCTTCTATAGTTTTTGTTCGTATACATATTGTAGCATTCGACACTTACCATGGTCATTTTTTTTTTACTGATTATAAGTTGGAAATTTTTGTAAGATATTGTTTGGTGATTAAATTTTAGAAAATTTATTTCTTTTTGGGTGAGGTATGAAAGACAAGAGTTTTGGGTGATTAAATTTCAGAAATATTATGAACCCCCCTCTCTCTCGAAATAATATCGTTGCCCATGAATTATTATTGCCACCCTCAAAATATTGTCGCCACCCTCTAAAAATTATCACCGCCCTCGAAATATTTTTCGTGACCTTGGCCAC